>JAUCNO010000500.1:8883974-8913719 GCA_032353835.1 Enteromius viviparus | reverse complement strand
GGTGTTATGTTTAGGTCATTCATACAAATTTATACGAATTGCCATCTCGTAAAATACGTACGACTTAGCATAAATCGTATGAATTCGTACAAGTGAGGTCGTACAAATTCGTACGAATTAGCCACCTTGTAAAATACGTACGAATTGCAGTGAGATCAGGTTGGTGCAGCTTAAAACATTGACTCAAACATTTAAACACACTTTAATGAAATTATAAAGACACATTTGATCTCTTTGACAAAATTAAGAACAGCAGAAATGTGTGAAAGATGAATGATGAAGGAAGTGCCGAGAATATCTGTCTGTTAAGGTAAAGGTTGAAATGATGAGTGTTAGCGAAACAAACCAAAACCAAGTCACAAACACACACACAAGCACATGGAGGGATTGAGGTGACAGATGGTTTATTAGTGATAGAGGAGAGAACACAGGACCAGACCCCTGCCCAAAACGATCCGCTGGCAACCAGACACGTGAATTCAGACACACACTCTCTCAAACTCAGAGAAACATACACAGATTGATCAGATAAAGAGAAAGCGACAGAAAAGAAAGAGGAGAAAGGGAGGAGGGCCGAGCGAGGGAGCGCTGCACTGATGGTGATTAGCTGAAGAAACTGTCTCTGTCCTCAGATTTGGCTCGCGTTGGCATGCATTCGTTTGACCGTTCGTTTGTGAGAGTGCAGAAACCTATAGAGCAGCGTGCCACTGACTGATAATCACAGAAAAACAATATTAACTGTACACACACACACACACACACACACACAACAACAGTACAACAGTTCACAGATGGGAAGTAGGTCAAAGAGAAAAACTACAACACAGGACAAAAGTAATGCAACAAGGAAACAGATCATTAAAGACCACCTAAAAAATCACTAAAATCAGTCATTGTGCTTCCCTTTCCAGCGAATAAGTGATCTAATTAAAATAATATACCTAAAAGTTGAGTTCAATATTGTCCGTTTGGAAAACATCGTGTCAGGAGTACTGTAATGTGAGACACCAACAGTTTAAATACATAAACTCATACATTATTCAGGCTATTCTACAAAACAAGAGGCACTGCACCCCCAAGATTAAATAATGAACATCTGCCATGACGCCAAGTTTTACTAATTTGATAATATACTTTTCTGCATACATCAACAATTTCTAGTAATACACACACACACACATATATATAGCATATAAGATATATACATGTATATTAAACAATCAAATCACTACATTTACATTAATTACTATCAATTATAGTAATGTATTTTTTATTATTTATTTATTTACTTTTTTATAAGCACCGGGTAGCATCAAGTTTATCAGCATCAATCTACTGCCATCTTGTTCATTTTTTAAGTGATGTCAAGTATAAAATGTAGTTTTCAGTTTCTCAAATTATGGGTTTGAAGACTCATTAAAGGGACAGTACACTAATATAAATCCTGCCGTCATATATACATGCACACGTAAATGACTCAAAAAAAGTGTTTTTTTGTGCAAGTGGGTGGGAACTAGTGTTCTTTAAAACATCCTCTTTTTCATATCAAACTCAGACTTACACTTCACCCACACACACAAACACTTTTACACAGGGGGCAAAACTAGAACTACCACTTCTGTGTAAAGCTGAAAGCCCAGAGGGGCCTGTTCGGTGACTGCTGGTCCTGCTGAGAATAATGCCATTTTCTTGTGGTAAACATTTCCTTATGGGAAATAATCTGCATACGTTCACTTTCGCTCTTCAAACACATAATAAGACAAAACTGTTATGAAAAGAGCAGAAATGCAGAATGCATGTATAAATGGGGGTTGGGTTCATTTTGTTGCTAAAAAAGTAAAAAGCAGCCTCTTGCTTCCCGCGCTAAGTCAGATTGTGTATGTGTGTGTGTTGTGCTCCATTCACCTGGTGAAATAGAGCAGAATGAAAAGACTAAATGGAGCTCATTATTCATCCCGATACACACTCCCGTCACACGCATGCATGCATACCCCCTGCACTGAACCCCCAACACCAGGCTGCTGGCCACGCTTTTGTTACCCTCTAAATGATCCTGACAGCAAATGAAGCAGCACACACACATGATTTGGGCCACTCGTCATTGGTCACTGGACATCACCAGCTTGAAATCTCTGAATGTGTCACTCCCAGTTACACTAGAATCATTTTCCCCAGAATCTTCATATTTACAGTGATGCAACTGATTCAGAATACAGTAAAATGAAAGTGAAAGTTTGCCTGTAAATGACAGTACGGGTTGGTCACAAGCTTTTCCGGTTTCTCCTCTTCGGTGGTGTTTTAGAAGTGAATGCTGCTTTTTCCACAGACCTGTCTTTTTGTAATACGTGTCATTTCAAACGCATTCCCGCTTATGTTTTAGAATCGAAACATTGCAACATGTGATTTGAGTCCGGCTGTCACGAATGTGATGTAAACGCATTGACAGTCATTCATGAATTTGTCTGAATCATTCCTGAAAAACACTCTTTCATAAATGTCGAATATATACGTCATTTTTATGAATATGTGCAAATGTGAAAAAAATAAGCAACAGGTGATTTTTTCCTCTCACTTTATTTGAAGATTTTTCAAATATTACAAAATGTTTCAATATTTCTAAATACAATTCCTTATTTTAACATCCATGCATGTGTGTGTGTGTATACATAAAAATGTGTAAAAAAGAAACTATACTTAATAACAATAATAATAATTGAAATCATAATAAGAGATGCAATACATTTTTGTAACAATTTATTATCCCCAAAAAGGCTACAATCACAAGTGATTTAAACTAAAAGTAAATAACAATTTCAAATACATTTACTAAAAACAAATCAGCACTTACCTAAGTTAAGGTCCTAAGTTAAAGTAAAATTTCTATTCATTTCTTTTCATTTTTAATGTTCGAATTACCAAATTTATTCATATATTATTTAATATTATATATTGAATAAAGAAATATTTTTTTCCAAATAAATGTTTTCTTATTTTCTATTAAATATTGATAATGTTATTGGAGCATTATATTGTTATTTCACAACACTACTGTATTTTCTACAAGTTTACCTTTACTTTTACTGTTACTTTACTCAAATAACGGTAGCCTTGGTGATGATCATTAAAGATTACTTTCAAAAATATTACTTAAAAAAAGCAAAAATAAATAAAATTACAATCCCAAAGTTTTTAGTAACAAAAATAATTTGCATTAAAACTTTTTTGCAGTTATTTCACTCTGTCTGTGTTGCATAGATGAAGCTCACTAAGTGAAAAGTTAATTGTAAAAGTCTATTTATCAAAGTTGTATAAGTGTGAGCTGCAGGGGTGTGGCACGAGTGTGTGTGTGTGTGTGTGTAGTGCAATGCAGTCAGGGGATTCCACAACACCTGCTTAAGCGTTATCACTCACTTTATAGTAGTATATTAAATGGCAGTACTGCTTCAATAAATACACACAAGTATAAAAACAAACAGACAACTCACAATGATATGCATCAATTCATGTTATTAAAAGCTCTAGCCCCTCAGGAGGGGGTTTCCAATTTGTGTAGTTTTAAGTATCTATGTCTTTGCAACCACAAGTTATGAACGAAGGATATTAAAAACATGAGTGTATTTTTAGTGCATTGTGTACCATGAATGTATTACATGCTCTCAAATAATGTTGCATGCAAGTACACAAATATGAGTACATCATACAAAAGAAAAGAAAAAAGGAGAAGTAGTATATGTGTGCGATTTGCTAGTGGTTAGCGTAAGAGAGCTGGAGTACGAAATGAAAACAACTCGAAAAGTCACTTCCCCTATAGCCACACACACACACACCTTTAATATCACAGAATGTCCTCTTATGACAGAGGGAGGAGGGATTTGGAGATGTTTTCAATTTGTGTTAGTGTGATTGGGTCAGTACAGTGAAGAAGAGGCTGATGGACAGTGCGAGAATGTGCGAAAAAGACTGACAGAAGATGATACAATGGAAAGTGTTAAAAAATAATGCTGATGATGCTTAGAAGAAATGCAAAAGAGAAGTATGAGGAAAAGAATTATGCTAGCTGTAAAAATTAGAGGTTAATACTTAACACATTTGCACTGTGCCAAAACTACGATGAATAAATGTGGAAAATGTTAACAAATTAAAACATAATTTTTTATTTTTTATTTAACAAACTTGTACAACATAAAAACAAAAAGATTTATTTTAAATTAATAATTACATTAAATGTGTGTGTGTGTGTGTATATATATATATATATATATAATGAGTTAAATAGATTAATAACATATATCATGTTAGTATTACTTATTTTAGCAAATACATTTTAGTACTTCAAAACAGAAGAGCTGAAGTCGCACACCATCTCTAAACACATTTCTGCAACTTTGCAAGACAAAAGGTGGAAAATACGTTTTGAGTTCTCTCATTTCCACCCTAAACCACATCGCTATTAAACTGGGAAGCCACCACTCTGGGTTCCCCTTCACATATGTATGCATGCACACACACACACACACACACACACACAGAGTTAGGCATTATCAGAGCAGAGCACTTGGGTAATGTGTCATCAGAAGCACTTGGGTTTCAGACAGACCTAAGCTAAGATAACAAAGACAAAAACCACAGAGACACACACAGAGAAAGAGAGAGAAAGTGGATAGGATTGAAAAAAAGTAGAAGCACAGAAGGTCAGATAGATAAGAGAAGTTTTTGTTTGTTGTTTAATGGATACAAAGTAAGAATGAAAACATATCAGTGAGGACTTCTCAAACAATCTTCATACTGTATCATAAATAAGGCAAGAATACTTCAATATCTAAAAAAAAAAGATATAAAACCAAACTAGTAAATACGCAGTTAGAACTTATAACCCATTATTTTTCCTACAAAACAAAATAATTATTTCAAGCTTTAATACAGTTGCAAAAGCATTAGAAATGTGGTCCGTATGTGTTTTGCTTTATTCCAAGTGACAAAATAGCTTAGTTTGAGTTATTAACCACTGTGAGCGATCACTGAGTCAATGAGCAGAGCTGCACAAATGAAACAATTAATTTGTAAAAATTAACAATATGCTTAATATATTCATTTTAAAGTAGAGCTATGGCATGGATGACTTTCAAAATACTGTTTTTGCATTTGTGTCATTTTTGTTGCTTAAAACCACCTGTCCGTGTGCAACTACAGAGACCAACTGTCGTTTCACAGTCAATAATAAATGAAAACATAAGGAGGAATAAAGATTTTGTCTAAATGAGCAGAAATCAAATTGACTTTTCAACAGTTCGTGAACTGTAGAGAACATTTTGTAAACATACTATGCACTTCAGAAGTAATTTCTCATAATCCTTTATTGCAGCACTGACTAACAAAAAAGTACCTTTTTAGGGTTACGCTTGTAAGTTTCCTTGATGTGTTTTTGATTAAGACCTTTGACACCAAAAAAAAAGAAAAATCATAATTAAAGTAAAAAACATTGACCTTGAAAAAAATTCAAATGTCACAACGGCTTTCCACTTTCTTTTCACACTTTCACAAATAATTTCAAAACTGTTGCCATAGCAACCGGCGAGATTAAAATAAAGTCGAAACTGTTACATTGAGAATATTTTTAAAAAATAGTTTTCTTTCTCCAAACAAGCCACAAAAAATAAAAAGAATGGGGAATGAAAGAAAGTTACCCATGTAGCCAAACCTCCATCTCCGAGGCGCTTTAACCTACCTTCACGCTTTATCCTTCAACACACAGAGTCTCAAATCCATCTGAAAACACACACAAACTAAATCACATACAAGTGCTCAAACGATATTTGCTTCACACTCACTTCGTCCTTTGAAATCTCATCAAATGGACTACATACAAACTACACGCAAAGCCAAGTAAGAACGAGTAGATTAAGCCGACTCACCGTGTGATGGTTTGATCGGAATGGGGAAGAGGGAGCATAGGAGTTATGCAAAACACACATAGATTCACTGCCACTTTGCACAGCTGACTCATTACACACTGCTTTTGGACAGACTTTTGGCCCAGAGGTTAGAGTTCTGGTGTTTAAAGGAATAACAATATTGAGATACATAACACATAAATCAATCCAGTCACCTGCTTTTCAAGGTAAAGTTGATGCATTGTGATGGCACCGCGAATACCACAGCAAATTGGTCTACTTCCTAAATTCTCACATAGACTAAAATGTGCATTAAACATCCATGAGGCCAACACTATAAAATGCAAGTGATTGTAAAGCGTGACCTTTGACATGCTGTTGTAGTGTAGTCCAATCTTAAAAGTGAAATATTCCAATGTAGGCATAATACTAACCATACACTTTTCAATCAAATAAATAAATAAAAATCAATTGCACAAATGATTTTATAATTCATTCTAGCTGAACCATATGCAAATTTGAATATTTTTGGTTAATTCAATTCTACAAGCTATATTTGCATATGTTTATATACATGAATTATTATTAGGATAGTTGTTGCATTGACTATTGGACACAAAAGCAGTATATAAACAAGCAAACATCCACTATATAATGCATTACTTGCTCAAACATGGATCCTTTGCAGTGAATGGGGGCAGAATAAGAGTTCAAACATCATAATAAGTAACCCATTCTCCATTTACAAGCAAAATCAGTCCAAAATAGCTCTAAACAAATATGTTGGTGGATTTTGATGTGAGAGGACAACAGGAAATGGATTTTCATGGACTCAAGAAGTAATGGTTCCAAGTTAAAATGTCTTATTGATGAATTTGTTTATCGCAAACACATATTTTCACTTTACAAGATGTTAGTTGATGGACTGGAGTAGTGTGGATGATCTCATCCTGACGGCACCCATTCACTGCAGAGGATCTATTGGTGATATAATGCTTTTCTTATAAAAAACACTTTTCTATACTACATCTCTTCAATGGCCTGAAGGTGATTTTCACTGTTGGGTGACTATTCCTATTAAAACAAGTCTGGTACATGTTTTTTTTTATTGTCACCTTTTTATTTATTTTACATATTGCATGTTCATTCAATGTTGTGATTACCCATGAACAGATAAAGTTTCAGTTGTAACAATTCACCCTATATAATATGACTATATCAGTCATGACCATGGGAAATATCCACTGGAGAGAAAAAAAAAGTGACAATTCCTCCCCAGCCTACAATATTTCACAGCTTAGAAAAGTAAAAAAGTGGATGTGAGCAATTTGGGCAGACCATCAAAGTAGACTGTTCCTATTCAACATAAATAAATGTGGATGCTAAGATGCCTGTTAGCTAGACTGGAGAAAGATATAAGGAAGTGAATTTAAAACATTACAAAACAAAAAAGAAAAACCTGAGGGCAAAACGCAGGTATAGAATAGAAACAACTTTGAAAACAAAACAAGAAAGACCTCTGCATAACGCAATCTCCTGTGTGCTGGGATTTTCCACTGTTTTGTAATTGCCAAATTTATTGACATACATTTTTAAGATTTTTTGACAGATGTAAGAAGTGGTCAGAAAGTGTTTCAGGGGTTCCCTGGCATGGCAGAAATCCACCACAAACTGCCTGGTCTTGCTGATTCAGCTGAAGTTGTCCTTGCACACAATACTAATGGCCCCAGCAGTTCCTGTACTCTAAATCATTCTCCATTGTTGATGCCATCTAGTCATCAGAACACATTTTGGAAAGGAAGTCTAAGTGGTGCCCCAAGGCAATTCACTGTACTCCTGGTGAATCATTACCATAGCCTTTCCTTTACCACCCATTGGTAAGATAATATGTGATCCTGGAAAATAAAGTCCCAGGATGTTCCACTTCAACACCTTTGTGAGGTTAGGGTTAGGCGTCAAAGAGGATTGTGCAGCCAATCACAGTTGAAGCAGCCAATTAGAAGTAAAAGTAGAATTAAAATGGAATGAGATTCTGCTGTTAGTGTAGTTTTAGTTGTAAGTTCTGAATTATACTTAAACACATTGGGGCAGTTTCCCGAACAGGGTCTAAGACTAGTCCTAGACTAAAATAAATGTTAAGAGCTGTCTAAACTGGAAAAGGCTTGCACTGAGATATCTTAACATACATTATTGTCATTGTTTGGTCTTAAAATACTCACAGGTAATGCATTTTTGTAAGACATGTTTCTAAAAAATTCTTAAATATCCTAAATAAGCAAAGGTCTAGTCTTGGCTTATCTAATTCCTATCCAGGAAACAATTTCCAAAAACATTTAATGAGATAAATAATGAATGTTTATATATTTCCATTAAAAATATAATTAATATGTATTTCTTTAAGAAATCAGTAGTTTTATTCAGCAGAGTATTAAATTGCTTAAAAATGGCAGTATATACATTTATAATGCTACAAAATATTAATAGAGTAGCAAATCAGCATATTAGAATTATTTCTAAATGATCATGTGACACTAAAGACTGGAATAATGATGCTGAACATTCAGCTTTGCATCACAGGAATACATTACAATACAAAAATTATATATATATATATATATATATATAATAAACCAGAAAACTAGGGATGCACCGATACTAATCGGCCGATATGTTTGCGCGTTTTGTCAATAAAGTTGGTTCTTTAATCAACACAAACATATCGGCTGATCAGTATCGGTGCACCCCTACAGAAAACAGTTATTTTAAATTGCAATAATATTTCACTTTATTGCTGTTTTACTCTATTGTAATAAGAAACCTCTTTCAAAAACACTACAAATCTTACCGAGCTCAAACAGCAGCGTGAAACATGCATTAAAAAGTCAACATCTGCATTTATTTTATTGAACCTTTCAGAAGCAACATTGTTGTAACTAGGTGGCAAAACTGAAGACGTTTAATTATTATAAATGTCTATCATTTATTGTTTTGACAGCACTAAACTAAATGTAAAACTGCATCAGGAAATAAACAAGCAAAATTAATTGAGTAATTACTTATACGTGTTTACGCAAGACCTGCATTAAACTACTGCTGAATTACAGGTCAGTTAATTCCACTTCCTGCAGTTTCCTTTTGGGCTATTTCAAAATCCAATTGATGAGCTAAAATAAAAGAATCCTTAATTGTATATTTGAAATATGCACCTTTAGCTGCCAGCACTCTTGAACTCATACGGGACAATAGTGAACACAGCGGTTCTGTCAGGACACATCAATCCTCTCGCATGTGACCCAGAACAAACCTACCTCTATACCGTCTTACAGACCAAAACACTCCCTGAACCACAGACACACCTTACACACATACACACAAACACAAACAAATAAACTTCACTACCACACCTCAACCTGTACACCCACACAGCCACATGAAAGACAAAAACTCTTATTTGCTGTATTTTAATTCTCTACATTATTTCCATTACCCCTCTCGAATTTATTGACATCTCATACACAAAAACACTTCCAAGGAATGGATTTTTAGCAGATCAAATATTTAACACGAGTGGAGGGGGAAACCCAGGCTATGACGTGACCCTATTCGCTTTTTATTATATAATGTGAGTGCATACAGGTATGTATCGTGGCTTTGAGTCTGACTGACAGGTGAGTTATAAAGAACAGGTGCAGAGCCTTGAGACCTGATAAGCGCTTCTCAACTCTGCACCCTCCCCCATAAACACACACACACACACACTTAAATACACATTACATACACATTCATGCAAACAAGCAGTTGTGCTGATACAAACAATAGACGCCTGAGTGCTTGGGGTGCTTACACAACAGGAAAACAGATTTTGATAAAGACAGGGAGGTGGGTTTGCGGAAAAGGGCAATGCATTCTATAAAAACGGGGTAGATTCTGTGTATTGAATTTATTCTCAATTTTAGTTCTGCGTTGTATTTGTGTTTTAGGGTTAAAGGAAATGCCTGTAAAGCTAACAGATAATATCCTGGAAGAAAATAATAAATAAATAAACTAATAAACTAATTAAAGTGCAAAACTGAAACTAAAACGAAGGCTAAAATAACATATAAATATTCAATGAAAACCTAAACAACAAATAAAAACTAAACTAATATTAACATTAATAGATTTTAATAGATTAATACATTTAAAAAAGCACACTAATTGTAATAGTATATCAATAAAACTCCGCCTACATTTACAGCATCGTGATGCAAAGATAGTTATTTTAATTAGCTACCTCATAAGATCCTTCATTCTAGCTTTAAATTTTAAGGCAGCATCGTGTGTATCCATCATGGAGGAGGCAATCCCAGAATGCATTGTGGTGGGCTCATTGAAATGACAGGCTGAATACTGGGAATTAAATTTATAAAAACATTAAAAACTGACTCTTTCCTAATATTTGCAATATGCTCCTATAGCAATATGCTAATGGAAGACTCTATAAAAGCCAATGTAATAGAATTGGCACACAGAGATTCTTCCTGCGAAGAGTTTTAAAAACTATTAGGGCTGCCCCCTAAAAAGTGGACTAACCATTAGTCACAGAGAAGAGGCTTAGTCGGTCAGACTTTTATTACTTATTTAATTCCATGTAAACTGGTGTAGTCATGTAGATTATTAAAGCTGGTCTGTGTGGTAATTACAGTACTCTGATCAGGACAAGCAAACGTTAGTTTTCTTCTTTAACCTCAAATGTGGTACAGTACGTAGCATCATTACATGGCTGCTTGCTTTAACGTTAACATAGAAAAAATGAGTTATGTGTAGAAGCTGAACAGTAGTGTGCTCACTGCATGACAGATAACTTCAAATGCTACATTTGTGATCATGCAGATAGGTCAGGTCTCTCGCAATAATAAAAATGTTGTGCCTCTGTAAATAATGAAAGCAAAAAAGGTGTGCTTTCTGCCATCTATTATATGACTAATTCATATAAACGTGTGATTAGTCGACTAAACGCTTCAATTGAATGACTATTAGTCAATCAGAGAAATCTTTATCGAGGGCAGCCCTATTAACTTGTCACTTATGAAGGTCTTTGATTGGGAGTAAATACCCAGCTGGCTGTGCTTTGGAACAGAGCTACAGCGTACAAAATGAGAAGTAAAGCCAAAAGCCATCTACAATTCTGTCCCACCCATGCTAACACACACATACACAAACGTGTGATCGCGCACACGCAATGATGAAAAAGGAACACAAAAACAAGAAGAAAGGACAGGATAGAAAAGGAGGATGTAAGAGTGGTGCTATGTGATCCTTCTGGCAGAACCAGATTGGGATAAGAGTGAATCACCACGGGCTCGGCTCAGCTCGTCTCTGCCCCCTCACCCTCCCATCACGCCCTAGACCTCTCCCCTGGGATCCGGGATCAGTCCAGACACGCTAACACATACAACACAACCCGGACATGCACGACTAACCTGTACTGTCACCCTGCTTCTCATTCTCTTCAATAATATCAGAGTGAAAGAGATGTGTGAACGCATGTGACGCATATACGTGTTGTTTACTGCAAAGAGATGCTATTTTCCTATTCAAATGAGATTATATTAACTACGGCAGCAACAAAAAGTGTGTGGAGTTCGGTCTTAAAAGTGTTCTTAGGATCTACACTGCAGATTTTTATTAACTTGTAACATTTAACATTGCATTATAAGTCATATTCCTTAGAAATACAGTGAGACAAAAAAGTATTTAGTCAGACACCAACTGTGCAAGTTCTCCCACTTAAGAAGATGAGAGAGGCCTGAAATTTCATCATAGGTATACCTCAACTATGAGAGACAAAATGAGAAAGAAAAATCCAGACAATCACATTGTAAGATTTTTAATGAAAATTCCTTGGTAAAATTTCTGGTAAGATTTCTGGCTCTCAAAGATCTATAACCTCTTCTGTAAGACACTCCTCTGTCCCCCCACTCATTACCTGTATTAATGGCATCTGTTTGAACTCATCATCTGTATAAAAGACACCTGTCCACAACCTCAAAAGTCACACTCCAAACTCCACTAGAGCCAAGACCAAAGAGCTATCAAAGAACCCCAGAAACTAAATTGTAGACCTGCACCAGGCTGGGAAGACTGAATCTGAAATAGGTAAGCAGCTTGATGTGAAGAAATTAACTGTGGGAGTAATTATTAGAAAATAGAAGACATACAAGACCACTGATAATATCCCTCGATCTGGGGCTCCATGCAAGATCTCACCCTGTGAGGTCAAAATGATCACAAGAACTGTGAGCAACAATCCTAGAACCACACGGGGGGAGCTAGTGAATGACCTGTAGAGAGCTGGGACCAAAGTAACAAAGGCTACCATCAGTAACACACTCTGCCGCCAGGGCTCAAATCCTGCAGTGCCATACGTGTTCCTCTGCTTAAGCCAGTACATGTCCTGCCCCGTCTGAAGTTTGCTAGAGAGCATTTGGATGATCCAGAAGAGGATTGGGAGAATGTCAAATGGTCAGATGAAACCAAAATAGAACTTTCTGGTAAAAACTCAACTTGTCGTGTTTGGAGGAGAGAGAATACTGAGTTGCATCTAAAGAACACCATACCTACTGTGAAGCATGGGGGTGGAAACATCATGCTTTGGGCCTGTTTTTCTGCAAATGGACCAGGACTACTCATCCATGTAAATGAAAGAATGAATGACGCCATATATTGTGAGATTTTGAGTGAAACCATCCTTCCATCAGCAAGGGCATTAAAGATGAAATGTTGCTGGATCTTTCAGCATGACAATCATCCCAAACACACCACCCGGGCAATGAAGGACAATGCTTGTCCTGGAATGGCCTAGCCAGTCTCCAGATCTCAACCCCATAGAAACCTTTGGAGGGAGTTAAAAGTCTGTTTCCCAGCAACAGTCCCAAAACATTACTATTACCTAATTACCCGATCCGAAGCTAAAGCCTTCCCTTTAAATACTGCCGACTTCCTCTCCTTCGCATCTTCTTTCTTTGGAAAGAAGCCTTCCCACCCTCCTCCCGGGGGGCACGCGGTGATCAGGCAGAGCCCCAAGCTATACCCAGCCCTCGCCTCCTAGTGGTTAATCCCTAGGACTCAGGGTCCGCCCGACTCTCCGCCTGCTCCCCGGACTGTGCACCAAACATACAGACCATTGGTTATTTTATGAGGAAGTGGGAACTCGTGAAATGAATAATTTGCAAAAACTGCAACATTTTGCTACTTATTTGTTATCAGGAAATGTACAATATGGTGTTTTGATTTACATTACACCATACTTAATGTGAAAGTTTATAAAATTTTACTAGTATCGGACATGTTTTACGAACAGGCTACTTATGGTGAACTTTCTTTAGTGGCATATTATTATTAAGGTGGTTATCCATAAATTAGATTTTGGTATGCAAGTAGGTATATTAAATACAGTATATGATTTAAAGTTGTATAATTGTCACCACTGTATTTTATAGTGAATTTTGGCACCCACGGCTTTTACAGTAAAATTACCAGAATATTTTTTACAGCATAATTATCCATGTACAAGTGAGAGCAGCAGGCCTTCGGTGAGGGAAACCATGGTTATTAAGGTGCAGTGAGAGCATAGCAAGAAAAGAAAGAAAGAGTGACAATGGAATAAATAGACATATGGTTAGCAAGAAAGTTGGATTGCAAAGCATTGTCAACAAAGCAATCAGCCTGCCTGACACAGGGAAGAGCCACAGGCCATGGCAATCCTTCTCATCAGATGTACCTACGTCAGTCTCCCGTGTCCTGGGAACCTAACCAGCTGGTTTAGCTCAGAGATATCTGCCTCCAGTCCAAACAAGTACATCATGTCAAGCTGCACTGATCCAGGAGTGATACAGGAGGAGACACAGTCAGGTTTCTGCCCACCTCTTGCACTTCAAAACTGTTGTGAATCTAGACACACCAGTGGTATTTGAAAAACATAATTAGCCTACAGATGTTACACTGACACAAAGTTGAAAAAAGTTGCTGTCAGTACAGGTTCAAGATACTGACGAATTTTATTTTTGATGACTAAACAGGGCCATGTTACTTAACAAATATCAGATGTCTCGCATACTGCCCACACTGCACTTAATCAGACGAAGAGTAAACACAGAGGCCTCTCTGCCTTTTCATGCATATTAAAAATGGCTCTACACACAACACCTCAACAAACAATTGTAGCAACCTGATAAGCATTCATGTGTTATTTGTCAAATTCATAGGAAAAGGCAACATCATGGATCCGGGTTCTAGAACATCAAGAGGAATCTGTATAAAAGAAAATTCAACCAAGAAACTACAATTCAGCTATAATTTACCCACTTTCATGTCAGTCCAAGCCAGTATGAATTCTGGTAGCTCTTTTCTATTGCATTACAATAGGATGGGGACTGAGGCATTCAAGCTGCATTTAGCAATCGATGGAACAACTTAATAATGTAAACTGTGCGCTTTTTTTCCCCTTGCATGTCAAGTGCGGGGTTCCATAATGTAAAAGTGTCATTTCAGGACTTTTATTAATGCTGAAACAGTTTGAAAAGGAAATCTTCTGCAACATTCACAAAAACTGCAAAAAGCATTAGGATATTTCTTGTAACTACATGTCTTACTAACCTCTTGCTATTAGATTAAAAATACCATTAATGATTTTAAGCTTTCAGTGTTTCACATCAAAGCAGACAATATCTGAAAAGAACTCCTTCAGGACAAACTGCTTGCAAATTAGACATTGGTTAGTGATTCATAGAATTGTTACTTAATGATTTATAGTGGCTAAGCAGCACAGCACGGACAAATGTTTGAACAAGCAAAAACTTTTTAGGGAGAATCCAACATTTAAATTGTTTTCCGTTCCTTTAAAAAAACAAAGGTCACAGAAGTCTGCGTGAATCTCTGATACCCTTATACACTGACTCTTCCCTTAAAACCCTGTGGGACCCCCAGAGTCGCACGGGACCCGACTGTTCTCGTGGGAAAATGTTGGGTCGATACTCCTTCAGTCGGGACAGAGCTGGAATCCCGTCAGGCCTGTTTCCACCTTCTCCTTATTCTCAGAGTTCCGATCCCAGCATGTCCAAACCCGTCATGACGCAGACCTGCCGAACGGGAAAAATGTGACCCATATGATTTGAGGATCTTATTTAAGTTTCATCTGGGCTTGTTCGGTCAGAAAAGGTTGTTTGTTCTTCTTTTTATTGTAAGTTTTAATTGGGAAGTCTTTAGAGGAATAATAGAAGTTAAAAGAAGTTTCCAATGACCCCTTTCATTGGGGTCACACTTCTGAATCGACCACAGGTAGCACAAAGGTTCAACTTCTTCTAAAGCACAAAACGTGCCTGAAAACATCCTGATATACACCGATAAGCCTAACCTCTTCCCCTCCACCTCTTCACCACTTCTTCTTTCCTATAAATTCCAGAGATAGAGGAAAGTGGAGGCAAACAGGACAAACTGGATCTGACTGAAGTATAGTTCTGCCAGAGGATTCTCCATCTTAACGTGGGAGGTTAATCACCTACCTGAAGCTCTGGCAAGCAGGGTTTCGCCTGAAAGAATGAAGTCATTTTCCCAAAAAATTTGTCAGAGTGCCATGGGCAGGTTTTTCTAAATTGTACTAAACCCGTCCATTCCTAGTTCTCAAGGATTATATCAAATTAGAGCAAATGTTTAATTGCAAATATTTCTCACAGTTAATAAGTCCAGTACATTTTTAAGGAGAGAACGGTAACAATAATAAATATATTATTCTTTTTTCACCTTTATTAACAGTAAGCTACAGATGTCACTAGACCTTATCTTTGTTCAAAATGCAATAGCATTCATTTATTATTGAGAGTCTAAATACTAATCTATGGTCCAATGCATTTTGCATATATAAGTAGTGTAGTACTCATCACGAGAGCCCTGTTTCTAAACTAACCCAGTAAATTGTATGAAGTTTGCAGTTTTTATTACCGCCATATTTATTCATCTTCAACATTAGGTATTGCGCTATGAATTAAAGGTATGAAAAATAAAAGAGTTAAAATATATTATAAAATGTAGCTGGTTGTTAGATTATGCTAGTTAATGCATTAACTAATAACAAACAACACAGCCTCATGCTAAGTGTACTAATGCACCTATTTATCTTATTTTACTGCATTTGGTAAGGATAATAAATCATTTAAAAGCAAAGTCAAGAGCAACAATACTTAATTTGCCTCAGTAGCCATTATGATGTAACTCGCTCTATACCCCTCTGAAAAACACCTGGCAATGTCTTGACGTCCTTCTAGACACACCTTGTCACGGGTCTCCTTATTTGCATAGCATTTGCAAGTCAAATTAAATTCTCTGCCTGATATCAGGCCAGGGGTCTCAGCAGCCAGTTTTCCACACATTCTGTCTCCCTTCAACCTCCAAGACACAAATTAAACTAGCCCTAAAACATAGCCTCAAGCACAGAAACACAAACGCAGCACACATCCAGACTTATAGAAAACACCACACGCCAGTTAGTTAAAAAACACAAATGAATTATTAAATTATTAACTACAATAGGTCATTTGTGAAGGGCAAGCCGTCTGAAACAGACACCACTGTACGCATGTTTGTGTTTTCTAAAGAATATTTTAAAAGTATAATATTGTTCAAACTCAGTCTCAATTTGAAAGTTTGAATGAAAGTTCAGAAAATTAAAGACTGAAATTGAAAAAGGCTGAAAGAAAGAAAAATTCCAACAACAACAAAAAACATTCCAAAAGGAGACATGCTTGAAATAAAGTACAAATAAAGTTAGAAAGTTTCAAACAAAGATGTACATTGAAAATTATTAAAAGAAAAACAGACAAAGATGTTTAATACAAAGTTACCAAATGCTTAGAACATTTCTGAAAGAATTTCAAAATATAAAATTAAATATTCAGTTTAATTTCAATCAAAATTATATTTAAATTATTAAAGTAGAGAGAAATAAAATATTAAAAAGCTAGACAAAAAGATTTAAAAAAAAATTTAATTAAACAAAAAATAAAATAGTAACTATAGACACTCCATATGTGACACCACTCTGTACAATTCATTTTCACATTTGCAAAAAAAAAAAAAGAAAGAAAACTGAAAAGTTCTAAAGAAAAAAGATAGCAAAAGAAAGCACCTAAAAACGATCTTCCAAGCAATCTCTCACTAAGAATTCTTGAGAAGAAATGAGAACAAGAACGCTGTGGACCACTATTAGTGCGGGCAGATAGCTTCACAGTAATTCTACATGTGTGTCCCTGTCTCAGTCTTTCTCACCCCTCCTCTCTCTGTGTGACCCCCACATACACAACTGGCAGACACATGACCACCTCCTTGACACACCCTTACTCAGGGCTCTCATTTGCATACGAGATTTGCAAGTCAAATGAGATTGTATACTCCCTGTGTCAGTCCAGGGGTAGACATCTCCAAGTTTACACACACACACACACTTTCCAGTCCACACACTTCTGTCTCACACAAAATCCTGATACACATGCAAACTGTTCCTGGTGCTCATCGTTCCAGACAAATAAATTGCGAACCCCGTATATTCAAGCACTAATCTGGAAAAGTGTCATTTCTGAAGCACAGGCCTCACCAAACTTAAGGGTTAAAATGATTGTTTTCAAACAGGTTCCTTCAGAGATTTTAAAAAGCCTTTCTTTAAGGAGTTATACTGAACCGTCCATCAACCAGCTATAATGTGAATCACAACATCTACGAACAAAAAGACTATATGTGTGTGTGTGTGTGTGTGTGTGTGTGTGCTTATGTGTTGTGGGACAGAAAAAACAGATACCTTAAATGTTTGAAACTGTGCGGGCTGACCTGCTGTCCTCATGAGACAAAGCATTTCGCCTAAAAGAATGAAGTCATTTTCCCCAAAACTTTGTCAGAGTGCCATGAACATGTTTTGCTTATGATCTGAATTTTAATAAATCTGTACATTCCTAGTTCCCAAGGATTATATTAAATTAGAACGTTTAAACGTTTATTTGCAATTATTCTCTCAGTTAAAAAAAGTTCAGTTCCTTTTTAAAGAAACAACGGTAAAGAGAAATAATATTCTTTATTCTTTTTTATAAACAATAAGCTCATCTAGATGTCACTAGGTGATCTAAATTGCAATAGCATTCATTTATTTTTGAGTGTTAAAATACTAAATCTATGGTGGTCCAATGCATTTTGCATATATAAGTAGTGTAGTACTCATCGCGAGAGCCCTGTTTCTGAATTAGCCCATTAAATTGTATGAAGCTGGCAAATTTAAAGATTTAAGGACCCACAACCTGTGGGGGCCGGCCTGTGGTATTCATGAGGAAACAAAGAGATTAGTAAAAATAGTATTAATTTATAATGTATGATGTTTATCTGAAAGTATAGCAATGCAAACATGTTTTCTATAAGGGGTAGGGCATAGAAAATATTGTTTGGTCAGTATAAAAGTAATCAAAGATTACTGTTCTGTGTGTGGGGTGTAGTTTGAAATACTATTGAGTAGTTTGAAAACCATTTCATAACTTAAAGTGTTTCACAAGAACATCTGATTTTCTGATTGGTGGATTTCTTTGCAGCATCGTGGGTAATGTAGTTTGTCGCTATAGGAATTTTGCTGTTAAAAATGATTATGTAAAAAGTTGTGGGTTGATGGTTTCGACGAAAGCATTTAGCATCGATTTATCAAGATCACAGCTCACAATGGGCCTATCTTTAATGGTTTTTAAGATATCATTATAAAAATTTATTATCCTAGGGGGGGGAATGTTGATTTTTACTTCCAGAACCCAGCTGCAGGCTATTGGATGGCCATGTTCAAAATTCTTACAGTTTTTCCCAATTGTTTACGCACAATTACTTGTACTTCAGACACAATGACTGCAACACGTAACTGACAGTTCTCTGCATTTGGCACAACTTTCACGAAGAAAATCTCTTGTTTTCACGAGGAACACACTGTCATTCAACTCATCACATGGGTAAACACTTGTCACACATAATTTAGAAATAAAGCTTTATAAAACGACTTTTAGTTGTTTATCTCCCTATAGATAAATCTATATATTCTCTGTTCTTCAATCGTATTGATTTTGTTTTCTGCCTGGAGATGGAAAGTGTATGACTAAAATCTACACACACGTATACCCCTTCTCCAAGCTATGGAAGATGCATGTGGAGATATAGCAGTTGATGACAGAAGAGAGGATGCAGCATAGCTGTTTTTTTCCCCTGTAATTGTATTCAGTAAATACTTCTATTGATGGTATATGTATGTGCATATTCTTATATGTATGTCCACATTATGTGCAACTTTGTGTATATATGCAATGTATACATTGTTTTTTGTGGGGAAAATACAGTAAAATATATTGTGTACCATGTATTTGTGTGTCTTGTATAAAAACAATATTCTGAAATATTTTACAGTGCACTTATATAGGCCTATGAGCTGTCTGAAGTAAGTGTAACACTGAACAAAAAACAGGCTTACAGTAAGTCATTATGATGAATGGAGAAGAAGTGCTCATAGTGTTTTACATTCAGCACATCAGTGTTCAACTGGTTCTTATAAATGTCTATTCATGTGATGGATTGTGTGTGTCATTTGAATACAAAATAACATTTTCAGATGAAATAACATTGTTTTAAAAGTAAAGTTTGATTTTGCAGGGGAATTAAAAGGTTTTGTCCATTTTGTGTGAGTTCTGACAATATGAGGCATGCTTTCAGAAAATATGTGGAAACAATTGGGAAAAACTGTAATATTAAACTAATTTAACTAGTACTTTTGTAACACCTCAGTAAGGTTACACCTCACTTTTAAGTAGATATCTGAATATTACAGCTCAGTGCAATGCCACACATTTGCATCATGAACCCCTGAGAAACTAATGCACTGAAACATCAAATGTTTTCCTAATCATACGTTTTAGTCAGCTCATTAAGTCACAGTGAGTCAGTGTGTATTCACGAAAAGGATTGTATTGTTTGTGACCTAATATTTGTCTTTAATTAAACCCCAAAATACAATAATTAAATCAGACAGCTGAAAAGCAGACAAACTAGCAGAACTCATCCTACAGGTTCAACTTTTTTGAAACACCTATTTTCTATTTATCACACACACACAGAGCAGCTGACCCATGACACTTAGTGGCCTGCTAACACACAAAAAGCTCGCTTTCTTACACACGCCTATTTGTAATGTTTATGATTGCAATAAGAGCAGGTGATAGAGACAGGTGTGTGTTCCTTTGTTTATGCGGGCTAATAAAAAATACATGAGGCTGTGAAAAGCACAAAGCAGTATTTAAGCGCACGCTTAACCACTATCCACAAATAAAACGTGTGTGTGTGTGTGTGAGTGTCAAAGAGGAAGATGTGCATAGAGTTCATATAAAAGTCTAAATGAAGAACAGAGTTGCCAAGCGAAACAGAAAGAAAAGGAGAGCAGGAAGAGAGTGACAGGAAGAAAGAGAGAGGGAAGAGAAAAGGAGAGAAAAAGAGATGGGGGCAGTGAAAAATTAACCCTTTCCTTCCCAGAATCAACAGCTTACTCATTTAAGAACCTAAATGACTCTCACTGGGAAAGTACCAAGCCTAGGCCAGAAAAGAGGTTATACACGCACACATGACGCTTGTACAGTACATTTCTGTGTTGTTAACGTTAAAATGAATTTAATTCTAGAGAAACTGAATTAGTCAAGTGCGGTCCTTACAAACGGTGCGAGTGCAAATAGGGTCATACCAGTCACAATAGCCTCGTGGGGCTCTGTGTTGAGTGTAAATAGTGCTTGTATAACATGCACACATAAAAACAGATTATGTTTAATGACTTTAAACATGTAATTTGCACTTCCTGCTTAAACTCGAGCTCCTTAACAATGCAAGTCAAAAGTCACACAAAACTTTTGTAACCTTAAAACTATAAAAAAAAAAAAATAAAAAAAAAACACGCAGTTGGCCCAGTAATATATATATATGTGTGTGTGCAAATGTATGTTTTAATCAAGGTCTAAGGTAAGAGTGCTTTGTAGTGCTGCTGTGTATTTCTTAATTCGGCCCCTGCACTTCGCTTCTTTAGCTTCTTGTCAGTAGCATGGCACATGCACATGTTTTTTAAAATATGCAAAGCGAAACACACACAAACACAACAAAACAAATCTGCAAATTGATGTGTGGAAACCCCAACAAGGAATTCTTCTCCCAGGTAAATGTTCAAAATAAGTGAACAAAGAGTGTGTCAGGTGACCAAACGAGCAGCCAATCACATTGCAGTGTTCCTTTAAATCTTTGGCTCGACTTTGCATTGCAAATAAGTTCATACAAGTATGCAAATTCAAAATGACATCGACTCATGAACTTTCGCGGCCTCACCCTTGCCTTTTTTCCCCCCCATTCTTATCACATCGGTGCACTGTAGGGTTTTTTCTCTTTCTCTGTAAAGTGGTCCTGCTCATCAGTTAGATATCACTTTCTGCAGCGTTAGATCTGATCGCACGATGACTGCAATCCTTAAGCGCCCTCAAGTGGTCTCTTCATAATTATGCATAAAGATCGTTTTCAAGCACAGAATATTATTTTAACAGAGAATGCATTCATTTACTAGGATACGTGCAGGATACGTTACAAACTTTTACTTAGAAATATATATTTCTATAATATGCACAATGTATATGTATTTAAAAAAAATAATTAGAGACAGTTGTGCATATTTAAAGGCGAAAAATAAATGTTTACAAAAATATATAAAAATGCATGTTCCCTTCAACACTCAATATCAGTTTTAATGTAAAAATAAATAAATAAATTAAGTAATTAAAAGAAGAAAAAAATATATCTGTTATGCTATTGCTTATTAAAAGCGGGTATTGATAAACAAAAATGTCTATTATAGTGTCTGGAAGAGAAATATAAATTTTCAAAGTGTAAACATCTGTTAGTAAAGTTTAAGTAGTACGCAATTGAATTAGGATACAATTAAATCAATTCTTTTTCCTCCCAATGTTTAAATCATCTTACATTGTTCAAAACCTTAGAGGTAAAGCAAATAGCCATCCACAAAATGACCATCCAATTGGATCCAGAATACGGTAAAAATAAATCACAGGGCCTGGGAAAACGTATTTCCCGACTGGTAGCAGTGACATTTTATTTGCGGTACTAACAAAAAGAAAGGGGAGGGGAAAACATCATCATTATCACCCTTCTGCCGAATTCTGTCAGCCTTAAGAACAAACAAACATGTGTTACGGAAACGTGGGGGTAATAAATTTAGTCCACAAGTTTCTCATTAGAGCAGGTGCATTTCTGAAGATAAACAAAAATAGAAAGCATATGCCAGATATAGCAGTGGGGGAGAGATTTTACACTACAATATTCCACTCTTAACACCCTCCTGTCAGGCCAACATCACAACCCGTCTGTCGGAAGCAAAGGATCAATCAGATTTTCAGCGTGTAACCATTTCCTGTCTCGGTAGACCAGCATATCCTCTCCATGATAACCTTTAGTGATTGGAAGGATGTGGTTTACAGACACAACACATTGCAATTATTCCATCAAACAAGCATCCACCCACACACACATATACTGGGCCTGAAAACAACAGTGTAAACACATGCTGGTGTGAGGAGGTTGCTAGGTCAGGGTCAAAGGTACTCGCAGTGCACATCCATATACTGATTCTCACACGCACAGTACATTTTTGTCTATGCATGCCTCTTAATAATCAGTACTTTCACCACAGAATAGATTTTCTTTTTTTACAGAAAAAATATATTTCCAAATTTAGGTTAACTGCTAAATTATTGTTGGAATAATAAAATAAATGATTACTGAAAAAATGGGAGAAAAATAACAGCCGGAAAAAATTATTGCAAATTATTGTTTCAGGGTGATTCAGGAACCTGTCAGGATTTATTTAGCAATAATTATTAAACAGTGCTAGAGGGTCGAGTTTTTTATTTAAACAAATGAAAAGTAGAAATAGATCAAATAGTGCTAATATTAGAGGGTCAGATATTTATATAATTATTATTTTAATTAAAAAAAAATAAAAAGTAGATGATCGAATAAAAATAAAATTGACAGTCAATGGGTCAGTTGCTAGAGTGTCAATGCTATTTAAAGTAAATTAAAAAAAGGTGGGTAGAATAAAAATAGACAGTGCTACTCTTAGAGGGTCTAGTGTAAACATGATGCATACAACATTTTCATGATAGGGACATCAGACTGCTTTATGGTGCGACTCAGCAGTCAAAATCAAGTACTCCACAGAGCTGTATAATAAACTGGACATGCTTTGAATACAAACTTAGAACTTGTTTATTACTTCTGAGTGATACTGCATTAGCACTTTGTAAGAGTATGACAACACAAGAGAAACATGGATGAACACATTATAAGCAAACTAAGTACCACTTTTTGAAACTGGTATTTCAGTGAAGTTTGGTTAGCCCATCTAGGATTAAAAAAAAACAAAAATCAAAAAACAAAATCTGTATTAAAAAAAAACTCCGTATTGCATAGATTAGAGTAGACCTTCTTTATATACTACATTGGTAGCTGAAAGAAATTGACTTGCAGCATCCTATGAGATAATTACTGCCATCCTGTATAAATACTGGCAATCAGTGATTTACAATATTCTGTTGTACATAATATTTACAAATAAAATATGCACACATAAAAAAAACTCTGATGTCTGCACAAAAATCTTAAAAACATGCACAGTGTATTCAGATGGAGGCCTATGTGACTCATTCAGAAAGAAAGGGGAAAGGGAAAGAGAGACAGTGTAACCAACATCAAAAAGGAATAGGTCTGTTACGTCAGTCCATGACACTTTGTTCCTGAAAGACTTTAAGGTTGAAGGTCAAAGGTGAATGCGACCCTGGCTGCGTCTGGTGTGAGGGAGAATCTGTGAACCAGTACAACACTAAAGTCACAATGCATTCAAAGCACAATTACACAATGTGTTCTCATTAAACTCCATTTGCACCTAAACTTTATAGCAACCTGTCACAGGTTCTGTTCAAGTATTGTGTAATAGTGCTAGAAACTTAGCACTGGTGTAGCAAAGATCTGCAAATGGTAAAGTCAAAAAGATACAAAATTAATAATTAATGCCTTTAATAATTAATTCCATGATTGCTTTTAATAGGGATGTTTTTTAATCTGATTTAATATTTATAAACTGTTTAAAATGTTCTAGTCAACACTAAGATGTCTAGTTTTTACAGCTTTATTGGACACAATTAAGAGAAGTCGCCCTCTGCTGGTCTAAATGTAACATTTTTGTAGACGTAGCGGTTTAAAGGAGATCTTCTCTGCTAGTATTGCACTCTGAAAAGTCAAAACTCCAACAGTTTAACAACTTTTTCCCAGGTTGGGATATCATGTTTTTTTTCCATTTGTCTTTTTTTAAATGGCACTCAAAAAAACAATCCCACCTCTAAAATCTGCAATAAATTGACTTATCTATAATCTAAAGGAAGTACTACTCAGAAGCAACAGTAACGAGTGTGTGTACATACACAACAACACAAAGATAAGATACAGATAAAAAAAAAAAAATAAGGTAAGGTAATGAACAAACTGTTTTGATTAGATTCTCTCTAGTTATTATGTAATTACTAATTCTAAAAAAAAAAAAAAAAAATCATATCATAAAATTTTAAACAAAAAGTAGGTAAAAAAAAACAACAACCTATATATATATATATATATATATATATTTATTTTTTATTATTATTATTAACTGTAAAAGTAACTGCAGGTATAATGATATTACACAGTGCCTAAAATAGTCCCCTGCAGAATAAGAGTATAGTTCTCAGCCATATCAGCCTAGAAAAATCACAACACCTCATTTTCTGTCAGTCTTAGTACACACTGTGACTACTGTACAGAGGTGTCATATTTTAAATAGAAAAAGCTTCCCTTTTTTTTGTAACACTTCAGAATGGACCCTTTTGACAAGACTATGATGATGCGTTTAACGATCATCAGAATCAAAAAAAATTGACATTAGTATTTTTTTTATGTATGTACATTATAACACCATTCTTTGTACCATATTCTCTTAGTATCAAATTATGAAATGAACAAAATATACGCTAATGGTTCACGCTAATGTGAGTGTGTCTCTAATGAAGCATCTATGGGAGGGACAGTAAATTCTCTCTTCTGACTGCTGTTATCTTTTCATTGAAAGTCATGTACACACTATTGTAGAGTTTTTCTTTTGCTATTTGAGTAAATGGGAATCCAAATAATATATTTGTGATATTTTTGCTCTTCAGGTTAACCCAAATATGAAGCCCAGAACTGTGAAAAAGGTCAGAAAAACGCTTCTCATAAGTTTGGAAATAAGATTTCCACATTGCATTTTCAAATGCATGAATGAAATAATTAGAGACGATGAAAACACCGGATCATGAGCTGCTGATGTGTAAAACAGAACAGTGCTTTGAAATAATCGCACTAAGCCATATTGAGATTTTGATTTTTTTCTGTTATTTTAAGTTTGTTGTGGCATTTCTTTATTATTTTTTCATTAAGCATTGACTACTTTGCTGTCTGATTGGTGGCTTAAACATAATTCAATCTATATAGTTAACTTCACACATTTTGCGCAACACTCACAACATTAATGTGACCCTTACACACAATGAAAACAACATTTCGGACAATTTTTTTCTGTAGTACCACTGTCAAAAGAAATTAATGACACTGGAAAAAAAAGAGTTAACCTACCCTGGGAGTATCTGGACTGCTGAAAGGTGAGGGTTCAGCCGAGCAGTTCTCTTTACCAAACGAATCATCCTTCAGTTTGTGTGCAAACTTCCTTTTTAGTGCTTCAGCGATAAGAGCTGCCGGATCAGATGAGCATGCTACACCTTTACTTCTCCGTCTTCTTACTGGAGTCCCACCTGGGGATCTACAAATACAAATACACACTCAGTGCTGAACTCCAAACGCAGATGCCTGAAGGTTTGAGCAAGTTAAATCCATACCTCTCCACTGAACGCAGCTGGACTTGTTTCAGGTCTTTGAGCACCTCTAACATTGAGGGCACTGCAGCAGGCACTGTAGACACGGACGGATCACACGGTCCAAGCTTTTCTCTTTTTGCTGCCCGTCTTTGTCGAATCACATCAGACACCTCCACACAGCTGCCTGTAGCTGAAGGATGAAGTGGCGGAGGAGGTGGAGGTGGCAGTGGAGGACAGGCGGGAGTGGAGGTTAGCAGAGGAACTGGAAGAGGAGTAGAGCATGGTGTGCCAGGATCAGCTGGAAATACGGAAGGGATTGAGAGACAGAAAAAAAATAAACATAAAAGGATATCAGTGTGATGTATTAAAGGGATCACATCATACTTTTAATTATTTTATTTTGCCCCTGAGGTCCATTGACTATAGTCAAGTTATTCTATTTTAGTGACTTCACAATTAATGTTAATAGTCAAAAAATCCTTTTTTATTATTGTTGTATTAACGCTATCATAGTACTGCATTAAAGGGGATACATTAAACATTTAAATAATCTTGTTTTCACTCTTTGGTGCTTCTCTAATAAATTCTTTGAGTAAAATGTCATTTAGATTCAATGACCACATTATATTCTCTAGCTGACCCTTAAAATAGTATTTTTTCCTCTCCCTTTAAGAAACACCCCTGTTCCCATTAGAAATAAGACACTGTGCTTTGCTGCTGCCATGGGACGCAAGATTTTTGTGGATTTATATGTAGTGTTTAAAATATAGCTCCATTCTTCAACATAATGTCTTATGTAATGTGTCTGAAATGATTTTTGTTAACGATTTTGATATAAACTTTATTACCATAAACTGCACATATTACACCAGACTTAAACTCTCCTTTTATTTATGCATTTAAAATAAATAAATAAATAAATAAAATTTAATTCATAAAAATATAATTAATGCAATTATTTATTTACATATAATTCATACTTATTAATACTATTTTATAAATAAAATACAATAAAGAGCACATTGAAAACCAAGATTGTATTGTATATGAACATCTCAAGGTCATCAGACCTTCTAACTTTTTGACTAAAGTATATTTTTAAAAAACTACTCTATGATCCTGGGTTTGTGGCTAAAAATAACTGTCAGCCTTTTCATTTTATGAGATCTTTCCTTTCGCAGAATTTCAGTTAATCTCTCAGTTACATAAACTCATAGCATGCGTTACCTGCTGGAACTGTGACTATCATAGCAATCTGTGCTCGCAGTCTCTGCAGTTCCTCTTCCAGAGCTGAAATCTTCTGCAGGGCCTCTGGCTGAATGCCCTGTCCCAGTACCCCGCCTCCCCTCTGAACCGGGACAGACACGGCCAAAGGACATTCAGACCCCAATGAGGGAATCTCTAAAGCTTTCCTCAAAGGAACAGCATTCCTGTTATAAACATGGTAAGATGTGACGTCACTGAACTTCTCCATAAACCAAAAGGTATAAAAACACCTCATAGAGAAATCTCATAACAGAGCTGAAACTTCTGTTCAGAAGTATATAAAGCACTGTCACACAGAGCTATAAATAAACACCTATTAATGGACTAATAATAACAGATAACTGTGTTTATATGGCTTCGGATGTGTGACTACCTGAATTTAGTGTGACTGTACCCTTCATCCTCCACCAGCCAAAGCACATCCGCTAATGTAGGAATAGCTGGCGTGTCCACCGTCACATCTATATGGCTGTGTCTACCAAATGTCTGCAGAGGAATCTTGAAAGGAAGAGTAAGAACTCATTAGTGATGGTGCTCTCAAGTCTTTCAAAGCCTTTTACATGTGAAGAGACTTTAAAGTGCTTCCCAAAACTCTTCATCTCAAGTGAAGACAGAGCATTTCCTGTATACAAGCATGCATTACGCTTGTGTTACTAATGAGCCAAAAATAAAAGAAGTATACTTCAATCCTATACATTTTCCTCTGACGTGCATAAATGGTTACTTTAATTTGATAACAGCTAAACAGCAGCTTTGATAAAACAAAGCTTTTTTTATTGCCTTTATCTCCTTGTTATTGTGTACAGTCATTAGAGTGTTGTTTTCAGTAACTGAAATTGAATTCTAAATAAGCAAGTTTTTATTTTTAACAACGGCTGATTTTTAAAAATACCCTTTTATTAAACTTACTATTTTATCCTACTTAAAGATAATGCAAACTAGAAATACTGTATGAAAATGATTGCTTACTAAAAACTGATTTGTATAAAATTGTAGAAACATTTCCCAAAAGTACTAAAAGTACAAATAAGGAGTATTAACAACAAATATGTTTACCTGAAAGCGCAGTCGAGGCTGAGGAGAGAGGGGAAGGTTGGTGCCAATAAGACGGACTATGCTTCGGTATTGTCCACAATATGTACTGTCCCATACTGGAACCAACTGCAACAACACAGTGTTTTCACAGTTTAAAAAAAAAGTTGCACTTACAACTATGCTGCAAACCAGCCTGTAAAAATATGTTTGTTTGAAGAATATATTATGCAAATATATTTGCCTACTTATTATTTTACTTTACCATGTCAGGTGGCACTCCAAAGTATTCCAGGACACATCTCAGCAGGTCAACGATGTCCTCCAGCAGAGACATTGACAGTATCCCGGTGTACCTCCACGCTGAATTTCTGCTGACAGATGAGCAAACAACACACTGCACCAAACTTCTCCACGTGACCTGAGGGATCAAATCAGCTGCGTTACACTCAAGTATTTAAAATAACGCCGTTTAATTGTGCAACGTTAAGTTTTAAACATTAAGGGAAAACTATAAGCATCAATGCGAGAGAAGGGCGATTAACTATCAGCATCAACAAAGAATATCTCCGGAATCAGCCAGTTAATATCCTACCGCCGGCCTCGTGAGAAAACGCACGTATTTCAAACCTATGCATTAATCTGCTCTTAATTTAAACATAAATGCAAAAATTAGCTTTTACGTACAATATCGATTTATTTCATGCGAATTTCCACTTTACCTCTTCCTTGTGTCACGCTTTCCGTGTAGCTAAACTCAAATAAAGCTCTTTGGATGAGAGCGTTTGTGATTGGTCCGAAGCGAAGGGTAGGCGCCTGTAGCCAATCGACTTCAAGGATTTAGAAACGTCATCAGAGGCCTTTAACCAATCGTTTTGTTTGAACACAAGCAGTGGGAAGTTTTGTATTTTGAGTGTGTGCTGTGCGCTGTTGCAAAATAGCGGTGGTGGTGAGTAGTACGTTGTAATTTTATAATTTAATTAACATATTACATGAAGTATGTTTTGCAGAATAATGTATAAGGAGTTGAAAATTTTCGAAAAAGTCTATTCGCTCACTTAAAGGAATGTACATTTGCATTAAACTCAAATCTGAATTTCAGCGATGTAACGTTAGCTTTCATGCTAACAACTGATTGTCTCAAGGTTGTTCGTGTCTTCGGCTTTTGTGCTGTAATTATATAATTATTTTACTGGTAATATTAGTGACTACAATTTACTTTTAAAATGTATTTGAAATCTAGTTGAAAATGTAACTTATGTGTCTAGATTTAGGCTACTATGGACATTTACGTGGCTGATGTAAATGGTCACATGACCGGAGATGATGCTCTCTTTGAAACATTTTGTGTGTCTCAAATGTAAAACATACCATAATCAATCAATTACTT
This sequence comes from Enteromius viviparus, assembly GCA_032353835.1. Lineage (NCBI taxonomy): Eukaryota > Metazoa > Chordata > Actinopteri > Cypriniformes > Cyprinidae > Enteromius > Enteromius viviparus. The sequence continues at coordinate 8,884,116 of JAUCNO010000500.1, read as the reverse complement.
TTATTTATATAGCGTTTTGACAATACAAATTGTAGCAAATGCAAAGACGTCTCTGTAATCCAAACGACGATAATCACTAGAAATCAGGTGTCCCCAAATAAGCAAGCCAGAGGCGACAGCGGCAAGGAACCAAAACCCCATC
>JAUCNO010000500.1:8863722-8877063 GCA_032353835.1 Enteromius viviparus | reverse complement strand
ATAATTATTTTTTTTTGAAACTGAGAAAAAACAAAAAGATGACTAAACATTTTTAATTGGTGGTCATATGCTGCATCTAAACCTATAAATAGCCTATAAAATAGTTTTCCCGTACAAATTTTAACCTTATTTTCTGGTATAGATTTATGGATTTAAAAAATGACATCGTGAAGTTATTTTTCAAATTCTTTCATCTATTTGTCTAACCTCGTACATTTAGTTTCTGCAATATGTAGTAATCAACATTAATATAATCTCTCATTGTCATTTGTGAATTCACTCAATTATTGTCTTAGGTGTCTCTGCGTGATCTACGCACATTTAAAATGGAGCACGAGTTTGACGCGTTCTCTGGCAGCCTGTCTGACTTCGATGTACACGGTAACCTGCTGGCAGCATGTGGCTTCTCGAGCCGTGGACTGAATGGTCTGTCATGTGACCGGTTTCTCATGGTGTACGATCTGCGCATGATGAGGGCCATCACCCCACTGCAGGTCCACGTGGATCCCCTTTTCCTCCGCTTCATTCCCACATACACCTCCCGCCTGGCTATCATTTCACAAACAGGTATGATGCACGGATGGGTATGTAGTACTGGTGGTATTTACCTAGCTGTTGTCACTAACAGGAGAGCTTTAATGGTAATACGCAGAATAAAATACTACAAAAAACACACGGGATGGTAATCACGTGGTTGCCACACTCATGTCAACTCTCCCTGATGTGTTGAAGAAATGTTGGGGGATTTTTGTTTGCAACTTGCAAAGTATTTTAATCATTCAGTACTGGTCTTCATCAGATTACCGTTGTTGTTCCCAGCCTCACATTTAATCTAGTTCTTTTCTTCTGAAGCTAAATGATGTTATTGCAGTTTTTCAGCATTCAAAAGTCCCACCTTACTTTCATTTCCCCTTTGGTTGTTGTCATGTTGTCCACACAGATTTTCAGTCGTGGGTCACGTGGTCTCATCATGCTGAAGGTGCTAAACAGCCTTTCAGACATGCGTTACATTATTGATTTGAAGATATTCCGACTCAGCATTTTTAGTGCATATAACGGTAATTTGTTGTTTTTCTGAGTAGAAAATCAACAAAATATTCAGATTTTATTAACAAAAAAAAGGAAAGGAAAAGTCTTTTGATTTAAAGAGTGGTTTTCTTTTTAAGATTTCATGTTATATGTGCAATTGTTATTTAGAAATTAATTATTTTTAATTATTATTAAAACAATTGAAAGATTGCATGAAAATAAAAGTCTTAAGTGTGTCTTAAGTATGACAATAATTTTTAATAAGATTTTATAATAACATGTATATGCTGTATATAAAAAAAAAACTGGTGAAAAACCGTCTTGCATTAGAAGTCCTGTACCAGTTTATTTACTTTTTAGATGTTTACTTTTAATACACATATTTACAACATAGCTTTGTTAATTAGTAATTGTAGTCTGGTTTTAAAAAAATCTACTATTTCTAACATGCCTAATTATTCTTTTTGATCTCTGAGATCCTGGTGTGTGACTCTGTGTCTTTGTGTGTGTAGGTCAGTGTCAGTTCTGCGAGCCCACCGGCCTGGCCAGTCTCGCTGATATCTTCCACGTCAACACTGTGGGCCAGCTGCTGATGAGCTTTGATGTGTCCTCCAGCAAACAGGCGCTCTCCTTTGGGGACTCTGGTGGCTGTGTGCACCTTTGGTCCAGCGCACCAGAGGTGTCCTTTAACAGTTACTCCAGGGAGACAGAGTTAGCTCTACCCTGCCTGGTGGACTCCCTGCCCCAGCTGGACTGGAACCATGAGCTCATGCCTCTCTCTCTTCTGCCCATGCCCCTCACCAGTACCGAGCCCCTGCTCTCTGATTGGCCCACCTCCCTCATCGTGCCCAGCCCCAGGTATGACTACATCTTAACATCTTTCTCCAAATATTTTTCTTCATTCATTGGCAGTCCAATCAGGTTATGAGTCAAAAACGGCAGCTGATTTTTTTTTAGGGGGGAATTGAAGGTAGAGCATATTGCATTGTAAGATTCATTATTCAAATATTTGTTCCTTTGTATACTGCACATGTTGGCAAATATAGAAAGTCATCTGGGCTTTGTATGCATACATACGTTTGCATATTTTGAACAATATGCATTGTATTTTTAGCAGAAAATCTTGATTATATAGGGTTGTATGGTATTCTGCACAGCCCCTGTATTTTAGTGTAATTGTGTAATACTGCCCCCTGCAGTATGCCTCAGGCTAGATCCTAATGCTACGTCATAGACCTGGATCCATGATTTAAAGTTGAGCACAAATATATTAGCTCTCACTTTTTATATTCACAATAATTTCATTTACACTGTGTTAATATACATTCTCATAACAAATAACATTATATGGTGATTAGTAAATGTAAATGTGTTGTTTTCACTGTCAGACGGGCCCCTGCGGTAGATCCGGAGATTCTTAGGACTATGAAAACAGTGGGCTTTATTGGATACGCCCCCAATCCTAGAACCCGTCCCAGAAACCAGGTACACTCAACAGCTTAGAAAGATTTCAACGCTTTCTCCATCACTAGTTGTGTAAAAATGGTAAACAACTATCAAGGCAAAAACTTTCTGTAACACATTGTGTACGGTGGAAGTCTTATTTTAGAGTAATGTAGCTGATCTAGTGTCTCTGGTGTGTCATTTGACAATGTGTCAGTCATTTCAGTGCAGTAATGCTGTCCAACCAGTAATTTCTTTATGCTTTTTCCAGGTTCCTTATAAGATTAAAGACACAGAACTTGAGTATGACAGCTATAATCAGGTTCCGGAATCTCCTATTGGTCGAGATGAGGAGCCGCATCTTTACATGGTTCCAAAGAAATACCGGAAGGTAGTGATTAGCCATTGTTGTGTATAATCCTGTTATCGTTTGTCATAATTACATACTGCTTAAGTGATTTTGGTTTTTCCAAATGTTGGCACGCAGGTTCTTTTTGCATGAGATAATGTTGTTTTCAGAACTGTCTGCATACAGTTTAAGACATCTGAGATATTAGGTTTAGACGGTTCTGATTTTTGTCAGGTCACCATTAAATATTCCAAACTGGGACTGGAAGACTTTGATTTTAAGCACTATAATCGGACTTTGTTTGCTGGTTTGGAGCCTCACATACCCAACGCTTACTGCAACTGCATGATCCAGGTGAAAATACACACACACCATTTTTACTGCTTTATAGTTTTATACTGAATATATATATATATAGTATTAAATGTTGGCATATTTGTTCTGAGACACATTCAAATACAATTGCCTGATATTTTGCCGGGAATTTTTTGTGCTCTCTATGGAATTTCCAGAGTTCTCAGCTTTCACTTTGGATGTCTGGAATTGTAGTAATAGTTAATACTGTATATGCTGTGACAGGTGCTGTACTTCCTGGAGCCAGTCAGGTGCCTTGTTCAGAATCATTTGTGTCAGAAGGAGTTCTGTCTGGCTTGTGAGCTCGGATTCCTTTTTCACATGCTGGACTTGAGCAGAGGAGACCCCTGCCAGGTACGCTAACATTCAATTCAATCAGAAATCATCCCCAGCTGTATCAGTCCCTTCAGAGCTGTCAACCATGCATTGTTTGTTTTCATAACAGGCCAGTAATTTTCTTCGGGCTTTCCGGACAATCCCGGAGGCGTCTGCGTTAGGTTTAATCTTGGCCGACTCTGATGAGCAGACAGGGAAAGCCCGTCTAGGCCGTCTAATCCAGAGCTGGAACCGTTTCATTCTTGCTCAGCTGCATCAGGAAACTCTGGAGCAGGAAGGGCCCCAGGCTTACAGAGGAGCCAGCAGCAGGTGTGGAGCATCATACTTGGGTTCAATCCAGTAATTTACAAAAGAACAGAGTTGAGTACAACTTTTGACTTGTTTTGTCTCCACGGCAGCACGCTGGGTTCCTCGGGGGAGTCTGTGATCGGCCGGTTGTTCGGCTGTGAAGTGGAGAACAGCAGTTTGTGTCGCTGTGGAAAGGAGACGGTTCGCTCGTCCTTGACTCTGCTGTTTACCATACACTACCCTGAGCAGAGCTCTCTAGGTCAGAACCAACAAACATTCACACATGCATAGATCTTGCTTCTTTTAACTGAATTGATCGATTAAATGATCTCTTTGGTTTTTGACAGATAAGACAATAGAGGAATATGACTTTGCAGAAATCCTAAAGAAGAGTATATGTCTGGAACAAAGCACACAGGCCTGGTGTGAGAACTGTGAGAAATACCAGCCAACAGTAAGATATTTATATATATGTGTATGTGTGTGTGTGTGTGTGTGTGTGTGTTTGTGAGTGTATACACACATTCTAAATGTTTAAAAAAAGTCAGTTAATTTTTATTTAGAAAGAAATAAGTAGTTTTTCCAAAAAGGATGGATTAAGTCAGAAGCTATTTAAAATAAACATTGACTTTTGCATTAATAATAATAATAATAAATATTAATTTATCACCAAAACAGCCTATTGGGACGATTTCTTGTGACACAGACTTTATCATATATCAAAATAAAGTAAAAAAAAAAAAAAAAAAATTGTAATAATATTTCACAATATTACTGGATTACATTTTTTTTTAAATCAAAAAAATAAAGCCTTGGTGAGCAGAAGAGACATATTTCAAAAACTCACCAACCAAAAGTGTAGAAGCACAAAATACTAAATATTTTTGTATTTTAGGTCCAGACCAGGAACATTCGCTGTCTGCCTGATGTTCTGGTGATCAACTGTGAGGTGAACAGCCCTAAGGAGGCAGAGTTCTGGAAAGCACAGACCGAGGTTAGACCCATATGCCCTCCTGCTGGCAGGATATATAGTCAGAAATAAGTCAGAAATCCACCCTTATTTGTTTTAATTGTTCATTCATACATATATATGTTTTTTTTGTTCACAGTATGCGTACAACAAAGCTCTAAAGAAAGAAGCAGCTGAACCTCCCAAACCCAAAGAGCCTTTACCAACAGAATGGTGTTTAGAGTAAGTGTGCTGAGAGTAGAAACGCATCTCTCTGTGTGTTGTTTGTTTAATATAATAGTAATAATAATATATGTTATGTACAGGGAAGAGCTGTGCAGTGTGGAGGGCTTGACCTTTGACACTCAAGCAGAGGACATGAGGCACGTGTGGATCCCTCTTAGTCTGAAGATGTGCATCAGTAAGGCTCATGGCCTAGAGGTCAGCAGTCTGTCTGAAGGAGAGGAGGTGAGGAACACCAACTGAACTTCGTCATAACTGAAAAGATGCTGTTGTGATCTTGATGTGTCTTGGTACTCTTTTATAGCTGACTGAAAGTCAAGAGGCAGAAGGAGCATCTATCTATGACCTGGTCGTCACTGTATCTCATATCCAGGATACTCGGACCGGAGGAAACCTGGTAGCACACATCAAAGTGGGCGAGACGTACCATCAAAGGAAAGAGGTGTGAGCCAATCTTTAAAGTACTCGGTAGGTATGTTGGACGCAAAAGACAATCTGTTTTCTGTCTTGCTTTCAGGGAGTAACACACCAGCAGTGGTATCTGTTCAACGATTTTCTGATTGAGCCAATTGACAAGGTAAAAATACCAAACATCAGGCGAATTTCAACATATCCTATTATGAAAAGACACCATGCGTACTACTCGCACAGTACCTTCTGTAAATGCGTCATATGTGACTGAATTGTGTTGCAATATATTTCCATTAGGCTGAATCAGCTCAGTTTGAAGTAAACTGGAAGGTTCCTGCTGTACTTTACTACGTCAAGAGGAACTACCATCCCAAGTATGATTTGCGAAGTACGTGATCATTCATCACACAGAATGTACTTTTGGCCTTCTCACTAAGCATGTTTGCATTTTATTAAGATGATGAACATTTATGCATGCACTACTGTTCAAGGATACTGCTCAAACATTTAGCAGCACTAACTATTTTTTAACAATAAGATTTTAAGCATCAAATTAGCATATTAGAATGACTCACAACTGTATTTTTGGTCAAAGAAACGCAGGCTTGATAAGTGTCTGCTTTAATTATTCTGCATCAATTTCCTCCTAGTTAAGAACCCCATCGACGCTAGCGTTCTGCTGACGGAGGCCTCGTTGGCACGGAAACAGAGGAAAAGTCACGCCACCTTCATACCTCTAATGGTGAGCGAGATGCCACAGGCGGCAGACCTTGTTGGATTGGATGCAGAATTTGTCACGCTTAACCAGGTCAGTAGGAAACACTTCAATCTGCTATAATTACATTTTTGGCTTCTTTTGTCCTACCACAAATAGTTAATGCTTTTGTGCGTTGCTGCTTGAACAGGAAGAGGCAGAACTGCGCAGTGATGGGACCAAGTCCACCATTAAGCCCAGTCAGATGTCTGTTGCTCGTATCACATGCGTGAGAGGCCAGGGACCTAATGAGGGTGTGCCGTTCATTGATGACTACATATCAACACAGGAACAGGTCATACATCAGTGAAATCATTCTATGTATAACTCGCATAATAGAGAAACTACCTTTCTTAAAATGATCAGGACCTTTAATGACCTCATAAAGTGAGAACTACAGTGCCTTATCAGATAAGATGTATTCTTTGTTAGTGTCACTGTGATATTTTAGAATCGTTTAATTGTAAGGTGAATCACAGGGAATAACTATTACTGTACTAGTAATTTCCTTTTTTTTTTGTCAAATGTTGGGAAAAAACCATTCTGCCACTTACTAGTTTAAACTTTCGAATGTACAGGTGGTGGACTATCTGACTCAGTACTCTGGTATCAAGCCTGGAGACCTGGATGCAAAGATTTCCTCTAAACATTTGACTACTCTGAAGTCTACTTATCTGAAATTGCGATTTCTTATCGACACTGGCGTTCGTTTTGTTGGACACGGGTTACAGAAAGATTTCCGGGTCATAAATCTGATGGTGAGTTGAACTTTTGTGAGTCAATGTTTTAATTAGTACGTGGAAGTGTTTAAATTGTAACCCTCCGCATTTTCAGGTTCCAAAAGAACAGGTGATCGACACCGTCTACCTCTTCCACATGCCTAGGAAACGAATGATCTCTCTACGTTTCCTCGCATGGTACTTTCTCGGTAGGTTTCTTGCATAAGGGTCATTCCGTGTCACCTCAACCAAATTTCAAAAACTTCCCCAGCTCAAACTTTTGAGTTTGCTAATATATTTTTTTCTGAAGAAAGACACACATTTATAGGGATGAAAGCCAAAACATTAAATATTATTCATGAATGTTTACTGAGTAATCCACATAAATCATTTTGTAGAGAAGAGGTCAAAATGGTTCAGAGCCAGATGACAAGGCGGTAAAAATGACTTTGGAAAGATGGCAGCATCATAGTGTTATTTTTACACAGAGATTGGTAGTTCTGTTAGTAAAATCCGTTGACCTTGGCGGTATTTGTTGCATTATGTGCCAAATTGAGACCATTCAAAAAAATGTGATGACCCAATATCTAACATATCCAAATATCCCAATATCTTTAGTACTTCTTCAGTATGAGAAAACATGAAAAGTGCTGCTTTCCCATTTTTGAATGATCACCTTTAGCACATAATGCAACAAAGATTGCTTAAGTCAACAGATTTTAGGAACAGACCTTTCAGTCTCTATGTACAAATAACATAATGATGCTACCATCTTTCAGAATGTTTTTTTTTTTTTGCCTTTAATTTGGCTCTGAATCTCAGGTGATTTTGCTATTTTGACTCCTCCCTCTACAAAATGGTTTATTACTCAAAAAATTTGTATCAGTTAAATTTAATATTTTGACTTTTGTCGCTATACGTGCATGTCTTTCTTCCGAAAAAAATATTCAGGAACATCTGATTTAGTTGTCATAAGAAATTACTCATAGACTTTCCCTTATCTCTTAACCTAGTGTTTATGGCTATTTAAATATTTGTTTAGATCTGAACATTCAGAGCGAAACTCATGATAGTATCGAAGATGCACGGACTGCCCTACAGCTGTACAGGAAGTACCTGGAGCTGAGTCGTAACGGAGGACAGGAAGAGTTCCGAAAGGTTCTCAAGGCTCTCTATGAGAAAGGACGCAAGCTAGACTGGAAAGTTCCAGACATTGACTCTGCAGATGGTCAAGGTAGCCCAAAAAGTACGAATCACTGACAAGGCAGTGAGATTATTTCATGTAATGGCCTGGAGTGATTAAATAATGAACAAACTTTCATTTTTGGGTAAACTGCTCCTTTAAAAGAAATACATTTTTAGCACATATCCATTGTTAGGTGAATTAACAAGGCCAAATATTGACTGAATAGTAGTTGTGTCTGATCCTATATCATTATAACTGAAAAAACGGTATAATATAGCAAATGCATATCATAAAAAAAAATATTTCATAATCTTTTTTCTTTTTGCAATTGTAACAAATGTTGTTTGATGAACTTCTGATGCTTTTTGCCCCTTTGCAGGTACAGCTGTGTTTCCCTCTGTGATGGGGTTATGATTAGACCCGTGTTGGTGAGATTTCGGCCAAACAGATGCCATTTCTTGTACAGTCTTTCAGTTCTCCTCTAACATCTCGAGCCAAATTACACCTCTTATGATGTTTTCATCATTAGGGAAGCACGTTAATCACCGGACAATATGTAATGCCCATTTTGTCAATAAAACCGGCTCTATAATTTCAGAACCAGCTTTACCGCCAAAATGCCCATTTCATATCGTCTGATGGTTATTGTGCATCCCTATTTATCATTGGAAGAAGTAATTATGAAATAATCGGAAACAATGTTTGTTACAGTGTTAAAAATGTCTGTTTTGTTACGAAAAACTGTTGGAATCAAAGGAAATGTTAAACCATTTCATCATGTCAGGGTTTTCTCCACTGCTTTGTGTAGCCTGTAAATGGTATTAAGAAGAATATACATAAGGAACAGGAAATCTCTTTTCAGGACTGAGACCCAAATTTAAAACTCATTTTTTTGCTCATGTTTAACTCCGGGTTTTTTTTTTCCACCGAGGTATTTATATTGTGTCAAAAACTGCACTTATACAGAATATAAATTACTGCACAAAAAATATGAATTAAGCGTTCAATGGATTTACAGTGTTTTCTATATTGTAACTGTGATGTATACTTTCGTAATTTGGCAGCTGAATAAAGACTTTTGGATAAATCTTTAAGTCTATTTTAAAGCTCATTTCAGCTGGGTGGGTTAACTTCAATAGCATTAGGGAAACTACTGTATATAAAACGACAGAGAGCTAGTGTGATCTCACATTAAAATGTAAAAAATATACTCAAAATCTCAGATATATCTCTGAAACATTTCAATCATAAAATGATGTTCTAGGAGATCACATAAAAACAGCATGCATTTAATTAAAAAAAATTATGTCATATGTTATCACATGTAATTTGCTGGTTATACTCCTCTTTAAAATACTTAATTAACATGCTGTAATATTTGTTCACAAGTGATATTGATATCTGATTTGGGAATCATTCTCTTGATTTGCCTCTTTTTCCAATGAGAGCGTCTGACAATTTAACAGTAAAATCAACTGAATTTCAAGATTATTTACAAATCAGCTGTTGTTTTAGTAATAATTTATTATCTTTTTTTTTATATAAAATGTGTCTTTTATCTAGTTTCAAAATTTTCCCCCAGTTTCACAGACTAGGCTTAAATCTAGTCCCAGACTGAAATATAAATCTGAGCTGTTTAATCTAAAATAAAGTTGCACTGACTGATCTTAAAACATGTCAGTGCCTTTGTTTTTTCTTAAGATGCACACAAGTAATGTTTTTCAGAGGTGCATTTATAAAAATGACTTGAATGTCCTAATTGAACTATGACCTAATCCTGGTTTAGGCTAAGCCATGTCTATGAAATCGGGCCTTTAAGTCTTGTATATTTTACTGAACCTTTTTTTCTTTGGTTTATGTGTATTTCTATAATAAGAACTACTAATTTGCTAAGCAAAAACATTAACAGTTATTTCTACTAAAAGGTACTGATTGTGTTGCTAGTAGTTTTGTAACAAGGTGAAAATTAGATGTGAATAATGTCAACAACAATACTGTAATGTCAATTAATGCAATAAAATTATATATATATATATATATATATATATAATCATGGAGGGGTCTTCAATTTTCGGCATAGATGCATATCCACTGGGAGAGACAGAATCTAAAAAGAAAAATCACATTGTATAATTTTTAAACAATTTATTTTGGAATTACTGTGTCAAATAAGTGTCTGATCACTTGAGTCAGAAAATGTTAATATTTGGTACAGAAGCCTTTGTTAACAAGTAATGTCAAACGGTTCCTTTAGTTGTTCACCAGGTTTGCACACACTGCAGGAGGGATTTTGGCCCACTCCTCCACAGGTCTTCTCTAGTCTGTCAGGTTTCTGGGCTGTCACTGAGCAACACAGAGTTTCAGCTCCCTCCAAAGGTTTGTAATTGGATTTAGGTCTGGAGACTGGCTAGGTCACTGCTTCTTACGGAGCCACTCCTTGGTTTTCCTGTGTGCTTTGGGTCATTGTCATGTTGGAAGACCCAGCCATGACTGGTCTTTAATGCTCTGACTGAGGGAAGGAGATTTTTGCCCAATATGTCACAATACATGGCCCTGTTCATCCTCTCCTTAAAACAGTGCAGTTGTCCTGTCCCCTGTGCAGAGAAACACCCCCAGAGCGTGATGCTTCCAGACCCATGTTTAACTGTAGGTATAGTATTATAGGGATGTTACTCATCATTCTTCTTCCTCCAAACACGGCGAATGGAGTTAAGACCCAAAAGTTCTACTTTGGTCTCATCTGACCACAGGACTTTCTCCTATAACTCCTCTGGTTCATCCAGATGGTCCCTGGCAAACTTCAGATGGGCCTGGACATGGGCTGACTTAAGCAGGGGAACCTTCCTATCGATGCAAGATTTAAAACCATGACGTCTGAGTGTATTACTGATAGTAGCCTTGGAGACGATGGTCCCAGCTCTCTTCACAGCATTGACCAGCTCCTCTCGTGTAGTTTTAGGCTTATTCTTCACCATTCTTAGCATCATTGATACCCCACGAGGAGAGATCTTCCTTGGGGCCCCAGTCCGAGGGGCATTGACAGTCATCATTACCCTCTTCCATTTTCTGACAATTGCTCCAACAGTTGTTCTTTTTTCACCAAGCTGCTTGGCAATTGCCCCGTAACTCTTTCCAGCTTTGTGAAGGTCTACAATTTTGTCTCTCGAGTCTTTTGACAGCTCTTTGGTTTTGCCCATGTTGCTACTACGTGTACACTAATCCGGATAAAAACGCTCCGCGTCCACACTATCGTTTCCGAAGAGTTGATCATCCACACTGAAAACGCTTACGTTCCTGTTCTGCGCATGCGTGAACCGTAAGACAATTCGAACTACGTCATTTCCGTATGCCGTTTATTTACTTTCCGGCTCTTTGAAACGTCGCGGCAAAATTTCGAGGAAAAGCACCGAGTTTTTTTAAACAGACTGACAATGAGCTGGAGCATGTACAAGGCGGATATTAATCTTTTACAGGGCTATCAAATTTGAGAGCAAACAAAACAACTGCTGTAAAATGCCGTCCGCCTTCTTGCCAGCATGCCATCTTCTTCTTTGGATTTTAACGGCGGCTTGCATCCATAAGCGTTGCACTACCGCCACCTTCTGACTGATTCTCCTATAATGATTATCCGCTGTATTTCCAAATTGTTTCCTACACAGTTTACATTCTACAGATTAAACCAGTATTAAATAAGAAATTACAAATATTTTTCTTGATTTGTCACCCCACCTTTCAGTACATATTTTATCTGTGTCCCAATCAACCCATATTTTCTTAATTTGTCCATCCTTTTCCTCCTTTGTTCTTCATATTTTCTACATGTTCTATGGTTACAAGTGTCTGACACAATTCACACAAACCAGTATGCTTCCCTATAATGTGCTATTCAGGTTTCTGTGCCCAATTCTTTTTTTTTTTCTTTCTTTTTTTTAATTTATGGGGTTTTTTTCTCTCAAAAACTTTAACAAAATACTTTGTACAATCAAAACCAACAAAAAACCAAACATTCATTAATAAAATAAAATAATAATAATAAATAATATGACAAAAATGAATAATGCAAATGGACAATATAAACTGTGTGATAAAGATAATAAACATATAGGCTATCTACAAGATAATACAATTCAATACTCTTAATATAGGCTATTTGAAAATTTTAAAACCATTTAAGCCATTTTTCACAAAATTCTTTATAATAATCAGTTAAGGCGTCAGAGTCTTGCCAAGGTTGCCGTGTCTCATAGAATTTATGGGCAGACCCCTTCATTAAATATTAAATTTTCTCTAATTTCAAATATGAAACCATGTCACACATCCAGACTGAAGCCTTAGGTGGGACTGCTGATTTCCACTCAAGTAATATTCTTCTCCTAGCTAATAAAGTGGCAAAGGCAATAAACTTTTTTATTATTTTTTACCCAATTCTTAATCTCGTCATCACTGTTTCTTCTCTTCTGGTCCCTCCCCAGTTCCTCTCAGTTCCAACTTTATTTTGAATGCCATACAAATGTTTCCCTTTGATTTCCCTATCCCACTGCTGTTGCCATTCTTTTACAGCTTCTTTCCAAACAACACTTTTCCCTTCAGCCTTTGACATCTTTATGCTTACTTCAATAATATCTTTTTTTAGTTGGATGAGCTGGATGAGCAGCCGGGGACCCACATTGGAGCCAGGGAACGGCTCCCCTGATCTGAACCCGAGTGCTGTTCTGTTGTTGGACTTCTGTGCTAGTCAGTTTGTCCGTGACGAATACCATGTTCAAGCAAAAGGGTGTCCATCAGTACACCTGGTACCAGGGCTCCATAGGGTGGAGGTCGATGATATTCTGGCAAACTGTCAGGGGCCTCAGGAGGGGGAAGAAGTGCCCTGCCAACACTGTATACAGTGGGGGTGGGAATTTGCTGACTTCAACTGGGGATATTGTCGGGCGGTGGAAGGAATACTTTGAGGTTCTCCTCAATCCCACCGAGGTGTCTCCCGTGGAGGAAGCAGAGGCTGGGGGCCAAGGGGTGGACTCAACCATTACCCTGGCTGAAGTCGCCAAGGTAGTTAAGAAGCTCCTCGGTGGCAAGACACTAGAAGTGGATGAGATCCGCCCTAAGTACCTTATTACTCTTGATGTCTTGGCTGACACGCCTCTACGGTATCGTGTGGAGGTTGGGGACAGTGCCTCTGGACTGGCTGATCGGGGGGGTGATCTATGGGGGTAGAATTGTTGCATATTTCCAAATAGATGTATTATGATCCACAAATAAATGTAAAGCCATTGACAAAAA
>JAUCNO010000500.1:8840696-8863622 GCA_032353835.1 Enteromius viviparus | reverse complement strand
GTTCTTTAAAAAAAAATCGGAATCGGCAAAAATCGGAATCGGCAGGTCACACCTACTGTAAAATCGGAAATCGGAATTGGCCAAGAAATTTGCAATCGGTGCATCTCTAGTTCCAACTATAGGGGGCTCAGACTCCTCAGCTCCCAGGAAAGTCTATGCCAGGGTACTGGAGAGGAGAATTCATAGTCGAATCTCGAATCCAGAAGGAACAATGCGGCCTTCGTCCTGGTCGTGGAACACTGGACCAGCTATATACCCTCTTTAGGGTATACTGGAGGGTTCGTGGGCGTCTGGGCCTCCCTGCTTAGACTGCTGCCCCTGCGACTCGGTCCCAGATAAGCAGAAGAAGATGGATGGATGGATGGATGAGCTGGAGTCCAAATAAGTTGAATCCCATTACCTTTTTCTTTTATTCTCATATATGTTATTAATATTACATTCAACAGATCCTGACTATTGGACACACCTGATCTGAGACTGCACAGTTCTAACAATGAATCACTTCCAATTAAGACTTTACTTATTTTTTCCTCCTTTCTAATCCATTCCACAAAGGTGTCTTTATGACAGCTAATGACCTTAAATAGGTGCTACTAATTTAGAATCATGCAGACTGTAGCTGGATTATTTAAAAGTAAAAAAACAGGTCGTTGAGGGTCAGAAATCTGGCTGATAAGCAAGTGATCAAATACTTATTTGACACATTAATTCACAAATAAATTGTAAAAAAAAAAAAAAAAATCATACAATGTGATTTCCGGATTTTTACGGAATTGTACACATCTCTATGATTTCTAAGTAAGAGAACTTGCAAAGTCACAGGGTAATAAAATACTGATTGACCTCACTGTATATCTTTTAACTTTAAATTAACACGATATAAACATTATGAATTTAATTCATAATCACATTTAGTAACATTATTTTGTAGAAGTACTCTGAAACTATTTTAGATTTGTTCATTTTCGTCATTCAACTTCTGAATATAAATATATATTTATATATAATATGTTAAACTATGTGCATCTGTTTAAAGTAATATTATAAAATATATTACTTTCATGTTTTTATGTATTGTTAGGTTATAACATTAATAGGCTATTATAAATACATTATTTACACTTACTGAGCTTCTCCAGTGAGCAGGTACCGACAGCAATAATACAACAATTTTAAGAACCTTCACAGAAAAATAACGTGTTCTGAATGCTCTTCGTTAAGTTACATCAGTTTCTCACGAGACTTCACCGGATGTAATTCTGCACGTGCTGAAAACGTTCCATGATGATCCAACACTGTTAGATAAGAATTACTCATTACATATACTTAAAGCAAAAAGTTTACCTCGGAATAACGCATAACGATCTCAGAAGAGAAGAAATGTTCTGCTGCTCTGTCAAGCGCGTTCCCGCACGTAAAGCTTTCATTGACAACGCTCCGCTCGCGTGCAACTAACTAGACGTTGTGTGGTGGTATATAATTTAAATCTTGTTAAATACAGTATTATTCATCATTTTCTTTAAAGATAGGTTATTATTAGAAACCTAATTTTTTTCTTCACTGGTGAGTTGAAATAATTAATAACTTCAAAAAAATACCATACCGCGTATTTATTTTCGTTTTTACTCTATTTATAGAACTCATTGCGACGCAATATGATTGTTTGTAATAGTTTAAATGGTAAAAAAATAAGAGCGAAATCCCACCCTGAAAAGTTGGCCAAAGAGGTCTGACGTCACGTTCCCACAATGCACGCGCCCACCAGCTCCAGCGCTGCTGCTGTGTTTAGAGGGAAAGAAACAGCAGGCCCGAAAAATACACACATTATTGAACAAAAAATAAGTTGTCCACTGCGAGTAGTTTTTGAGAATTCCTCGCCATATGGCTGGGAAAGTAATTTTTTGTGTGCACCCTTGCGAAATGTAGAATGGAGGAATGCATGTGAGCTACAACTTTAGCGGAGATCAAAAGTTTCTGGTGAGCACAAGACTGTTTTTATGCAAATGTTAGACTGTGAATTTAGGACCGCGTGGACTGTTTGCATTGATGTTCAAATGTCTGTAACCCTCGTGGAGTTTCGTGGGTAGTATTTTTAAACTTTCGAAAGATAAATGTGCGCCATTAACTAACATAAGAGGTTTAAATGTTGCGTGCATGAGCAAACACATTAGCTACGCGTAAGACTGTTAGTGCTTTAGTGTCTTTTATTTGTTTTTGTTTTTAACACGGGGAAAGCACAAAAGGATTTGTGTTGATTCGCTCTTTATCGCTCATTTCGATTATAGCATTTAATCACAGTGTTCTTCAGAGATTTTGCTGAGCGAAACGTGCCGCAGGTTTCTGACCCCGAAACGTGCCAGAATAGACTAAAAGATGAAATCAACGGTTCTTTTTTAGGAAATAATGTAGTTCCAGTCCCATTTAAAAATATATATATATATATATAAAATTCACAGAACTTTAATTTATTTTATAAAATCAGATTTCATGTACAAGTTTTTAATTATTTCGTGTGTCACTGCAATAAACTGCTAGCTAAAAATGGGGAAAATGCTGTTACACTGTAATTTGAAATGTTAAATATTCTAAGATGAAAATAAGCAAAAAAATATTTTTCCATAATGGTAATTATTCTTTATTTCTACATGAACAAGTTTTATGTTTGAAAGATAATAGATAGTGGGAGCATTTTTTTGTTCCAGTTGAATGTTTAAAGCGTAGTCAAATTAAAAAAAACAATTATATTAACAGAGTAAAATAGTATGGATCATATTAAAATACTTCATCTGGTTGCCTGAATGATGTCCATCCATTTTCTAAAAGGGAGGGAGTAATAATGGACGTGCATTTTCCGGAGGTCTGTCAAGATAATGAATGTGCTTTTGTGAGACTTGAAACAGGTAAACAAACCCTTTATAAATGTCACTAACCAATCATCATTGACATCCCCTCAGGGTGTTTTTAAGTTTCTCGTGTTGAAATCTGTTACCATTCAGAGAGGCAGGTTTGTTCGAAGACTGCACTTCTTTGCCATCAAGCTCTCTTTAAGTTTTGCTTGCTTGTTTTGTTTTTTTAATCTAAAATACATTTCTGATCACAAGGGATCTTTTCAGAAATATTTAGTGTTGTTTAAAAGTTGTTTAAAGACATTAGAAATTGATGCATTTGTGTCATCCATTAATTTATTTTGTATATATATATATATAAACAACATATAGAGGATATAAATGTTTTACCATCATATTGCATTTTTTTACATTGTATATTTCTTAAATATTTGTGGTTGTCAAATGTAACAGCAAAAATGCTTTAAACTTTGCTTGCAAGCATATTGAAAGGATTGTTCATAAAATTGTCATAATTTACTTACTAACATTGCATATCCATATACACTGTGGCTTTATTAGTATTTTACATACACCTTTGCATAAAAGAACTGAAAGAGTAAAGATCATTGGTTATACTTTGTTTTTATTAAGGTGCCATTGCAGTTGTAATTATACAAATAAGTACCATATAATATTAATTAGCATGTACCTAATATGTGATTAGGTTTAGAGTGCACGTTGTTACCAAATCCTCACCTCACCTTTTTTGTTTATGTGCAGAACATGCAAAAAAACAATCTTCACTCCCAAGAAAAATCACCGGTTGGAGCTTCTTCTCAGGTACACTGCTATCAAATCCTGTTCTTGGCGATCTACCTGATCAAATGTCTAACGTAAACTTTCCCTAGACACAGGACTGGGCATTCCTGCTCATTATAATTCTGCTCTATTTGTGAACCTTGAATTATAAGCACTGATTGTTGGCTTTTCACAGATGTACAGTGACATAGTCCCTGAGAACTACCCATATATGTGAGAAAATGTTTCAT
Organism: Enteromius viviparus; assembly: GCA_032353835.1. Lineage (NCBI taxonomy): Eukaryota > Metazoa > Chordata > Actinopteri > Cypriniformes > Cyprinidae > Enteromius > Enteromius viviparus. The sequence goes on along the minus strand of JAUCNO010000500.1, from coordinate 8,859,745 downwards.
GGCAAAGACCACCTAAACAGCCACCTGCAAAACCATGACCCCAACAAGCAGGAGCTGCGGTGCGAGGAATGCGGAAAGCATTACAACACTCGCCTGGGTCTTAGACGCCACGTGGCCACACATACCACCTCCGCCAGCAGTGACCTCACCTGTAAGGTCTGTCGTCAGGCGTTCGAGAGCATGCCGGCACTACTCGAACACCTGAGTACGCACACAGGCCGGCCTCCTCCAGGTACTGTGGTACGAGAAAGAAAGCATCAGTGTGAACGATGCGGCCGGCGCTTCTTCACTCGCAAGGATGTGAGGCGCCACGCAGTGGTGCACACCGGAAGGCGAGACTTCCTGTGCCCACGTTGCGCTCAGCGCTTCGGCCGTCGTGACCACCTCACCCGACACCTGAAGAAAAGCCACGCGCAAGATCTGGAGAGCCTTCCTCCGGTGCCCATTAAAGAGGAGCCCAGTCCTACAGTGTGCTCTGTTGGATCTCCGAAAGATGCAACGGAGGCGTTTTCCATGGCCATGTTCAACCCTCAAGGCCTTCCGAGCACATCTACCTCAGGGGTCAATCACCACCATCACACGATGGTGTCCGGCCCCCTTTCAAGCCCGATGGGTGTGGGCTGCTACCTTGAGCCAAACAAGCCTCCTCCGCAGCAGTACCAGCAGGCCACCAGATATCAGCCGAGTTCCACTACCTCATATCTGAAAGTAGAGATGGAGAACTTCCTGACCGAACTCCAGTGCGGGCCCATGCCGCCGCAGGCCGCCGTTGCGACTGCTGTCTCCCGGCCCGGGGATCTTCTCCCTGAAAGTCTGGCAAGTCAAAGTGCCCATTTCACCCTCAGGAACTCGGCGTTCACCTCAGCTGAGCCACCTACCACCTCCGCCAACATGGACCTCTCGCACCTGTTGGGCTTCCTGCCGTTTGGCCTGCCTCCCTACAGCACTCCCTTGGGATACTCGACCACCACCAATGCTGTGTCCCCAAGCCCTACCTCTCAGCTCTCTGGGCCGCTTACCTCATTTCAGCCACAGTCACTGCATGAGCCTCAGGCTTCAGGGCACTTAAACCAGCTCTCTGGTTTCTCTCCAACTCTACCTCGATTCCATCAGGCCTTCCAACAATGATGTCGCCCGTGTCCACTAAGACCTGCCAGTCAAACGCGACAGCTCTCTTGCGTCACTGCCAAGTAGCTTATAAGTAATATACTGGAGGCGGTGAAGTTTGTTGTATGGGTGCGTGGTCTTCAAATGGATTCTGTAGAAGTAGATGAAGGGATCACTAGGATAGATGGAGTTTTGCTTTTAGTTTTGGTTAGATTTAACTTTGTGATTTTTCCTAGAGGATCTTCAGAGTAACTGTTTTGTAGTGATTAAATGAACTTATAAAATTCATTAAAAAGAAAAAAAAACTGAAAGTGAAAAGTTAGCTCAAGAAATACCTCAATATTTTTGTCAAGAAGGAAAATAATTGCTATTACAGTGTTCTCCGTTGTATAATGAAGCACTTTTTATCAACGGCACTTCTATGACTAAAGGTGCGGTCACATTTATTGTTCTGCGACTCTTCGTTTGCAAAAACTAGATATTTCAGTAGAAATCCACAGGGGTACTTTTGCATGCATGTGAAAGACGTCCATGTGCAAATTTCGCAACCAAGTCACATGGTCATGCAAGTTTATTGCATTGACCAACAAAAATTACTTTGGTTTGACTTCTGTGCGCACTGTGCTTCATACATCTACACTATTGAACTTTTTTTTTGTCCGTGAAAATTCGCTAATGTGACCGCCCCGTAAAAAAGTCAAGTTGAATTGTGTTCTTAGATGTACCTCTTAGCTCACGGTCACACAACACAAAAAAACCTACCTCTCTTAGCTGAACTCTTGTCACGAAAAGGATTCAACCATTTGACAAGAAATGAAGCAAATCCTCACGCGATTCGCGTGAAGAGCGTTATCTCATTTGATTTTCTTTCTCTTTTTTGAATGCTCAATGGTTTTAGTTATGACATTTTTTTTTTGAGTCAGGTGATTAATTAGCATTTAATTAATTAGCTTGTGTTGATTTTAGCTTTTAGGTAAAAGTTATTAGGCACTGTTGTGTTCATATCCTTAATGCTAATGCAAGGAATCGCAGTTATTGTGGAGACTCATCTCCTGTAAATCCCCATCTCTCTTTTCGTTCCAGAGTATATTGTGAATGAAATGCAGAATAAAGCATTGATCCATCTGGAATTGAAAATCAATGAAAAGTGAACATCTGTTTAAAATTAAGTAGCCCATTCTGACAAATTCCTAAAGTGAGAACTAGGTAAAATATAACTTTTTAAAATTTAGTAATAAACTTATTTTCGCCCTGAATATTCATGTAAAATTGTTATTCTGATTTTATACAATACTTAGTTTTTACACTACAAAGTTTCCCCTTAATGTTTTGCCTGGATTTAGACAAAATTAATCTTAGCACATACCCAGTTATTGCTGAAAAGCACTTCATGTATCTCTCCATGCTAAACCAGGAGCACTGTCAGAAAAGAAAATGTTTTGTCATGTAAATTTGAATGGTATTTTAGCACTGCTTCACTGTCCATTCTATTGACTCAGTGTTACATGCACCAGTGGCCTACAAGGCTACTGTGATGGCATATGTTGTCAGCTCCATTTTGTTTAGGCCAGTTGAAGGTTTTGAAATCATTTCATGAGTTTTTATTTTATTTAGAAACCGTCATGGGCATTTCCTTCTTTGGCTGAACTGAAATGAAATTGACCTCAACTCAACTGTGATGTTTAGACTCAGACTGATCTACCTCAGTGAGATGCACACTGTGCACAGCTGTACTGTACCTTTAGTGAGAAATGTAAAGTTTCAATGGCTGTTTAGCTGGAGTAAACAGGTGTTTTACGTCTTTAAAATTCCAAGCATTGGTATTTTTTGGGTTCCAAGGACTGTTTGTTTTCACAAACTATTTGAAAGCAAATGTTGGTGAATGAGAGATTAAGGTGTATGCGGAAGGTAACAATGTTAAGGATGAATTAAGAAATAAAGCATCTTGTAGAATTGGAGATTATTTTGTGTTTCATTTGTGATTTACTGTCAAAACCGTAATAATTGTCTTAAATGGGAAATATGAAATGAAAATAACTATTATTTGTAAATGTTGTCATACTTTCCTTTACAGGTCTTGTTTATGATTTCATAAAGTACATTTGATAATGTTGTATAAACTAACGTGTTATCTTAAAAAAAAACAATGCAATCACATTCTTCACAAAACGTGAATATTGTGATGTCTACTAATAACACTAGAAAAGATCAGTACTAATAGGTGCAATACAACAATCGTATTAATAGTTGCAGACCAATATAGATATGAAAGATAAAGGGGCAGTTTCCCGAACAGGGTTTAAGACTAGACCTAGATTAAAATAAATGTTAAGAGCTGTCTAAACTGGAAAAGGCTTGCACTGAGATATCTTAACATACATTATTGCCATTGTTTGGTCTTAAAATACTCACAGATAATGCATTTTTGTAAGACATGTCTCTAAAAATTCTTAAATCAGTCCTAAATTAGCAAAGGTCTAGTCCCGGCTTAATCTAATCCCGATCCGGGAAACCGGCCCAAAGTGTTTACTATAACAGACAATCGGGTGTACATGACTGCACCACTCTACGATACTTAATTTACGTACAAAACACGAGTGTAATCTGTTTTTCCAAAAAAAAAAAAAATCGTTACGTTCAGGCATATACAAGGGCAGCTCATTCTCAGCCAAACAGGAAGCGAAAGACGTAAAGAAGGACCCTAATAGTAAATTTGGAATCAATCGAAAACATTGGCGAATTGTTTGAATTAAGTTGATTTATTCGCACAATGAATAGTGTCAATTTACCAAAGTAGTAAGTGATTTATACTCGCAGTCGGGTGTCAGATTCAGTCTGGCTCGAGATGGCAGACGAGGCTCTCTTTCAGTTCCTTCACAGTGAAATTATTCAGTATGTCAACAGTGCAGAAACGGGGGAATCGGTAAGAGTCCTGAAAACACTGTCACAGAATGGTAGAATAGCTTAAATAAGCCCAGCGCACTAATAAAACAAACTGTGAGTTGCAAGTTGAATTAATGAAATGAATGCTGTGCTTAGGAGAATGGACGATGTGTTTCTAAACTTGAGAACATGGGGTTTCGAGTGGGACAAGGACTTATTGAGAGGTATCGTGGCAGATCTTTTCATTCATAAATCCAAATTTTATTCGTAAATCAAGAAGATCTTCTGATGACATCCTGTAATCTGATGTTATGTTTGTTGCAGTTTTATTTGTAGTACTGCAGACTGTCAGTGGGCCCACATTTAACTATTTTTCTGAATATTTAGACCATTTTAATTAGTATTGTTTGTTGAGACGATGTGTCTCAGATAAGTTTTTGTTTGCAGGTTTACCAAGGACACGCCACGTTTTAAAGATGAGCTTGATGTTATGAAGTTTATCTGCAAAGATTTCTGGACCAGTGTTTTTAAGAAGCAAATCGACAATCTGAGAACAAACCACCAGGTGTGTTCATTATGATGCTACTTTATGTCATCTCAATTTGTTTCAGTGGTTAGTGTATGCCTTCATCGACTAGAACTAAGAAAATCATCATGTGTTCAAATTGTCTTTAGGGTATTTATGTGCTACAAGATAACAAGTTCCGCCTGCTGACACAACTGTCTGCTGGAAAACAGTATTTGGAACACGCTCCGAAGGTAAGCAGCATGAATAACACTAAATGGTGGGTTGAACACAAATATAACATAATATATAATATAATATAATATATACCATAACATGGCTTGAACTAAAACGGCAGAATCAGTATCTTTTGTCATGCTATTTATTTTTCATTTTAAATACCATAATGAGATGTGTAGTATTTTAATTTGATTGTATTAATATTTAATTCATTACTAAATTAAATAATAATTAAACTAAGGCAAGTACTCACCCTCGTGCCTCCTGTCTCTCCATTAACAGTCTACACAACTATCACTTTTATGTTTCTGGTTCATTAATAGATTTAATTTTAATTCCTGCAGTTCTTAGCTTTCACCTGTGGACTGGTCCGAGGAGCGCTTTCAAACCTTGGTGTGAAAAGTATAGTCACAGCGGAAGTGTCAGTCATGCCTGCTTGTAAGGAGCACATTTTATGCAAAATATATATAAAATATACATATATTGGTGAAGTAACATTAGATTTTTTTTTTCATGATATTAGTCTGAATCTCAAAATTAATGACGTTAGTTCTGTGAATCTGAGCTTTAATTAAATTAAATTATTAAATTCTTTTCTTCTGCCATCCCTCCTCTTCTGCATTTTTTTTCTTTAGGCAAATTCCAGGTGATGATCCAGAAGATGTAACACACTACACAGAAGCACATTGCTTATAACACATGCATCTTCATTTTATTGCCTTGTCATTTTATATTCCCTTGACCATTTTAGTTTCACTATGATTGTTTTTTATTTGCAATAACTTGTAAACTACTGGCATTAAAAGTGATTTGATATGCAAAGGTTATGCCTTATTGTACTGTATTGTGTAAGTATTTTGGCATTCATTGTTCTCTGTCCACATTCACTGTGTTTTGTTTATTAATTTGCACTAATAACATTAAAGCTGGAATCCTAGTACGAGTCTGTCCTTCATTTTCATTTAATTTTCATAAAAACATAAATAAAATATATATATATAAATGTATTTATATTAGGAGGAAAGGAATATTGAGAATTATATGAAAATATAACTATAAATTATTATTAAAAAATATCACTAGTAGTAGAAGACTATAAATAAGTGCAATCTGTAAATAAACCCAATTATTAATTTGTTTAAACCAGCTTCAGTCTTGTTTTTAAATGTCCTCCTGTCCTGCTTCTCGTTTTTTCAGATAGTCACGTGGTTTTTACGTCCGAAAACGTCACGAGCGCGGAGCAATAGAAAGCGAGACGCGCCCCGTTAAGCGTTCTGATTGGCTGATTCATAAATGCAGTTCTAACGGCACTAACATTCAAACGAGCATTCCCGTCTGGTTGTTTGTGAGGAGGGTACGTGTGCCTGTTGATTCAGGTTTTAACGTTAGCTATATATTTTCAGGTGGTTATAAGAGGTGTTCCTTTAAATTGTAAGTATGCCTTCTTATACATTTTAAACGCTAACATGTTTGGATTTTGTTTTAACTGCCAACGTTACGTTTAAATTGTGCGTTGTCGCTGCGATTGTAACTTATGTGGTTGTAACGCTGCAAGACGAGTTTTTCGTGTTTAACGTGACATTAATAGAGCGACGAATTTAAGAGTTCGTTTGTTCAATTGATTAGCGAACCGTCATCTTCGTTTATGTGGCTATATTATTTAGGCTTCGTTTGTTGACCTTTAACGTTAGTCTTTTGTTCGTGATTCTGTTTAACGTCAAGCTAACGTTGGATACAGGCGGATATTTTAATATCAACTCATTATGAAATTATCGAGACAATACCGGTTTGTCATGGAACGTTAAGCTGTATTAGAACATTTATACTTGAACAAATTATTCTTCTAATCCATATCTTTAGTTTAATAATTTAGCGCTGCTATTTTATTCTGGGCCTGGATTCTGCGTTTAGGCATCAGCTGCCATTTTGCGCCACTCTGCGCAGGAACCACTGTGTGAATTGTTTTATTATTATTTATGGAGCATTGCTTAAGATTACGAACAATATAAATCCCTTTTTTCTTGGTTTTGCAGAAGATTCCGGTGTGAATATGGAAGGGGGATCTGCTGACGCATACACATGGGATGCCCCTTCTCATGTTATAGAGTCTATAGATGATTTTGCCCTGGACCCTCAGGATAATGCTGACCAGTGGTTTGGTAGGGCTTTATTCATGGTTCTATCCATCTATACATTATACATAATACATTAAACATTTATAAAACAGATTATAATAATGAAACGACTAAACAATTAAAATTCACAACTATCTTCATTTTGTTTTGCTATTAGAGTTGAAGGCAGCTCCTCAAGATGGCACTGTGGAGCAGCTCACGACTCCTTTACGGACAAAAACTTTTGATGAAACCCATGATACCAACAGACCCAAAGCTCTAGTGTCTCCCATGGTCAAAAAAGATGAGATGACAAGCTCAGGTAGGGGGAGAACTGCTTAAATTTGGATATTAAGTTGTTGTTTTTTTGGATGGGAGGTCTTAATATTTGCTCTTTCAGATGTCAAAGAAAGCATCTCTACAGAGGTCCCCTCTAACATTGTCACTTCATGGGGAAATGGCAGAACTACTGCAGCTCCTGGTCAGGGCCAGAAATCCATTCCTGCTCAACCGCGCAGGTAAATGAGACCTTATCTGTAATTTATATGCATTCAAATAAAGTAGTCCATTTTTGTCACAGTCTTCTAACAACGGTTGACTTTACTTGTTTCTTCCTGCAGAGTGTCCAAACGGCCTGTACCTAGAAATGAGAAGTCTACAGCTCCTACAACACCACCTGTTGTCAAGAAAAGAAGGTATGTTTTTCGAAGTTTGGATCTATTGTTAGTCTATTAGAATGTGCTCAATTAGCCGCTTTGTCTCGCTGCATAGAGTTATACCGGCTGCCACAGCAAGGAGAGTTTTTGATCAGCGTCGAAGGTAAAAGAACTAGGAAATGTGTGTGTGTGCGCTAGGCTAAGAAGGGGAGTGGGCATTTAGTAGACCTCACTGGTGAAAATGCTGGTAATGTGGGGTGTAACCTGGAAGTAACAATATTGTGACTTGTATAAAAAATTAACTTCTGGTTTATCTCCTTACAGAAGCTCAACATCTAGAGCTATGAGACGCAGTGGTGCTGGTGCGAGGAGTAGTGTCCGGCTGAGAAACAAACCAGTCATTGGATCAAAGACCTCAAATACTGCTTCTGCCTCCAACACGGCACAGTGAGAGAGAATCCTATTAGCAAAAAATTTTGTTAGCTAAGTTAAACTACGCTACACTATGAATAGATTTAGGTTATTTTTAAATTAATACTTGCGCTTATTTGTAAAGAACAGGAGCTCCGCGTTGTGTGTCTTCATTTAATTTAACTTCAATGTATGTTTTCTGTTATTTACTTCTCAGAAGGGTTTAATTTTAAAGTTTATATGCTGTCTTTTGTATTTCAGACAGAAAAGCACAGAACAGCAAGAGATGGAGCGCATTGAGGCTCTACAGAAAGAAGTGGTGGAACAGCGGCGTAAGAATGAGGCCAGCTATAGGGCTGCACTTGCAGGCAGTGAGTCACTAGGGAAAAAAAAAAATTATTAAATCTTAATGATAAAAACTATCTTTTTGTTTTTAACCCACATTTTGTAATGCAATTTCAATTGCTTTGTTTTAAAGGTCAGCCTCCTAAGAAACACGTGCTGTCCACCACCATTCCCAAAGAATTCAATTTTCGCTCGGATAACAGGCTAAAGAACCACACGGATGGAGGTTCTGCGGTCGACACCTCGTACAAGGAGGTGGATTTCACCTCTCAGCTCCGCAGGCACCCGTCTTCTCCTGTGAGTACAGTCTCTAGGATGAGCAGTTGGATTCTTTTTGAACCTGCTTGATGATTTAAAGTGATTTAAATGTTGTCATTCTGTAGCTGAAGGCTTCAAAGGGAACAACCATTCCCAAGCCCTTCAACCTATCTAGAGGAAAGCGGAAGCTTGATGAGGCAGGAACCTACGTGCCAATGGCCCAGCAGATTGAACAGTTTCAGAATCGCACTCCCACACGCTATCACCTGCGTAGCCGGCAGAGCCAGGAGAGAGGTTAGAGCCTATTTCTAGAGCTTTATATATTAGCTTTGCATTCTTGTGTGATGCTGTTAAAGCATTCTTTCAGAACCATATGATTTCTTTATTTCCTCTTACGTGTGGTCTTTAATCTAGAACTAATTTGTCTTATTTTATTTGCAGGACCTTCACCAGTTAAGGCTGACAAGCCAAAAATCACACACCCCAAAACACCACAGCTAATGACTCGGCAGAGACATCGCCCCACAATGGTGAAAAGCACTGCAGAAATCGAGGCAGAGGAAACTGAGAAAATGCAGCAGTACGTTTTGCAGAGACTTTTGTATGTCGTTAGTGCTAAATTTAATTGAGCACAAGAACATCTCTTCAGATTTTCCTTCTGTCATCTCAGGTTTAAGTTCAAAGCTCTGGAACTCAACAGAAAGATTCTAGAAGGAGCTTTGGTCCCTAAAAAGCCAGCTAGCAAAGAAGTCACCAAGCCTGAGGGCTTCCAGCTGGAGATTGAAAAGCGACTTCAGGAGAGGCAGGCCTGTAAGAAACCTGAGGAAGAAGAGGACCACTCGTTCCATCCCAGACCTCTACCAACTCGAATTCTGGAGGAAGTTGTGGTTCGAAACAGTTCTCCTAACTCCTTTTTCGGTTTGTTTTAAGATTGACATTCTATAATTCGTTTTTTTTTTTTTTTTGTAAAGGGTGTCCCAGAGAAGAAAGTTCTAAATCCAACTGTTCCAGAATCGCCTGCATTTGCTCTTAAAAACCGTGTGAGGATAGAGAAGAAAGAAGAGGTACATTTTAATCTTATGCTTTATTAAAACCTCATGAAACTGATATTTGTTGACTCTTCACTTAATTCCTTTTACACTTTCAGGAGAAGCCTCCCGCTCCAATTAAGGCACACGCTGTGCCCCACTTCCTGCCCTTTCAGCCCAAACTACCAGTTAAGAGCCAGGTAGAAATGTGTCCTTTCTCATTCGAGGAACGGGAGCGTGAACGAAGGGTAATGAAGGAGAAGAAACTGGAACAAATGAGAAATGAGGAGGTATTTTCCTTATGGAGTAGCTAAAATTCTTACTTTTCATCACTTCATAACTCTGCCTAAATTGAACTGCCTCACCAAATCTCACAGGTACCTAAGTTTAAGGCTCGACTCCTTCCTGACTTCCACGAAGTGCACCTCCCTGATAAAAAGATAGTAGAGCCCACCAAACCTGCTCCTTTCAAGCTGAAGATTGACGAACGAGGAGCTGCAAAGGGGGAACGCTGGGAGCAGATGGTAAGATCTTCTTCTAAACCTAAAGATGGATTGGCTGTATATAAAGATGTTTTAGACCAGAGCTCTGAAACCTTCAACATCAGAAAAGCCATATTGGGCTCTTTTCCAAAACCGGTTTGATTCCTAAAATGTCATACGGCTAAAGTTCTGTATTCAGCTACTTTATGGGGGCGTCGCAATCATGGTGTAGCAATCATAGTGTGATTCACAAAATGCAGAGTTGTCTGCGTTTTCGATTGGCTAAAAAAAAAAAATGCTGGACAATAGCCAGTAATCTCGATTCGTTTAATGTTTTCCTTTTGAAACTTGATTGTCTCTGTATTTTTGACCATTGTTTAAAGTCTGTATATTTACTGATTCCTTCCATTTGTAAAATGTTTCTCCAGATGAAAGAGGAGTTAAAACAACAGGCAGAAGCTGTGTGTTTTAAGGCACAACCAAACAATGTAATACACAAAGAACCATTTGTACCGAAAAAGGATAATCGCTCCATCTTGGGTATGTCGTATGTGGCAATTTTTTGTTTTGCCTTTTCCATGTAGTGTTGCACACCGTTCTTTTGGGCTAACTTGCTTTGTGTAAGTTTTTTTTGCGGTAAACATTTAATACCAAAACCAACTCTCGCTTCCTTCCGACTTTCATCACTGCTCTTACCTCTGCCTGTCCACTTCGTCTGGTCCTCTTTGTTCACATTTGGCACATTCTCAAGCCAATACTACTAATTCTGCAGTTCCCGAGGGATTCCAGTTGGCCACAGAACGGAGAGCTAAGGAACGTATGGAGTTCGAAAAGGAGTTGAGTGAAAAGGAGGCGCAGAGGGCTCTAGTGAAAGCAGAGTGGGCAAGAGAACGAGAGGAGCAGGAAAGAGAGGAGATTGCAAGACTTCGACAGGAACAGGTGAGACATTTCAGAATGAGTGCACCTTATCCTTCCTGACCTGGGAAGTTGTGAATTAAGGTTCAAGTAGTCTAAAAAAAAATTAAGTTGCACTTAATGTTTTTCTTCACTATAATGTACTTTTTTTTTTTTTTTTTTTTCTTTTCTTTTTTTTTTTATATATATATTATAAATTCCATTTCTTTTTTTCGAAAGGTGCGCAAGGCCCAGCCAATCAGACGTTACAAACCAATGGAGTTGAAGAAGAGTGACGTGTCTCTCACAGTGCCCCAGTCTCCAAACTTTTCAGATCGTTTCCGCATGTAAATGCGTAATTCTCCATGACGGTCACTTGATTGTACATAGTTCTTTTTATGTTTTACTATTTTGTCTTATCTCTATGATGTCTGAACTTTTAGAGTAGTTTTTATCTGTTTGTGACTGCTGCATTAAGTCTTTTATGGTCAAGTAAAAAAAAAATTACAGTTGGGTGTTGTGACTGCCCCAGCCTAATTTCATTTTTCTTTTTTTTCTTTTTGAACTTTCCTGTATATGAAGACTGATTTATCTGTTTTCCTAATTTCTTCATCCTTTTTTGCAATAAAGGAAACATTTTAGTATAAATGGTTGTTTATTGTCTGAGGCTGAACTGAAATTTCTTAATTTGGTTGAATGCCATCTATAAGTGCTCAATAGTCAATCAATTTTTTTTTGTATTTAAATGTTGTCCAAAGGTTTGTTGTATGTAGGTCATGTAAGGGGCTGAGATTTTCTTCAGTTAATGCTGTATGACTGTCAGCAGAGCATGGTTGAACACTGAAGGTGCGTGTCTCGCATTCGTTCAGCTCATGCTTCGTCTATACTCTTTTTGTCTTGGAAAGACTGTGCCCCCCTCCCCAGGGCCAGATCTGCGTGCCTCTCTTATCAGTTTACTGTTTGTGAGCCCCCTTCTGTGGTCTGCCTATTTCTGGTGAGGTGGCCATAGAGTGATAAAAGAGGATTCTGACAGATAGGTACTCTGTGAGCTTCCAGAACACAGTCGGTTCAAAACCTTAGCTGGGAAACCAAAGTCATTTTTTTTTTTTTTTACTGGACGAACATCTTTACAGGTGGGAGTTTTAAAATATTTTATTTGGAGTAGAGTCTAAAGAATTAAAATTCTGCACTTAGTAACTGTATAGGTTGAAAAGCTATATTTAATGTTTTTTGTGTGTGTGTATGTACATCTATCATTACAGGACATTTACACGTAATATTTCATCTTGTGCTGAGCTAATTTGTCATACTGCAGAAAGTTTTCACTGAACCACATGTTATTGCTGAAATACATTTACTAGAGTATAAAACCTAATTCATCATTCCTTAATATTGTATAAATTAATATTAACCTAATCTATTTTAGTTAATTGTATTAATTTAACATTCAAAATGTGCATATCTGTTAGCTGTTCATGCTAAACTTTACCAACTGAGTTTTTTAGTTTCATGGCTGTGGGGAAAAAAAAAAAAAAATTAAACTTGTTTGCTACATCTATAGATTTATTCTAATATTTTTTTGAAAAGGAGGTTGTTCTTTTCAGCTGGAACCTAAAACCAGCTAAGACAAGTAAAACCAAAATCTTATTTCAGAGTTCTCTTATAAACTTGAAAGTAACAATGACATTGTGTGCATGTGTGTGGGTGTAAATCCCCAGTCCTAATTGTAATTTTGACCTTAAGAAAACCTTTATTTTTTTCCATCTCTCTCTAGTACAACCCTCATTCCATGTCTGTCAAGGGCTCCATAAAATGCCCCGTGCCTTCACCCAGCCCCACAACCCTGGAGGCCGAGTTTGATGACCTGCGGTTTAAAGTGGAGCAGCTCCTCTCGAGCCCAGAGAGAAACTGCCCCATGTGTGGGACGTGCGTTCAGCACAGAACACTCCAGGAGACTGTGACCAGCCAGCTGTCAGCTCAGACCAGACTTCTGGATTCTCTTGAAAAGAAAGTCTTGGAGATGAGAACAGCTCTGGAGGAACTTGCACATGGTATGGAGCCAGACTGTCTCAACCAAATGTCTCATGTCATTCCAAAACTTATCTTCTACTGCTGAATGCAAATATTTTGAGCAATGCTAATAACAAAACATTAGTGGTTCTTGCTGACTTCCACTAAATTTCTTTCCATTCAATAAAAGTCAATGTGATCACTATTCTTCAAAATATACTTTTGTGTTCCACAGAACAAGAACAGGTTTTGAACTAGATTGGTGTCTAAGTAATTTTCTGCTTTGTCTTTATACATGTAAGGTCTGGAGGACAGACTGTGTGAGAGAGTGTCTGTGCCTTTAGTGGCTCTACAGAGAAGGAAATCCCTGCCTGTTCGAACCTCTGCGGTCAGTGGAAAGAGGGACAACAGACAGAATTGCTTATAAATGGTTCCATTTACTCTTAAGACTATGGCAAAGAGTTATAGCATTAATTAAAATTGCATAATTTACATTTAAGGCCCATTAACACCACAAACAGTAACTGTAGTTTTAAAAAATGTATAAGAATAGGTCACACTATAAAGTCACACTATAACTGTAATGATAATGACACAATCAAAATATCATTAGAAATATTTTCAGAATTAAGAGCTGATAAATTAATAAACATTGACTGCTGATCAGAAACCATTCAGTTTTTAAAATCTTGAGCATTTAAAGCAGCAAACAGCAAAAATAAACCGAATGTTATCAACCATTAGCTGTTGCTACAGATATTGTTTCTTGTCTGATCAGGCCTTCGCCATGTTTTTTTTCCCCCGTTTGTAAACTTTTTTCTTCTTCTCCATATCGCTCTATTGACAGGAAGAAGTCTATGTTCGCTTGGACAGAGACCGCAAAATGGTGCCACATGCTTTTAATATACCTTCAGAGAAAGGTAACTACTATAAACTGTTTTACAACCATATATGTCATTTGGAAAGGTGAAGTTTTTCATGGTAAAAGGTTATACAAATAAAAGAGAATGACTTTGGGGTTTAAAATATGTAGGTATGCTACAAAATGCATACTAAGATAATAAAGCTGTATATTCTTTGTTTGTGCAGGTGTTTTGCTAAAAATCAATGAAAATAATGGTATAAGAGAGGACCATCAAGCTAAAAAAGATTCAACAAGTATTAAAGTTCACCAGGAACCTAAACGGCAAAACATAGGAGAAAAAGAAACATCCACCATAACCCCGAAATCAGAATTATCTCATCATCAAACACCAAAAATAAACGAGGTTGAGAATAAGAACATGTCACCAAAACCCATCATTGCTCCATCAGTGGTGACCCAGAGAACTCCTCCAGGTATTGCTCTGCCAAAGACAGAAGCCCAAGATGACAGAAAGGTGTCACCGCCAAACACCAAAGCAAAGAGTGTGGTTTTGCCCGACACAATCGGACTGAAGCATAGCGAAGCATTGAATGTAACCCGACCAAGTCAAACCGTACCGAAGACAACTGGGCTGATGTCCCCAGCAATGCCTCAATGTACAGCTTCACTGGTACACGAGAATACTCCAAATGCCTCTACAGATGCAGTCCAAACATTTCCCAAAACAAGCCTGGGTCCTCCTGTAGCAACTGCGCAGATTTCCGGAAAATCATCAGTAAATAAACCTACAACAAAAACGTCACAAGATGCAACTTTGTTACCACCAAGCCACAAACCGCCAAAAACAATGGGTTTAAATGTTACTACAGCGACAAAAGAGGCTTTCGCACTTAGACAAGTGAACAGCTGCCCTAACTCCCTACAAAGGTACAGTGAAACAAACAATGGATGCATTGCTTGTCCCTCAATTTAAAATCCATTGCACACAGGGGTTGACTTAAGATAAGAGATAAGAGAAGTCTTTATTAATTCCAAAGGAATTTGTTTCTCCACAACTACAGATACAATGAGATAAGAAGAGAAATAGAAATAAAAATACAATATATTATAAAGTCAACTGTTTTTCATTGCATAAAGGCAGCCTGTATGCAAAAGTGACTATTATAGTCTGTTTATGAACATACAGTACTGTATATTATTTTAAATGTTATCTTATACAGATTACAGGTCCACATGGTATCCGCACCTCTGGCTAAGAAAACCACTGAAGCAGTGGGAGCAGCAGACCAGAGTTCAGGTGGAATACAGATTAAAATAACTCCAGCTACAGACAAGAATTCAGTACAGATGAAGAGCCATAACCCTCCTAAAACCTGTTTTAAAGTAATAGGTAAGTAACCTGAATTTTTTATGTTTTGAGGACATAACTAAATAACAGGAACATTTGTAAATAATTTGAAAGGAAATCAAGTTCAAGGATATGTGTAATTAACAGTGACAGTAAATAGTTTTCAGAAGAGAGTAAAATAACCACTGAATGACAATGAACTGTGCTTGTGTGAATTTGTTTTTAAAGGTTAAAGAGGTGACAGGAGGCCTCTAGTATAGCCTGACCTTAGACATCTGAAGTATCCAGACTATGATAATCCTTTGTCCCTGGCACGTTACTGTATCATCCACTCTCCTGCAGCTGTTCCCACTCCAACCCAACATGAAGAGCGATATAGATCAGATATCAACACCATTATCATCTCATAGTGATGGCTGACCAAAGATTCCCACTGATTTAGATGAACTCTTGTATCAAAAACACAAATAACAGTGTCTTTCTGGCTTTTTACAGATGATGTTTCACCGCAGCCTGCACCTTTTCCTCACCGGTTTGTTTCACTGAAGTCTAACCCTCCACCCAGTGACACCTTCAGTATCCACACCAGAGAAGTCCTGGGAGGGTGAGATGATCCTTTCTGCTTACTGTAACTGTTAGCATTCACTTAAAGTACAAATATTTATTTAGCAGCTTTGACATTTTTTGCTAATCTGTATCATCAGCGGTCGCTTTGGCAAGGTTCACAAATGTACAGAGACTAAGACAGGGATGAGGCTTGCTGCTAAAATCATCAACACAAGAAGTGCCAGAGAAAGAGTAAGTAGACCAGATCCGTTTACATATTTAACATTTTACAAATGTAACTGAAAGCATCTGTGCTTTAACTAGAAGTGCCACAACAAACATGTTGAGCTGGGTAGATTACTTAGAAATGTGTACTAAGTATTAGTAATCGAGGTTACTTAGTGCTAATGTATTCTGACTACTGTTAAGTAGTTTTTGATTACTTTTTATCTAATTTGTTTTAAATGTACTATTAATTGTACCGTATTGATTGATAAAAACAAAACAAAAAACAAACAGAGAGAAAGAATATATTCCATCTTGAAATGCATTAAAAATTAGATTAAACTAAATAGGGCTTATTGTAAAGGCTACAGTGGGTTTGTGAGTTTATTTAAACTCCTGAACAATAAAAAATAGAAAAAAAAATTCCTGCAAGTGACACTGAACTGAAAAAAAGCAAATGTGTTTCTGAATTATTAAATATTATTTTCTAAGTAAATACTACTTATTATTATATTCAAGTAAATATCTCATGTCAGATATGTTTGGCTTGCAAAAACTGTTGAGGAATCCTTGGATTAATGAGCAAACATGAATGTATTTTGTACCTCCCAAGCTCTGTTGCTGTCAAACTAGTGCTCTGCTACCACTATTAGTTTTTTATTACCAACATAACAGTAGCATAATAAACTAGAGGTTATTTGAGACAAACATAAAGTCTTGGATAGTTATATTGTGACAAAAATCTATGAGAGGTTTTAAGAGACAAACTATGAAAAATAATTTTTTATATGTTCAGATTATGGTTTAATTGTGTTTATCTAGTTGCACTAACATTTAAACATCTTGGGTCAATAGTTTTTTTTTTTTCAATAAAAGTCTATTATGCTCACCAAAGCTGGATTAGTTGGTCCAAAATATGGTAAAAACGGTAATGTGAAATATTACAGTTTAAAACAAGTTCTATTTTTATTTCTAAAATGTATTCCTGTGATGCAAAGCTTAATTTTCAACAGCCATTACTCAATCTTTATTGTCACATGAACACAAGCACTCACAAAATGCATGATATTTATCCTGATGAAATGAATTTCTCAAGGTGGTTCCTTTCGCTTTCCAGGACATGGCAGTAAATGAGATCCAGGTCATGAATCAGCTCAGTCACCCCAATATCCTTCAACTTTTTGAAGCCTTTGAGGTCAAGAATCAAGTTGTGCTTATCCTGGAGTAGTGAGTAGTGAGATCCTTATTAAGCAATAAAACGCAGTGGGATGAAGTGCACCATAAAAAGACAGATTCTTCTATTCAGTGTGGAAGGAGGTGAGTTGTTTGAGAGGATTGTGGATGAGAGCTGTCCGCTGACTGAGGTGGATGCCATGGTGTATGTGAAACAGATCTGTGAGGGTGTCCAGTACATGCACCAGATGTATGTACTTCATCTGGATCTCAAGGTAAGAGAAACAAAATCGAGTCATGTTGTTCTGTCAGATTTAGGCTATAGCGATTTTATTCTTCATTCACCAAGTTTTTAAGGCTTGAAGAATGTCAGAGGGAAATGTGTTACAGTTTATCACTTTTATTTTTCAGCCAGAGAACATTCTTCTTGTTAATCACTCTAGCCATCAGGTGAAAATTATTGACTTTGGACTAGCGAGGAGGTGGGTTAGATAGATATATACTATTGTATTGTACTTGTCAATGCATTTTCACGTGTTCGAATGAAGATTAGTGTTGTCAGCATGTATTTTCACTGAGATGACATTTGCCATACATACTTTCCAGTGTATTTCTGAATGCGTTAATCCTCTAACAGTTCAAATAATATAGCCAAGGCTTACTTTTATGGTTCAATTGACTTTTCTCCTCATCTCTCTTTAGATATAAACCACGAGAAAAGCTCAAAGTTTCATTTGGAACGCCTGAATTTTTAGCCCCAGAGGTGGTGAACTTCGATTTTGTGTCCTTCCCTACAGATATGTGGACTTTGGGAGTCGTCACATACATGCTGTAAATCACATTAACACACACTAATTTGAGCAAACTGATATATTTGAATTTAAAATTTGCTGTACCACTCCAAAAGAGACATAAGCAGGCCTTGATTACAAAATCATTAAATTTGAAAGGGATTTTATACGAATTAGTCACAAAGATTGGCTAACAGTCCAGTAAATGTACTGGGAGTGACTCCAAGAACATCAACCAAGGCAGTAAAACAGCATCCAGGGTCACTCAGTCAAGTGCTTTTTCTAATTAAAGCAATACCGGTGTTGTGGAGTATTCTGGGCCTCCTCCAAAACAAAAAAAGAAACTTGTGTAACCCTGTTGTTAGCTTCATGTTAGATGAATTCTTGAGTTAGAAATGCAATACATTTATTTTTTTATATAGTGCTTTTAACAGTACAGATTGTGTCAAAGCACTGAACCGTATCAAGTTGGAGAATAGAGTGTTAGCAATGTATACAAATCATATTTGATTTCTGTTGTTTTAGATTAAGTGGCCTCTCTCCTTTTCTGGGTGATGACGACAGCCAGACCCTCAACAATGTGCTTATGGGCAACTGGTAGGTTTAATAGCAATTGACTACACAACAAAACACAAGTTAGTTTAATTATAAACAACCGCAAAAAAAAATCATACAGTCAACAAACAGCTCCAAGTAAAATCTGTAGTAAAACATCGCCCACTGCTGGATGGTTGTAGGTACTTTGATGAGGATGCGTTTGAGCACGTGACTGCTGAGGCTCGGGACTTCGTCTCCAACCTGCTGATCAGAGAAAGAAGGTGACATTAAAAACACTTGGGTTTAAGGCTGGTGATACATGGGGCAACTTTTTGAGCAATGGTTCTGGGGAACTTTGGGCAATGTTCCCGTCCAATGGGAAGCAGGTGAGACAGGGCAGAACTACAGTATGCAGATTTGTTACCCATTCTCAGTAAAGGGCCCAAGAAACAAAATTGCCCACAAACTTGTGCCATGTAACATCAGACAAGAAACTTATAATAAGTTTAACTTAATAAATTCATATATTTCATATATTTATTATGTGTGTATATATATATATATATATATATATATATATATATATATATATATATAGAGGGTGGGATATTTATATTTATAAAAATTAATA
>JAUCNO010000500.1:8820628-8833835 GCA_032353835.1 Enteromius viviparus | reverse complement strand
CATCGATAAATATCGATATCGACCGATATGAAACACTGATATCGTGATACAGTTTTCAGCCATATCGCCCAGCCCTAAATGATAGACACTAGTGGCAATTTCAACGTATATCTTTATTTCACTCGGGAGAATTTATCCTTTTAGAAGTTTTGTTCAGGCAACTGCTGCTACTTATTACCCTCAAATATTTACATGGGTGTTGCTTTGTATGTTAGCCGGATCAGTATAGTCATAAAGGTTGATCTGGGTTGTTGACTTACTGCGAGACGCCCATACAGCCTTCATTTGTACAGCCGACATAATACCTATTACTAAACATCCTTTACACTTTGCTCAGCTGTGCCGATCAGTCCTACTTTCCTTAAGAGACATTTACACAGTACTTTATCTGTGTGATAATGATAGTGCGTAACTAATTTCATGGCTGCTGACAAACTTTACATAGCATGATGAATAGGTATTTCAAGCCAAGCCATTACTGTACTGAAACTGGCGAAGACTCTCATTGTTCTAATAACTTACCCACACCTAGTTACAACTGCCTTTTATTTTTCTCTTTATTAACACTAACCTCATTAAGTCAAAATCAGACTTAGGGAACAGAATAGTTAAATAAGTTATGGTACCATTTATTTTCTTTACATCTTTTGCAGAATACAACACTAAATTAATATTAAACATTAAAAACTGAATAGAAAAGATAGGGTTACGCTTTATTTTAAAGGTGGCTTCGCACACAAAGTTTTATCTCTACCTATAGAGAAGTACTGCATTCTTCATATCTCCAAAAAGTCTTTAGTTTTATTATATTTATAAAAGGAAGATACAGCTTTATGATTCTTCCCTAAAAAGCAGAGCGGTGTGCTGTGTGGGTGGAGCTAAAGAGTGACGAGCACTTGTGGCAATTGGCAACAAAACACAGACATGAGACGTAAGCGTGATCTCGCTCTCTCTGATCTATGCCTGCTTGGGCATGTGCTTCCGGGAGAAATACCCATATAAGAAGTTCCTTCCTCAACCACGTCGTGAAGACAAACAATAGAAAAAAAACTCTTACAAAACCCGGAAGTAAGATGTTAGCACATAAATACTCGTTCATATGTCCAAAAAGTTTGAGAGTTTGTCCATGCCGCAGCATGAGAATCCATCTTATAACAGTATAAAAAAAATCTGAATGCATGGAAGTGCATTTTATCGCCCTTTAAGACATTAATATTACAGTGCAATTATACATGTAATACTAAGTCACCGCTTTTCACACTTCCTCTCTTTGTCTTTCATCCCTAGCTGTGTGGCCTGGCCTTAATAGTTCTGGGGGTATTGGCTAAAGTTTCCATCAACACCTTGGCCGTCCCTAAAGAAAACTCCGGGGCTCCTCTAGTGCTCATAGTGGTGGGAGTCATCATCTTCTTCATCGCATTCTTTGGCTGCTGTGGAGCCTGGAAGGAGAATCAGTGCATGGTCACCATGGTATGGATAAAAATGTGCATGTAATGAGTTTCCATTAAATGTAAACCGATCAGAGTTCAGACAGTTTTAATGGGTAAGGTTGCTTCAGTTGTTTGCACTAAGGGCTAAAATTTGTTTGCACCATTTGTTCTTAATGCTAAGTATTAGATAACAATCTCATTGTAAACAAATGTGACATTACATTTACCCTTTTACAGCTTTCAAATTTGTAAAGAAGTAGTGTTTTTAATTCCCACGTTTTATCCCAAAAAAGATTAATTACATAAATGTATATTATTTTTGTGCAGTAGTTTTATGTTATTCATTTTCTAATTTAAATATTTTAATATTTAATTACATTTTATATAATATATTTAAATTTGTAAATAGATTATGTGTGTAAAATTAATTAGGAGCAATTATTAATACTACTAAGAAAACAGATATAGGGGAAAATGTAAATGATACTGGGGAACAAATGTTAAAACGTTAACATGAAAATGTGTGCAAGTGGACGTGTGGTTGGCTAACTGGAACATGACATTCATCTGTGGGGTTTTAGTGGTGTAGCACACTAGTATTAAAGTGCACTGCAGTAGAGATTGAGGTAACCAATAGTCTGCCCAAGCTGTCAAACTGAGTCATCAGAGAAGGAATGTCATTCCAGTGTGAAAGCAAAAATCCAGATTTCAATTAAAAAAAAATTTCAATAGATTAAATTGCATAGATAACTTATTCACATCATGAAGTCAACGTCCTGTTTCATTAAAGAAAGTTATATTTTCATTTAAAACCCCACAAAATGTTCCTGAGATGCTGATTTATGACACAATTTATGTGGTCTTTACAGGACATCCAGACTTAAAACTGTGGCATGTATAGTCTCAGAGAAATCCACTTAACTATAATGCCCTCATATGAGGCTGCAGGGTTTAAGAGGTTAAATATTGGCCAAGTAACTTGGTACACATTTACATTATTACACTACATCCAGGCTATATTTCCACTAACTTGCCGCTGATGGTTTTGTTTATATTACTGCAGCATGTTTTTGTTGACATGGTCAACACTTGGCAAACGGGTCAAACCAGATTCCTTTTTATACAGCAGTTCAACTGAAGAATACATGTGTATCTGCATATTTGACTAAGACTAAAATTAAACAGTTACAATGAACTGGTGCCTCAGAATATACCATTGTATGCCTACACAAACACAATACAGCACCTACCATCTCTCAATAAAATCATTAAAATCCTTGAAATGCTATTCCTTCACTTTCATCAGTGACCTTTATTCTCTCCTAGTTTGCTGTTCTTCTCTCTCTCATCGTCATCACTGAAATTGGAACTGGCATCGCTGCATACGTCCTTCGTGGGAAAGTGAGCACTTTTCTCATTGCAACTTAATTTTTAGTCATCTGTTTCCTGGTACCATTTGCTAATAATGATTTCTCTGCAGCTGACTGATCTGCTGAATGAGGGCTTTAACAACATGATCAAAGGATACAATGAAACTGAAAAACATGATGCCATGGATGCCATACAGGAAAATGTTAGTAAACCCATACCTCTTACATTTTGGATGTGCTGCTTTTCTAAACAAGGCCTGTGATCCTGCTTCAATGAGATAATCAATTTATCAAGAGTTTGTCTTATTTTGTTAGCTCAGTGCCGTCTGTTGAACTGACATCCTGGGCAAGTTAATGCGTTATCACATTAACACATTAATTATTTACCTTAACAATCATTTTATCATGCGTTAACAGTTTTTTATTATTATTATTTCAATGTCCATTCAAGGTCATCACAATCAAGGCTCTGGGCTCTGAGCATAACTTCCATTTTTCATAACAAAAAAACTTGAATGGCCTATGAGTGGCAAATATCTATTCTGGTGGATAGTGCCCATTATTTTGAAGCTCCGTAAATCAGATTTATTCACAAGTACTGCCATGTAAAACCAACTTATACACCTCCGGGGGGTTATCACATGTCCTCTGAAGCAGATCGATAGGTTTTGGTAACAAAAACATTTCTAGCGTTAAAATTATAACCTAAATAACTGACTGACGGTCTGAGCGCTGAGTTCCAGCTTGGCTGACTTCTGACTCGACCTACAATGTATGAAGTAGTTGCGTCGAGTCATAGCATGGATTTATATATTATATTTATGTAATTATATAAATAAAATATATATTGTATGTATTTATTTATGCATGATTAATATACATAGTACACACATATATAATGTAAACAAAAAGTTTCATCACGATTTAAGTACTGTAAAGTACAGTGCTAATATATTCCAATAAGACCAGTTAAATATGAATTTGTACTGTATTTCTTTTAGTTCAAGTGCTGTGGAGGAAACTCCTCTGCTGATTGGTTGAATTCAAAAGTCTTCACTAGCGGTTCAGTCCCAGACAGCTGCTGTAGAAATGTCACTAAGAATTGTGGTGACAAAGCTATGCACGATGCCAACAAAATCTACACAGAGGTAAGACTACTGATACAGATACTGTGGCATTTTTACACAGAATGTCCTCACATCTAAAAATGAAAGTTTAAATGTAACTTTTTTTTGGTTGTTAAATAACACTGGTTTAAGTAGGTTTTGTTTTTGTGTTTGTTTAACAGGGATGTCAGCCCGCTCTGGAAAAGCTTCTAAAGCAAAGCATCCTGTGGATTGCCGTGGGAGCTCTGGTCATTGCATTTGTGCAGGTAAGACCTGCAAGATTGGTTTTCCTATTATATGCACATCGAAGCATCCCCTTCTACGTTCACTAACCAATCGAATTTCGTTTTTTTCATAGATCACGGGCATTGTGTTGTCTTGCATTCTGATGCGAGCCATCCGCAGCGGCTATGAGGTCATGTGATCACATCTAGTGACAACACTTCATCCATATCAGCCCATCACTTAAAGCTCGTAGAGACTGTTCAGGTGTTTTTAAAACTATTATATAAATGGCAATTATTTTCCCCCTTGCTGTGTAAGTTGGCAGTACTCATTTTCTTTGAGAATTAAATATCTATGACGTCTGTGCTTCTGAGACTAATCCAGTAGATTTGTCTCCTGTTAAGTCTGTGATTTATAATTTAGACATTATTTTTAACTTAATCTGTACTGCAGTGATATTCCTTTGGGTTATAGGACAACAATCAATTACTGATATGCCAAATTTGATACATTTATAGAACCATTTGTGTCAAAAAAGAATTAAAATGTTCTAAACAAGCTGGTCCTTGTCTTAAATATAAAGAAGGTGAATCAGTGCTACCTTGATGAGGGATGCAAACAGAGACCATAAAGTTTAAAGTCTTTTAATAGAAGTTCCAATCTTTTCATATTGCATTGAATATATACTTTACCACAGAACCAAACAGCATTCCCTTTATGTATAAAAACAAAACAACGCAACTCATTTGGCAACATATAAAGATAATGGCATGAACTGCACCATGTTTTACCTGTGTTCTTAAGTAAAAGGCACCTGTTAAAAGGCTGAATAAGAGTATTTCAGAACTTGACCACGCTTATTTAGCATAACATAAATGCTATGACCAAACAACTGCTTATTGGATAGGACAGGAACAAGGTTCAATATTGTTTCTCAAAAATAAATAACAAATGTAGTTAAAGTATATGCTGCATAATAGAACATAGCTTAATAATATATTAATGAATACACTTTATCTCCATTTTTTTTAAAGGCTTAAAACCGGCTTTTCGGTTTTGACATCAAATTTACAACATAAAAAATGTTTATTTGTAGAGAGAAAACAGAAAAATGAATGCGATACTTGTCAGTGCAGGTTTTAAACAAAGGTAGAAAAAGGCTCAAAATTCTATTCACAAATGACTGCAGGAACAAGTGCTGGTAGTAAAATAAACATTCAGAATGAAATTGTTTCAATATAAGACCAATGAGGTTTAATTCCAAATGGATGCATTTGGCCTATGCTTAGTGTGCTTTTTGTCTCAGATATGGTTAGAACTTCTCTCAGCGTAAATGTACATCATTAATTACACACCCTGTCTGTATGGATAAAAGCAAACTCCAATTTCAGAATCAAGATGACATCTTTCAATGACCATGGCACCCTATCTTTTCCTCACTAAAGTAAACAAAATGGGATACATCTTAAAGAAAAACATTTAAAGCATGACAGCCCCTTTAGCGAATAATTCCTTCATTATGACAGTAACCTGCAACTAAGCCCAAAGACTTGTTTTACTATTTGCATACACGAGTCTGTTTGTTCCCGCTGTGTTTTGCTTTTGGGTGTGCTGGAGGATGATCAGTCATCAAGTTCCTCCAGAGGTCAGTGGCGTTGGTGTTTAGGGAAGTTTACAGTTAGCAGTACCATACAGTGCAGATAGAGGGAGGTCTCGGACTCTGGTCAAACAGGAAGGGAAGGAAAGGGGATCCCACAATGAATGTGCAACACAGTAACAGTCAAGTATGTTTCAAAAGAACAACAGTGGTTTCCTCTGTGCAATTTGTTCATGCTGTTCAACACAAACGCTGTGGACCAATATTTCAGGATATTTGAAAAGAAAAGTTTAGAGCACATCTATGAGACTGTAATGAGGAATGTTAGTATGGTAGTTATTATCCCATGCTTTCATCAAGTACTGTTTATATTTGGGTAAAAAAAAAAGTTAACTGAAGTACAGTTTTAAAAAAGCAATTACTTCTGGTTTATTCCTGACACTGAATTGTGGGTTACAATAACCCGGGCAATACACTCCGTTGTTCACTAGCCATTTTATATAGTCTACAACGAATTTGCATGCAGAAATGTTGCAATGAAATGTTGTTTAAGTATGCAAATAAGCCATTGTCTAATTAAATGTGTGCTAATTTGCATTCATTTCTAAAACAGAAATCTGAACCCTGGTAAAGCCAGGTTACAAATTCTTATTTCATAAGGCTTGTATACCTTTGAGGTGTGCTGAGAACTGCAACCACTGTGTGAGCCATTCCCGGCACTGTCCTGGACTGAGGCGGTCTGGATTCAGCCCTCTCACGTAACAAGCCTAGCAGATGTGATATTAAATTATACAAACTTAAATCAAAGAATTATTACAATTTACAATTTCTATAGTACTGTAAAATAAAAATAATATTTAATGACAACAATACAAGTTATAATTATTTAAAGTGTTCACTATTACGGAGTTCAAAAATAATAGAATGGTACAGGCAAAATGACCTCTCTGAGCTCTGTGTCCTTTAACTGATGCAAGCCTAATCGAACAATGGCTCGGTCAAGCTGCATGAGTTCTAAGGCGTGGCTGTTCAAGCGTTGACCAATCCAGAAGCTTGGGAGGCGGGGCGTCAGAAAGAGCAGAGAACAGAGGTGTCTCTGCAAATATATTTTAAACAAGACTAAGTACATTTAAAGTGAAGTTCATTGTTAAAACTAGCTCATTATTTGGAGCTCACCTTCTGATCTGCATACATTCTATTGATACCCAAAGGAGGTCCAGAGAACAAAGTTCTCACTGCATGAACATCAGACACCACAGGATGGACTCCACTTCGGACCTGCAGACACACATTTAGCATTTTTATACATTATATAATATACATTTAATTATATGATTAAGTCAAAATCTGTATCAAATAACTGACAAAGACTATGTAAGACTTATAACTTATGTAAGACACATAACGTAAAATAATGAATCAGTTCAGGCTACCTTACTGCAGAGCTCTGTAAGGCGGCTTTTGAGTCGGCTGTCTTGAACCGATGTTGATGTGCTCTCCATCCCTTTGACTATAGCCCAGTGGTGCTGGGCTCTCTGGGTATGATACACCCCCTGAAACTCCACCAGCTGCTGTGGGGTCCAGAAATGCCGGATCAGAAGCTGGCGAGGATAGAAGTACCTAGATGATGCAGGCATATGATCAGCTAAGCACAAGAAAGAAGAAAACACTCCTCACACCATTTAATAACAATAATAATAATTTGTATAATAATAAAAACATGTTAATAATACTGTGTTATTTAGATTTAAAAACTACTCAAAAAAAGTATTATGTTCTAAAAATAAAAAGCTGAGTATATAAGTATGAAATTTTAAAAATTTTAAATAAAAAGGTTTTACAATTTACAATTATTATTACAATGGTGATAATTCTATAGTACTGTAAAATTAAAACAATATTAAATGACAACAATAAAGTTTTTTAATAATTATTATTCAAAGTGTTCATTATTCCTAAGTTTAAAAATCTTATTTAAAAAAAAGACAAAAAACAATTAAACTTAAAACAAATCATTAAAAAAAAAATCTAAATTGCAGCAATACCATTTTACTGCAAAAAAAAACATTTAAAATAAAAACAAACTAAAATAAACAAACACTTTACAATAAGGTTTATTAGTTGACATTAGTTAACATGAACTAAGAATGAACAATATTTCTACAGCATTTATTAATCTTAGTTAATGTTAATTTCAGCATGTACTAATGCTTTATTAAAATCACAAGTTGTGTTTGTTAGAATTAGTTCATGCTCTGTGAACTTACACGAACTACAATAAACAACTATTTTCATTAACTGACATTAACAAAGATTAATAAAGTATTATAAATGCATAGTTCATGTTCATCAATACACTAACTAATGTTAACAAATGTTTACCAAATATTTAAATGTTTTTAAAAATATTTTTATTTACATTTTAATTATTAAATAAATATATTTAGCAAAATATTAATGTAATACAGCTGTGTATTAATAATACTTATTATTTTAATAACACATAGCTATACAACAACAACAACAACAATTATTATTATCATTGTTACTTTGCTATATTAGAACAATAATGTAATTACATACTGTACATAAATAGATAAAGAAATAAATAAATATTAGTATTAATTTTTGCCTTAAAACTTTAAAATTTTAAAGATTTCCTCAGATTTCAGGTCAGAAACCGGTATAAATATGGAAAAATCACGTCCCTGAGGATGAAAGTATCATTGGATCAATTAATGAAAGGGTAACACACAAGACATTCAATATTCAAGCAGTGAAAGATGCTGAATGTCTTAAAAAAACAAAACACTAAATATTCAGCAGAGTATGATAAATACTTACATAAGGATGAAGACCAGGTAGTTGGCAAAAGGAGGTATTGATAAGATGACCAATGGAACGGCTTTGATTAAGTCCCTGCGCACCTGAAAACAACACACAAAAATGTTAATGCAGCTTATAACACCAATATATCCCATAAATGTCTGCTTCAGTTCTTTGACCCACCTGCCTGATTTTCTCCATATCACGGTAAGGCAAATTCTGGTGCTGTGTTCTTTCACTGACCATGCAGGCTACGATTCTTCTCACTTCTTTACCATCTTGAAACAGGAGCCGGAAACCTAAATAGAAAATCATAAAACCTATATTATAACATATTTGCCAGTGATGGTTGGAGGACCAAAAAATCTGTAATAATTTTAAGACTTATTAATTACTCTGACCTCTCATAAAAGTTTGATAGAGAACATAAAATCGTGGAAAACGACGCTGCAGGAATCTCTCATATTTCTCACTGGCCCATTTCAGACCGGACATGACGCTTCGACCAATCCCATGCCTGGCTTGAGAAGGAGAGTAGTGTCTAACGAACCACAAACTACTGCACACACAGACATAAAAAACAAACATACTAATAAATACACGTGTGTGATGTCACAGGGCAGGGCATGTACTGCATTTCCTGATAAAAACAATGCATTTTTTTCTCAGGCCAACAGCTAAAAATGAGGATAGACAAGGATACATATTTCTCTTGCCTCCGTTTGTATTATTTATGATGAAACATGATCACCAGTATCATTTTATAACGAGTCTATATACAAAAACAATGTATGGTATGAAACCGACCGCCGACATATTATCAGTCGCTCTGAAATTGTTATAAATAGTACCTGGGTTTTGTGAAAGCCAGTCTAGGTGTGCAGAGACTTGCTTTGACCCCGACAGGGCGTTTTCCGAAGAGTAAGACCAATGAAGCCCCGCGGCATACCCCTCTACAGGACAGCGCCATCTTGTACTGAGCAGCTGACAGTTGAACGTGGGCGTGTCTTCAGGGAAGGGAATGCGGGCGGGGCATTTTACTCTCTGTGATTGGCTGCTTCAATAACCGCATATATCATAATCAATGCGCACCAATATTTTGTGCAAATGGATACCGTAGTATTTGTGTGATAGGAGTCTTCCTTTTAAAAAACTGACGAGCCTTCTCCAAATTAATTGGAGTATTGTATGTTAATGATCCCTCCTGTTTAGAGTATGTAAGGCTGTTAATATAAGTCCGTTTTTTTCATTTGTATTTGTTTTATCTAATGTTCTTTAATTGTTTATGTTCTGTTTTAATTTATATAAATCAGTTAAACTAGTTTTTGTTGACAGTGGTCAAAGACAATATAATACCCTTAACTCAGTCTACCCTTGCAGCGGTATATAATTAGGATGCAATAATGACGAAACAAATTAAGGTTTTTAAATAGTGCATCACGTGACATTTCACATTTACAGCGATTGACTGGCGGTCTTGATTGGGGAGGGGAGCACGCGACATACCTCACGGCTACAAAAAACAAGTTGTAAGTATTTTGACAAGATAATACCACTTTAAGAAGTTATAAAGTATCGTTACTGCAAGATGTGATTTTGTTTTATTTTTTAAACAAAGTTGCAAATGTTTTGATCGAACGTGCTTGACTTTTGGAACTCGGCGGTTTCCGTCCTTTTTAAACCTGGCCGCTTTTCTACAAATCCGTGTATGTTTAAAATTGTATTTATTTATTTTTAATTTAGGGTGACCTTTCATCAAAGCCAACGGAGCCCCCACGGCTGAGAACCCTAACGCTAGCCAGATCTCCTGAAGAAAGCAAGCATGTCCACTTTTAGATTTGGGAGTAGTGTTGGTCCGTCTGGAGTAAACTCTGAAAAGCAACCGCAAGGCTGGAATGACGTGGCCGGTAATGTAGCAGCCCGATTTTCTATAGGCCTTACTCTTTTCAAGTCACAAAATGATAGTTAAACATGTCTATCTAGGATAGAAAAGCAGAGAACATTAGCGAAGTGAAATAGAAAACACGCTGGGAGCGCAGCAGCGTCATGACGGCGGCTCTTTGTTTCCCCAGGTGAAGACGCTGGTGACGCCAGTGACCCCAACCGGATTGTGCAGTGCCCTTATGACAAAAACCACCAGATCAGGGCCTCTCGCTTTCCTTTTCATGTTCTCAAGTGCAGGAAGGTGGGTTAGGGCATTCGCTACCATTGCAGTAATAATTACTGAAACCGTAAAAACGCAGTCTTCTTGACACTGGTGTTATGAGAGCTTTACACTTTCTTATTTAGAACCACCCCAAACTGGCCAGCGAACTCAAGACCTGCCCCTTCAATGCCAGGCACTTGATTCCCAAGCATGAGTTGTCTCATCACATTGCAAACTGTGAAGACAAGAGGATGCTGAATGCTGAAGATGGTTGGTGTTGTGTGTTTGTTAATGTAATCGTTCATCTCTGCTTGGAGAAAAACTCATGTTCTGTTATTTGGATGAAAATAATAAACTGGCAAAATTAAGCTTTAATTTTTTTGGGGGGATGGGGGGCATTCATCCAAGAAGCCAATCAAAACTCATTTAGAGACCTCTGTATAGCCTTGTTTGAGTTTTTCAATGAGTGCAGCTTTTTTTTCCTTCTTTTCTCTTTCTTACACTCTTGTATGTTTTGGATCTATGCACCTTTTTATAGGATGAATGTTGGTGCTACGACATTTTCCACATTTTATTTATTTTTTTGTTTAGGACATGTAGAGCTGCTGGAGAAGTTCCAGGTGCCTGTTAACAACTGGACAAACCCTTCACCCAATGAAGACTGGGAAATGGGTCTGTGACCTGTTGAATTTATGCCATGCCTTTTTGAATGTTTTTGTATACTAGGCTTCTACTGTTTGTGGTGGCATTGCCACTTTGCCTTATTTAATATGTATAGTTTCTGCATTCTGTATTTTGATTTTTGGTTTAAATGAATAAATAAGTTCTTTATGGATGATTTCGTCTTTTGGGGCTATGATTGCAGAAACTGATGATGCTGCTGATCTGTTTGTCTGGGGTGAATCCAACAATCAGCTTGCCCAAAACAAGTGAGTCCTCATGGTCTTTTCCTTTTGATCTTAAAAAAAAATTGGCAAGCAATGTTTCTGAGCATTCCAGTGCTTATAGGTCTACCTGCATACATGTTTTCTGACAAAATGGGGCTGAAGGGATTTTTGTTTTACATCTGCACTCATGTTTTTGTTAGGCCAGAGCCGTCGACCACTATCAGTTTATCCGATGGACTTCGGGCTCCACGGACTCTTCCATGGAAACTCTGTAAGCACACCATTTATTTTTTATCAGGGATTTTTAGCTTCTATAGAAGTCTGCTCTTCTATGTGTGGGTGTTATGTACACTCCTGTAGATGGCAGCAGCAGCATGAGCTGATTCAAGCAGTCCTGTGACATTCTCAGGGGCAAGTTGCATAAACTATGTTGAGACTCTCTCATGAACTGGTTTCACAAACTAGTAGTAGACCAGGAAAACCAGTGTCTCTTCAGATTCACAGTCCAATTAGCAGTATGTGATATTCACAGCCCTTTTTTTTTTTTTTATTTTTTTTTTTGTGAGATTAAGACAACGTTTTGCTGTGTTATTGTGCTGGTATATGAAGTACTGCTCTGGATAACTTTAAATGCACACACACACTAGTCTAGACTTCACATAATGTATGCAAGCTCTTTAGTGGTGTTTTGAATGATCTTTGCAAAATATTGGATAACATCAAATCACACATTAAAACCATTCCAATTTTACAGATATAACATTCACCAAGTCCAATCTTTTTTTTTCATTTATGAAGATATGACCTGTCTTAATAAGGGAGAAAAAGTTTAAATATAGTTTAAAACCAGTGCAAGAAGTTTATGCAACCTGCCCTTGCTGTGAGTATGTAACACTTATCATTTTGCTCACTACCTTACACTCTTTTCCTTTATTTTGTTTTAAATAAGGATATCACCACGGGATGGACTTCACCGGCTGATCTTACTTATTTAATATTTTGAACCAATTTCTAGCCTAACTTGTTTAAAGTCTACTTTATATTTTAAAGCTTTTAATTTTAAAGTGTTGTGTAGTTTCCCTTTTCCTATTTTCTACAAGTTAATACGCTGTCTATAACCGGCTGTGTTCCATGTGTAGAGACGCTCCTTATTAAACCAAAGAATAGCATGCCATATAAGGAGAAGCCATCAGTGCCTATCTTTCTGGAACGTTTGCTTTAAGCTTTTTATGCAAGAGATAACTTGATGTTTATGATTCATTAAAGATTTCTTTAAGTGAATACCTCTATTGAATTTAATTTATTTTTTTAGACCCATACACAAACACATTAAAATACTTCTCTTGGGAGTTTGATGCATTTAGCTTTTAAATATTTATTTGACCAATTTTACTTTAGATTTGTAGAAACAGTTTGGGACATTATTAGCTTAATTTAAAACATTAAATTGCTGCATAAAATGTTTAGGCTTCAGTTTGTACAGTTTGCATAACAATATTTTATTCATTTAGCAGACATTTACATTTATTCATTTAGCAGACGCTTATCCAAAGCGACGTACAAGTGGGGAAACAGCAAGCAATTAGTCCTAAAGAGGCAAAAGCAACTTAGAAAGTGCTC
>JAUCNO010000500.1:8807742-8820528 GCA_032353835.1 Enteromius viviparus | reverse complement strand
TGGAAAGAGATTTTGTGCCTCTTTGTGATGGTACGATGAGGCGTCGCTCACTGGCAGATCTCAAAGTTCTGGAGGGATTGTAGATTGGTAGCAGTGAGTTGAGGTAAGAGGGAGCCGAGCCGGTGATTGTTCCATATGCAAGCGTTAGTGCCTTGAATTTAATGCAAGCTGCAATTGGGATATAATATAACAATATTGAGCAAGATCTAAATAGTTTTTACATCCAGAATTCTTTCAAATGAATCCATTAGTGCATTATTTTTATTATTATTTTTTTATAACCAGATTAATAAATGCTGTAAATTGTTGATTTGAGCTTTTGAAAATGTAAGTTCTTCCTGTTACATTTTTGATGGTTTAATTACCTCCATTCTTGTATTGGAGGTTCATTTTAGTTGGTTATGTTCTCGTGCAAAGTGCTTTGAGCATTTTTTTAATTAGTGTTTGAACATTCTGTCTTTTTTC
The DNA here is from genome assembly GCA_032353835.1 of Enteromius viviparus. NCBI lineage: Eukaryota > Metazoa > Chordata > Actinopteri > Cypriniformes > Cyprinidae > Enteromius > Enteromius viviparus. The sequence goes on along the minus strand of JAUCNO010000500.1, from coordinate 8,820,063 downwards.
TTCTTTACAGTGGCTTCTTTGAGTCAAAAGATGACAGGCTAGTGTAACCCATGTGTCAATAAGAATGGAGCGTGAGTTAGTATGGCAGGGCCACAGGTCTGCCCCATCTTCCTCATCTCCCATGCCTCGTTTAACCCGCAAAGACAGCTGGCCACACCAGCTCTCCCCTGCTAGCTGCACTGACAACAGACATTTGCACAAATGACAGGGTCTGTGTGTGTGCGCACGCAACTTTTTGTGTAGGCAGGGCTGATTGCTTGCCCCCTCTGGCTTCTCTGTATCTGTGTTCCTGTTAAACATAGCTGTGTAGAACTTCTTTTACAACCACTTTCATTTTTAAACCTCACACTATGGGCATGCGATCAAATTGTTCAGTGCTGTTGGTTTATATATGACACTCTTGTGTGCATCTGGTTTTCTTCCTTTAGCCAGCATCTCACACTTCCATTTGCTCAGTGTTTAATGTTTTGACGTGAGCGTGTCAGTTCATCATTGGTCACGATGGTCTGTAGAATGGGACAGTACTTGTGGAGCTGGCTAGAAATGGGTCACTTGTACCCGTCAGCTGCGCTGAAAGGAAAATAATGCAACATAGAATTGCATTTTTTTTTTTTGTCTCAATAGTCTAATTTTAATGTGCTCGTTAATAGATGAGATGCATAGGAAATAGTGTAGTTGTTATTGTGTGAGTGTTGCTCTCTGCCCTTTTCTAGATTGCTGTATACTATTCATGAGGTGCAAATATATTCTGTCCTTCAATTAATTTTCCCCAAGGAGCAATTCTAACCGCCTGCGTGGTGTCTTTCTGTTCTGCCAGCATTTTGCTCATACACCAGAGAGCACCTAACAATGTGTTGTTGTTGTTTACTAGACCAATAATAGTGTAGAAGAATTTTTCAATATTTCAGTGTTGTGATTTTATGATAATAGTATATGCAAAATAAATCCAATTCAAATAATTATTGATGTGGTGGAAATGGAATTATTCACTACAATAAACCGTAGTAGTGATGATGATGATGATGATTATTATAATTTTCTTATAAAAAGGAGGCAGCATGGCGTAAATAAAATACTATGTATTATACTGCCTCTTTTATAATCTTTTATTATAATAATCATTTATCATGATCATCATCATCACTGTTCATTGTAGTAGTGAATAGCATTTCCACCACGTAACTGGTAATATTTGACTTGACATTTCTCATAATCATAACTTGGTGTCCTTCATAAGGACTGTCATAATTTATCATTTAAACTTATTATAATTATGAATATGTAACACTTTCAACTTTCGTCTCTTAATTGAGTGTCACAATGTTACTTTCCTCATACTTCTGACTTAATCCCTCCGTTTCACAGACAAGGCTTAAGCTAGTCTCAGACTAAATTGCATGTTTCAGATGAAAATATCTTACTCTGGCGTATCTTAAAACATGTCAGTGTCATTGTTCTGTGTTAAGATGCACACAAGATATAATATTTTCTTATGAGGCATTTTTGTAAAAGTTGCTTAAATATCTTAATTTAACTAATGCCTAGTCCTGGCTTAAGCTAAGCCCTATTTGTGAAGCCGGGCCAATATGTCTTAGTATTTCAATTTAATCTAAATTGTCATTTTTTTTAATTAGTATTTTTATTATTTTTTATTTTTTGTACTTGTTGCAATTATAAAATTGATTGAAATTCTTTTTTTTTAAATTTTTTCTTTTAGCTCTGTGTACAGGTGTGCGGGTATTCATATTGCAAAAATGGTATTAGCATCCTAATTAAATTTTTTTTATTTTGGGTTAAAGTTTTAGTTGTCAAGCTTCAGTATGGCAAAAGTATAAAGGGGGAAAAAGACACTTAAGCAATGTTTGGACAAAATGGATTTTAAAGAAGATCAAGGTTTTGTTCATCAGTCTTCTATTTACAATATATTCTTCCATCAAATTTCCCCCATCTCAATTTATTTATTTTCTTCCTTTATCGGTGAGCTAGCATTAAACCTTGATTTGACTTTAACAAGATTTTCTCAATTAATGCGGAGCAGTGACACACTTAAATCAATGTCATGCACTTAAAAGCATTCTTTAAATTAGGTTCCTAAAGCCCAAACAGTAAAAATGTAAATCTGAGCTTACATAAGTTAACTGAAGGATGCCTAATGGTGTATCATTTACATGCAATGTGAAAATTAAAGTGTTTGGTGCTTAGGTTGAGGTTTCTGCACTGTCTGGGTGGTCATCTGCGGAAGCACTGTGTGAAAGAGCTGCTCAGCAGGGCTCAGCGCACTACAGCCTGACACTGCATGTATGAAAAGGTTCAGCAAGACATTTCTGACAGAAACCCAGGGGAAGCACAGTCATGCAGAGTGAGTGGGTAGACTACCAGGATGACTTCGATTACATCACTGCTCCTTAAAACTCAAAGAACTTGCCTGTATGTTGCCATTAACATGTTTGTTTGAACCTTTTTTTATTATAGTGTATACTAGCTTTCTTGCTTTATCTCTTAGGTAACTAACACCATGGCTGCTTACGTGTCTCTTGCACCACATTGCAAATTCTCAGCCTCAAAGGACTTCAATGTATTATTGTTTCAGTATTGTAGCTAGACCAATTCTGAACATTTTTCTTAAAGACCTAGTTTCACAGACAGGGCTCAAGCTAAGCTAGGATTAGGCCATAGTTCAATTAGGACATTTAAATGATTTTAATAAACATGCAGTACTGGTGTATATCATGAACAAAATAAAGGCACTGACGTATTTAATCAGTTCGAGCTCAGATTTACATTTTAGTCTGAGATTAGGCCTAAGCCTTGTTTGTGTAATAGGGGGGATTTTTAATACAGGCAATTTAAGAATTTCTTTTGAAAACCTACTTTTCATCCTCACAAGTGGAAACCTAGCCCTCTAACAAATATAAAATATGAATTAAAAAAACCCACGTTTTGAACAGCATAAAGCGGTAATTGATTTCAACGGTCAAAAATGCTATGATTAAAATCTGTTTCTCATATGGTGAAAACTGTAAGAAATCTATTTTTAGTAAAATATAATTACATTTAGTCTTTTTTTTGGAAGTGAGAACGAACCGGTCATCTTAAAGTGCGAAACACTCAATAGGCTTGACAGTACTTTTGACGTCTATCTCATATGACTTATTGGCGCCCAAAAAGCATGCAAACTTTCATCAGAAAATAAAATGTGTAATAATATGCAGCCAGCAACTCCAGCTGTCAATTCTCATTGAAATCTAGTTATGCAATATTTGGTGCGCTGTACAAACATTTGCGCTTTGCAGTACTGTGGCAGGGCTTAAAATGCCTTTTGCTGTCAATCACATTTAGACTCATTGGCCTGAACAAAAAGAAAGGGAAGGGGGGAAAAAACTGTCTGTCACTTCCTGTTCCTCACACATCATTGGAGCAATGGGTCGCTCTGTCCTGACTGATGGAAAGGTATTGCAGCTGTTACTCACAAATGCTGAGCTAAAGTCTGAGGCTCATGGGACGAAAGGGAGCGCTTAAAAGCATTTGCGCTTGTACATGCAAAACAAAGAGAGGCGTTCAGAGGGATAGAGAACAACTGAATTAGCAGGGTGAATTAAAAAGGATGAGAAAGGACATCATGGTGCCTCATGTCACTTTTTAAAGCATCTGTGGGTGTGTGATTAATACCACACTGAAGCATCATTTCATTTAAGCCTATTTAAATGGTACTAACCTATATGTTGTTTTTCTCCCACGCTAACAGTTGTGTGACCGAGAAAACTCAATCTTTCACATTTGCAAACTCCTAATTAAGCCACAGTCTCTACTGAATGAAGCATTTCTGTGTATTGCATGTTGAGTGTCTGTTCAGGGTAACCGAGGCTATGAGATGGTGTGATTAAACACAGCAGGTTTTTTATTCCCCAAATCACACAGTTAGTCTCCAGAGAATCTTTTTTAGGCCGTGTCCCCCGTGGCTTTTTGGCAGACCCTTGATTTTGTATAACGTCTGTCAACGATGAATAAAAATACTGATTACTTGTGGGAGTTAAAGCTGTCATAAATGATCTTATAAGAAGAGATTTCATAGATGGTGAATGGTTTTGGATTCACCTAGGAGTAGTTTAGGGTATTAATTATGTTTCTCTCAGTGACGGCTGGTATAAAGAGTGACTTCCTGACTATAAAGATCAGAAATTATTTCTGCCTCCTTGAGCTTTACACAATGGCTTGTTGCATAACAGGTCAAGACGGTTGCAACCCACCTAGACCTTTCACATTTATACTAACATGTATTGTAGAGGCTTCACATTTTTATCCTCTTTTTACTCTGACATTTCCCCTGTTCCATAGCCTTTCTCCAGCTCTGTCAGTTTGTAATGCCACGTCACTTCTCAGGACCGTACCGCTGTCTGACAGCCTCTACCACCGGGAGTGACCTTTTCTTCCATTCCTTTCATCCATGCTACCGCTCGCTCTCCCTCTATCCTTAAAGAAGGGCTGAAGAAATATAAAGCAATCACGGCATCAATCATTCAGTGGATCTCTGGGGAAAATTCATGAGAACCCGCAGCAAGATTCTCTCTTTTTAGTTCCATCATAAAGATATTCTGAGGGAGAAAAATAAGATATGCATTAGATGGCAGAGTCAAACTGCACAGGCTGGAAAAAAGTTTTGATTTTTTTTTATCTCCTAACTGTGAAATATTTAAACACCAGCGGATCATAAAGATATCTACCCATAATATATATTCACCCCAGACTGACCAAAAGAAAATCTCCAATATTATTCACACGTGTACCACATTAATTTGTTAAATGCAATGTAGGGCTACTAGTAAACTAAACCAAAACTTGCCAGAGACTAAAAGTTAAATCAAAGTATAAATACACATGAAAAACTACAAAATGACTCAAATTAAAATGTAAAAAAAAAATACATATTCAAAAGCTGTAGTATATTAATAATGCTAGTAAAAGCAGTATGTTATAATAATTAAAAATGTAATTTATTCCTGTGATGGCAAAGATTTATTACTCGATCCTTCAAAATTAATATGAGGATTTGCTGATCATAACCATTTATTTTTATTGTGTTATATATGTATATTTAAATATAAATATAATAATAAATATATATATATATATACATATATATATATATTTTTTTTTTTACTTTATAAATGGCTTTACAATCATGTGATTTATCTTTACTGAATAAAATGTGAATAGTAAACGATTTCACCTGGGCCTTATAATAGTCTGGTGAGCTGAATGTCCAAGGATTGGGGTCAATGATATAGCATTCAGCCTTAATCTCTAATTTGGATGATGGTTCCCTGTTCTCCGTTGCATGTATTTCAGCACCATCTGTTTTAAGGTTCTGTAGTATATATTCGTGGCACGTTTTCAGCATGATGTCAGTGTGTGTACATACATGTATACAGGAGACAAGGTATTATCCAACTGATTTTAGAAAATTATGCAACATCTGTTACCCTGAGGTTTTGTTTTATAAACACTGATATGATATGCTGATTGCTAATAAAAATAAAGCCAATCTTTTTCATAAAAGTTTGTTAATGTAATAAATGAATGTAATTAACAAAGTTGCATAATGTTATGATTTGCCATGCTTTCATAATTACACAATTCATTCACCACAATATCTGTGGTTTAAAACTACCATGCGTTAAAATTGAACGCACCACTTGTTTTATTTTCCTCAGGCTAAAGCTCATGTGGAAAGGCAAGCTGGTGAGTCAGCAGAATGTGAAATTAAAAAGCTGACATATTTTGGGTCATTCTAAGCTTTTTAGCTGCTTGTTAGTGGAAAAACGTATTGTAGCAGTTGTTAACATCAGGCATCTGTCTTAAGCTTCCAATGGACATGAGATGTTAACAGAATGAAAATGTTTAATGGCCTACCAGTAGATTCATAATTTGATCATATTTGTGAGAGATTTAATAGTCCACCGAAGCTTAGCTGTAAGTGATCTGCACTGTATGATACCTTTTTATAAGAAAAGATAAATTAATGTGCTTCCAATGTGGAAAAACTAATGTGATAGATAGAAATGAAATTCATTTATTTTAATAATTTTTTATTTATTTATTTTGTAGGACTTGATTCAGGACTGCTTGGACCTTTGCAACTGACCCGAGGTAGTCATATATTTTTGTGATTGCTATATCATATCATATATCATATATCTATAAAATATGAAATGTCGTCTAGGAACTAAACTGGGACAATGTTTTTAATTTTTCTTTTTTCTTTTAATCCATTTTGCATGCAGGCTCATACAATCTTTCTTTAACACATTAAGAAATGATTTAGTCATTTTAACTGGTCACATGAATCAGTTCATCCAATATAACAAATCACAAATTCTCAATTTCAAATCATCCGTCCTGGGTAAATAAATTTGTCTGGTTGTCCTTCTCTGCTCTTGTTGCTTCAGGTGTCTTCGTGAAGATGTGTTTTGAACAAAGATGTAGAGGAACAGGATATTCATCACCACACATTTATGGGTTTAAAAAAAAAAAGTTGAACGCTTTGTTCGGTCTTCATTGTTTGCGACATTAACAAGAAGAAGAAATATATAACAAAATACATTTAGTTCATCATATGCATGAAAATCATACCAACAGGTGTCCTTTGAAAGATATTGCTAGTCTGTGTCAGATTTATGGCACGACTCACGCGGCGATCATAATTATATCCGCATCTTTGGAAGGTCTTCTGTCCTCCACCAGCAGATTAACCATACTCTCGGACTTGATGAGTAGATTGCACCCGAGGAAAAAGATGCCGAAGATGACCGTCAGCGACAGCACACAGAGAACCGCGATCTGCACCAAACGCATGATGAACTGATCGCGCTCGTCCTGGATCGGTGAGCCGAACCCGTCGCTCGTGATCACCGAGAAGTTGCAGCATCCTCGAACGCTTTCCAACGGCTGCTTCGCTGTAGAGATCGTCCGGTTCAGTAGTCCGTGTGAAACATTCATGTCGAGGTTTCTGTGGCGTTTGTAACGCGTATTAATGTTTTAAAACTTCCGAAGGCTCCTGGGTTCGCCAAGGTCACTTGTGCGTTTCCATGGATATAGTTTAAAAGTAAAAAAACAATCGTCGAAGCGTCGGTTTGTGGCAGCTAGTCTGGTTTATGTGTTATATATGATGGAGTACATCATCCAAGCATCACTGCAGCAGTCTCAGTGAAAGTCTGGAGGAGCGCACTCCGGTATTTTAGTGTGCCTTGGAGCGCGCGCTCAGAGGCGCGGCGACGCGCACACACTTTCTTCTGAAGTCAATGACCACGGGGCGTTTAAAGGAGGGGGATGTGTTTTGACAGCATTAAAAAAAAAATTAAGTAAGCACGAATTGTTTTCTTCCTTTTCCCCCTTTTCCAAAAGTTATTGTATTCGTTATCAAGGAGAAACGGCGAGTTGAGCATCCGTAAGGTAAAACATGGAGTAAGTGTAAGATAAATCAAAGTAAATGGCACTTAAACTAAATTTTAAGTGTAAAAAATCGTTTATTTAAGCGTTTTTAGGATACATTAAATGCTAGCTCTGCATTTCCCTTAGCAAGATAAGTGGCTTTATTTCCAAAAACGACTAAAATATATATTCCACCTCCATAATTTCCATCACATATGTTTTGTGGTAAAAAACCAAAAAGTTTTAGTAGCAAATCTACAACAAACTTATGCTGTGACATTGTAATAACAAAATAAAACAATAGTATAAAAAGTTAGTGTCACACGTATGGCAAATTTATATTTGTATAATAAATATCCACATAAATCTTTATAAAAAGCGAAAGCAACACCTTGCAATTGATGTAGATTGAAATAACTTGTAGCTCTAACTCTGAACGCTAGATGGCGGTATTACCCTGCTTTACCAGTGGAGCTGCGTTTGCTGTACCATTACATATAAAAAAATAAGGATTGAATTAATTATACATTTCTTTTACAGCTGCTCAATGAAAGTTGGCCTTCAGGCTTTTTGTGCTTGCTTTGGCGTTGGTCACACACTTTCACCACATTGAGAATACACACAAATGCTTTTATTTCCACAAAAATGTTTGATTGCATTCACATCCAAAGCAACAAAAATATGCGCACTCGCGTGATTTTCACGTGCACACTTTTTACCATGCATTCACTCTTGATGAAAAACATCAAATGACAAAGAAATCTATCTCTCCTGAATTTAATGAAAAACATTGTCACACTTATTTAAAGATCGTCACAACCTGTGTATATGCAGCTCTTATAGTTTTACAGAAAGTTATTTAAACTATTTAAATACTGTTAATGAGAAATGCTTTAATTCTAAATGTCTAAACAGCTTTCGTCAGTCATTCTGTCGAGGGCGCTCATCCTCATGCCTAGCAGTTCTCAGAGATGTACCATAAACCTTTTGCTTTTTAGAGCACATTTGTAATTGCTGGTTATGATTACTCTCTAAGGACAGGCTGATGATCTGTGCAGATGCATGGCCACATTTTAACATCATCAAATTAATATAATACAACAGCTAATACCTACCCTTTAAATTGACTGGCCAGGGGCCATTCCAAGAGAGCTGATATACAGTCCAGCAGCACTGGAACTTTTCACTGTTAATCTTACTGCACTTGAACATGTTAACAGCATCACAGTTGGACTGGCAGTGCAAATATTACCCATGCTTGGCTGCTTTATTATTTTTTTTATTTTTTGACCTCAAATAATACATTTTTATTATTATATTTTTTTTAATTACTTTTTGTATTATACTATAATATTAATATTTGTATTTTAATTAAATTATTAATCATTTATTTAATCCGGCCTATAATTCTGTTTTTATGAAATGTGCCAAACTCAGACTCCTACAATTTTTATCTGACTGTGCTGAAAAAAGGGTGGGAATTATTTGCAAAGTTGTTTGAAGTAGAGAACTGGAATATTGATAGCTGGTAATGTAGTCAGGATCATGTTGATAGCAACTTGTTTCTGTTTTAAGGTGGCGCAGGATTTTTCTCAGGTCCAGGTGAGAGTGATGGTGTCGCTTACTCTTGCCAAGTAGTGTGATAATCCCAGAGAGGCCTGACTTCACGAACATGCGCTCCGTCACATCTAAGTGCCGTTATTGATTTCATGTGATGAGAGGTTATTTTTAAACTCAAGGCTAATGTTAGGGACCGGCAATCCCCACCCACGGCACCTTTCTGAAAGCCCAAAATATATCCTCTGGGGAACAACGTGTACACTGAGAGGAATCTACGCCTGTAGTGTGTGGGAGAAATAGATAGAGAGAGAAAGAGTGTGTATAGAATGTGCTCTCATGCCCTCAAAATGACATGCATGAATGGAAAAAGTTGAAAGGAGAACGTAAACGATGTGTTTCTCATTTAAAAAACCGGAAGCTTTATTTATTTTATTTGCAAGTGCTACTTTATTTACAGCAGAATGGCTGTCAAAGTTGTGACAAAGTTTGCATTTGGTAAAACAGTAAACCTGCTCAGCCAGTTTCATAGAAAGAATCCTGGCTATTGTGATTGACAAAACATGAATTGTGTGAAATGCCATGTTAATACAAACTGAGAATTTGGACTAAATATCAGTTGAAATGTGCGACATTCCTGTCTGTTCTCACTGTGTCTCGTGGTAAAACTGGTTTTCTAACAACAGCTGTGTTGTAACAATGCCGTTGCTGGGTGAGCAGGCCTCGCTGCACATATTGAAGCATTCCCTACGGGTCATGCCGTTCTAAGAGGGGGGTCCCTACGTGACCAGCTGAGCGTTAATATGTCTGTTTATTTCTGTTTTGCATTAAAGGTGTCATGTCCTAAGGCATGCGATTTTCCTTAATTAGATGCAGGAGCTCGGTATTGTTAACTTTTTGTGAATATTTTGATATCAGAATGCATCAGCACATGCTTGTCCAAGCTCGATTTAACGTGCTTATTTTTCTTAATATTGCGGACTCATTATTATTATTGTTAGTTTTTGTTTACATAATCTATATGTGTGCGCTGTATATATATATAGACACACACATACTTCATATATTTAGAGAATATTTACGTGTATCTATTTATGTTCATAAATAATATATTAAATATATCAACTTTATTTTGGATGTGATTCATTGTTTAACAGCAGCTTTTTTTTGTGCTGGATGTTATTGCATCAGTTTATTTTATTATCCATATGGCACCATTACCTATAAGAGTAAAAAATTCCTTAATAAGACATGCACTAAAAATGATTTATTTGCATAATGTTTGTAATGTCAGATTACGTTGACACATTTTCAATTTGACAGAAATTCAGTTTCTTGCTATTTTTAATAGATAGATAAATCTTAATATGTATCAATATTTTTAGTTTTAACTAGTTTTTATTACTAATATTACGTAATATTTCTCTTTACGTATTAGTCTTTGTTATTGTAATAATAATAATAATAATAATAATGAACAGTAAAAATTATGTATAAATAAAGAAATAAAGAAATAAAAGTATTATTTTACGTCACATTATTTTACGATTTTTTTTCATCACACTTACGGCATTTTTTATGTTAATGCATGCAATTTATTTAAAAAATGTTTTTTGCCACATTTTTGATACATTAATTTGGTCTCCAAATTGAGATCGCATTACAACATTTTGCAGAACCATTTGATGCAAGATTTCAAGCAAAAGAATGAACTGAGAGTAGACTTGTATCAGAGCTAAAATGTAGTGTTGGGAATCAAGAATTTGTGTTTATTCCCGGAGATAAGGCTTTCTCTGTTGAGTGGGCAGGCTCATGTCCGGGAGTAGTTCTGTGATTTCTTTTATTATTCGTCCAAGCATTCATACAAATGGAACGATTGAGCGTTGAACTGAAACAAGCGTTGGATGGAAATAACTAAAGATTCTCATTTTTGACACTTGAGTCATACAACATCCCTCTATCTTTATCTATTATCCGTCTCTCCAATCTTCCTCCAGTGTTAGCATTCAGTCTGTGTCCCTCGTCCTCTCAACACCCTTAATTTACAACTGCAAGGCCATATTATCATACATGAAACATGACACATTTTCACACTGCATGATAGACCACATGGTGCCCAATCTGGATTGGTTTAGCATGTTCAGACTGAGGCATGAGTTCAGTGTGTACAGTAAATGTTCCCTTCGCTTTATGCTCCGCTTACTATCGATCATATGGCCGCTGCACCTGTTTAGAGTATGACAAGTCGTCAACAACACTTTGTCAACTCTTTCACTGAATCTACATGGGCTCACAGTTTATAAAAATAGCCCTGCTGTCTGTGCCAGAGTGAGCAAGACTGCAGGCTGGTTCAGGAAAGAATTACATTACAAATAAATTTCTAATGCATGTTTAAGGTTAAATCCGGGATGATCTGAGAATACATTTGCATGCAGTGTCTTTGGATGATTTGTCAAGATTTGCTTTTGCACCAAAGCAGCGAGGGTCAAACATTGAAAGACTGTCGATGACTTTATATATACACACCTGTTACATGGTTAGTATCTGGTTATGAGGCTCTCGCATGTGTTATTTTGTGCCTCCTTGTTCTTGGAGTGTGGAAGAACTCAGAACAACCTCTGGGCTCCTATCCAACACTTGCAGCTCTTCATCGAAACTTGAGCCTCCCTGTCGGTCTTGTTTTATATCCCAGCATTCTCATGTTCTCAAGGCTGTCGGTGATCAGTACAGGAGGCTGGTGGAGGCTTATATAATAACTTTATTCTTTGGAGGTGAACCAGTCTTGTTTAATTGTCCCTCTGGCAATGTGCATTTCAGCATCTTGTTTTGATTTTGCACCAAAAAGCTGTCTTTACCAGAGTAATCTGAACATGGAAACTCTGGATATTTTTGTATGTTGTCCCTGGCCTTGCCCACATAACTGCTGTAATCGGAGTGATAGTGACTTTATCCAATTACTTCTTGTGGATGAGCTCTGGTATTTTTTATTAGCGTGGTGCCATGTCCTTCAGATGTTCCTATAGGCCTGCCAGACAATTTCATAACAGTCAAAAACCACATAGCAACCATCAAAAACAGCCTAGCAACGCTCTAGCAATTATCTGCAATCTTTTACAACACTCTATCTATCCATCTATCCATCTATCGTTCGTTCTATCTATCGATCGTTCTATCTATCGATCGTTCTATCTATCGATCATTCTATCTATCTATCTATCATCTATCTATCTATCTGTCTATCTATCATCTATCTCCCCCCCACCCTATCTATCTATCTATCTATCTATCTATCTATCTATCTATCTATCTATCTATCTATCTATCTATCTATCTATC
>JAUCNO010000500.1:8758115-8805925 GCA_032353835.1 Enteromius viviparus | reverse complement strand
CAATATGGAATATTTCCAAAATTCCCAAGCTTAACTTACCATGGAAATTTACCGGAAATTTTCCGCCCCTTTGCAACCCTAGTTGCACCATCCTCTTTGAACTCTTAAATGCTTAATTTAATGCAGCAATTCCTTTTGATGGGCCATGCATAGTGTTTTTAATAAATTAGACTTGGCTTCACATGACCTTAGTGTTGCCAACTTAGCAATTTTGTTGCTAGATTTAGCAACTTTTTTTTTCCAAAAAGCACCTAGCAACAAATGTAGCCATTTTTAACATTTATTTGGCTACTTTTAGCAATTTTCAACACACACATATCACATTCAAGTTAAATTGCTAGCTCAAAAATTGTTTTTCATAACTGTGAACATGTATAATTGTTGGTAATTTAGGTAGCAATAAATTACAGTAGTGCTATAATTGTTGTCACTTTCACAGATGTGTTAATTTCTCAAGTTAAAAAGAGTAAGTACACAAGCTGTGATTGTGTAAAAGAATGTAACTGTTCATTATTAGTTTGTATTACTTTTACAATTAGTCAACTATATTTTTCATACAAATCTAAATTGACATATTTCAAATAATATTTTTACTGAGATGGCCAGTCAATTTGAGAAAACATTAATTATTTTGTATACTATATAAAGATGTAGCTTCAAGTTGCGATTACGCAATGACGTCATCACGCAAAATAATATGTTAATAAGAGCCTATTTATTGTGCATCTGGATGTAATGTTTCACAGTTTTTCTTGATTGCTAAGACAAGTTTCTTAAACTGTGAACACGAAACCCAGTTTTTAAGCTATGCTCACAAAACCTCTGACTTTCACCTCAAAACAGTTCAATCTGTGCTCAAAACTGAACTATGTTGTCAAATCGTGCCCCGAGTCAATCAAAATTGAAACACTACTGAACAGTAACTAAACACTACATAAAATAGAGAACACAATGCTCAGGACATGAAGCGGTAAAACAAAATACCTGAACATTTTTAACACTTTAAAAAAGAATTTGCAAAAAAAAAAAAGGAAACCTGTGCATTTACATGTAGCACTTGGACGTAGAAATAAATGAAATTATAACAATTGGTAAATCTGATAATAGAGACAAATTCAACCAAATGAAATAAATAGATGTATATATTTAAAAAATACACATGTATCTGATGAATTTGGTGCCAAAAGAGCCAACTGAACAACTGAGCCAACTTAATGTAAATGCATACTGTACACTTATAGCTAGTAAGATTGCAGAATCTGAAACTTTAGAAATAATTTAGTATGAATTTGGCAATATTTCCCAGAACCAGCTCACACTATCTTCGATCACAGGCAACTGATTATGTCCAGGAATCATAAAATTAAGTAATACACATAAATAAATAATGAATTAGTTACCTACTGCATTCATCATTATTGCTCTTTCAATTTCCACTCCGTGTGTGCATGCGCGCACCCATGTTGCCTAGTAACGAATGTGCTGGCAAGCTGGAACATCGCATGCTTGCGCCTCGTCTATTAATTGTATATACAAGATATAATTATCTCTTACTTTTCAGCGTGAGAAATATAAGGTGTGGCGTGAGAGCCTGTGAACTGGCTGAAATGCGTGTGTCTCATGGTGAATGCGTGAGACTTGAGAGCCCTGCTTTAGAACGCTAGTTGGTGCTCCAGTATAATCCTTCTCGCCGAAACTCATCCAGTGAGAAACGTTCCGTGGTGCAAAAAATAAATGCGATTACAATGCGTTAAAAAAATAACACGTTATTTTTGTGTAATTAATTAATCTAAATTAACGCGTTAAATTAACAGAGAGTAGAGAAACTAGATGACGTCACTGATATGCAAATTAGCGCGTGACGCCATCTTGCAACTTTTAGCTACTTTTCCCGCATGCTTTAGATGCTTTTCATTGGAAATAGTTGGCAACACTGCGTGATTTACAGGTGCAAAAGCCAAAGTGACCTGAAAATACAGCTAAAATATAAATAGAATTCAGCAGCTTAAAGAAACATTTAGGACTTTTCCTATCTTAAAATAGCTTCTGTTCAAATGTTTATGTTCTTTTTTCAATCATTGCCAACATTGACACTGAAGTCACCTGGCCTTATGGCTCAGTTTGAAAAATTCAGAACTAAGCAAAAGCAAAGATAAGTAACCAAACAGCATACTTCTAGCGCAAGATAAATAGGAAGGCTAATGGATAAGCTAGTTATTGGCAGGTATTACAGACCCCCTTGTTTTTCACCTCTGACTGAGTTCCTTAGTCTAGAAGTAATTTGAGAGCATTAATTGTAGGGTGTTTGTAATTGTCTCCTTCACCTCATCTGCTTCACATTTGCTGTTCAATCTTCTCACACAAGGACACAATTGTGTGTCTAACCCTTTTGTTGTTGTTTCACTAGGAAATCTTCCTTTCTTTTTAAATCTATACTTACCCCAAAATGCTAAATACTAGTTTATTCGTAGTCTGTTTTCAGTGTATATTGTGCACCTAATATTAAAATGATTTCTAAAAGATCAGGCACAGAGGACTGGAGCAATTGCACTTTGCTTTGCCATCCCAGAATAAAGTAGCCTATATTAAAATTATTATTCTATTTTAAATATATAAATTAAAATAGAAAACAGCTATTTTAGATTGTAATAATATTTCATGAATTAACTTTTATAAATTAAAACTAATATAATTGATTGATTAGCCTATATTGAATTTAAATTTCAGCAATATATTGTTGACAGTTGTGCTCATTCTGTTCCTGTCCTTGTCTCGTGCTCCCCCGTGTCTTTGTATATTTTGGTTTAGTCCTGTCTGTTTGGTTTCTCCCTATTCAGTTTGATTGTATCACCTGTTGTTTTTACACCTGCCTTCACTTTTGTCCTAATTTGTAACCCTTTAAATACCCTTGTCTTTTTGTCGTATTCAGGTCTCGTTAATGTAATGTGAGATTGTGTTTTGTCTGCCCGCGTGTGTGTTCTTGTGCTGCCTCGCCAGCTTGTTTATTTAGTTATCTCTGGAGTTTTGTTTAATTAAATAGCTTTTGCATCTAATTCAATCGTGTCCTCCGTTTTGCTCCACTGTGGGATTTCACGCACACACCACAAGTCTAAACACGACAGATGGAGGTCTTGAAATAGTTGACTTCAATCTCTTTAACCATGTTTTAAAAGTAACTGATTAAAAACTTAGTCTTTATGGAATATATTTCTTGGAGGTATTGAATTTTTGTTACAATGCCCCTTATCACATTCAATTAAATTTAATTTAATTAGCAAAATTTCACCAACAGGTTTTGTTATCATGGTTACTGGTTCAAAAACATATTTTTTCTCCTCACCGATGTTTTATTTGGAATATTATTGTTTACAGAAATAAAACAGTCAGCCATATTCTATTTCAGAATTTTCAAGGAAATGTAATTTTGGGGCTTCGTAAAAATAATATAACATTGTATTTATTGACATTCCTATAGTGTTATAATAACACTACTGAAAGGAGAGCAATCCTTTAATTCGGTTTCCATATATAACAATTCTCTCTCAGTAGAAGGAATTGTGATTGTTGAAGACAAATTCAATAACCATTTATTCGAAAATTATATCTAAAGAAAATGTTTTCCAGCGTCTTCTTTTAAATGGATGGCATTATACAGTGTTAAATGTATTTGGAATTAGTTATGTACCTATCTCTCAGAAAACTAATATAAATAAAGTATAAAGACATGTCATATTACCTGTTATTTTAACTTTAATACTTGTGTTCTGTATATTGTTAATCTTTTTATTATACTTGCCCATTTTTTTTATTCACAAGTGTATTTTTTTGTGTAAGAGCCCTGTACTGTCAATTTTTCTGGTTGACTATAATTCTTACTCTTTGTTCTTGAAGGACATAAAAAAACTAAATATCAATCAAAGGTCAAAAATTGCTTTGAATGTTTAACCTTAACTGTTTTTGAGGTTGTTGTGATTTTATGCTTGTTCTGTAGTGTTTTGGCATCAATAATAAAAATAATAATAATAATAAAACAAAAACTAACACAGCTCAGAGCACAATGCAAACTAGAAAGGTGAAAACAAACAACAAACAAACAAACAAACAAACAAACAAAAAATATGCCAAGGGCGGAAGATGTAAAGAAATGTAATAAAAAGCCTTTAATTTTAAGAAATGTAATTTGTCTATATATATATTCTAATGGGATGTTTACTTCCTAAACGCTAGTCTACAATTTAAAGTATGACAAACAAAACAGAAATCTGAGTAAGAGTATTTGAATAAGTTAAAATGGGTTTAAAAATATAAGGTTATACTCTGCCCTGGTTTAGCCTGAATTTCAACAGTGGAAAGAATCATACAGAGGCCCAGACAAGACTTGGGGAATAAAAATTATTTATATCATGGCCATGAATTAACAATTAATTCCCGCAACTTATTAATACAGTGGGTTCAGAAAATATTCAGAGCCCCTTACAGTTATCTTTGTTATATTGCAGCCATTTGCTAAAATCATTTAAGTTCATTTTTTTCCCTCATGAATGCACACACAGCACCCCACAGACAGAAAAACACAGAATTGTTGACATTTTTGCAGATTTATTAAAAAAGAAAAACTGAAATATCACATGGTCCTAAGTATTCCGACCCTTTGCTATGACACTAATATATTTAACTCAGATGCTGTCCATTTCTTCTAATCATCCTTGAGATGGTTCTACACCTTCATTTGAGTTAAGCTGTGTTTGATTATACTGATTGGACTTGATTAGGAAAGCCACGCACCAGTCTATATAAGACCTTACAGCTCACAATGCATGACAGAGCAGATGACAATCATGAGGTCAAAGGAACTGCCTGAAGAGCTCAGAGACAGAATTGTGGAAAGGCACAGATCTGGCCACAGTTACAAATACATTTCTGCTGCATTTAAGGTTCCTAAGAGCACTGTGGCCTCCATAATCATTAAATGGAAGACGTCTGGGATGACCAGAACCCGTCTGGCCAAACTGAGCTATCAGGGGAAAAGAGCCTTGGTGAGAGAGGTAAAGAAGAACCCAAAGATAACTGTGACTGAGCCATCACTGCAGCCCTTCACCAGTCTGGGCTTTATGGCAGAGCAGCCAGGCGGAATCCTCAAGACACATGAAAGCCTTCATAGAGTTTGTTAAAAAACACCTGAAGGACTCCAAGATGGTGAGAAATAAGATTCTCTGGTCTGATCAGAACAAGATAGAACCTTTTGGCCTTAATTCTAAGTGTTACCTGTACAATATAGTCCCAACAGTGAAGCATGAAGGTGGCAGCATCATGCTGTGGTTGTGTTTTTCAGCTGCAGGGACAGGACGACTAATATAACTTAACTGATTTTAGCAAATGGCTGCAATATAACAGAGTGACAAATTTAAGGTGGACTGAATACTTTCCGTACCCACTGTGTGTCAGCACAATGTAAAATAATAACAGTGGAAACTGATATCAGAATGATTTCTTTGTTTATGGAGAATACTAATTTGTGATACACAGTGAGTATATCTGTTCTCCTTACCTTTGAAGACCATTTTAGCTTCAGGAAGTTCCATCTGGTAACCAAAAGAAAAGGTTGTTTCCTGTGTCCTAGTGCTCGCCTCAAACTCCACTCCCACCTGAATCTGCGGAGATGAATTTCAGACTGCTAGTTTTGCATGGCATAACTATTACTGCGAAACATCATAACCTTTAACACCACCATACCTGTTTATTTGCCCTGTGGTAGTAGCTGGCATGTGCTCCTCCTTTACCAGCATTCAGTGTTGCAACCCAGTTTGGCCCTAAGACAGAAAACCCAAAACATTTTAGTCTCAAGTATCTTTGAGAAACAGAAGAACATTGTACATACAAATAAGATGAGTTACATTGAAGACATAACTGTTTAGGATGCATAATATATATATATATATATATACTGGTGTATAACAAACAGATAAGCTCCCTAACCTGAGTACTGGCCTGCCAGGGTGAGTATGCCCCCTTCTTCTGCTCGGCCTCGATGGTACACCAGCTCTCCCCCGAGAACCAGCTGCGGGGAAACGCTTTGGAGAAAGTGTGCAACCATGATAACTGTCACAAAGAAAAACAAATGCACAAACAGATAACAACATTCAGTATGTGATACTGGCAGCTAGCAGTGGAAGTACAGTCCAACTTCAAAATATTAGAGAGCGTTGTTTCTCCCTCTTCTATGTAGACTCAATGCTCACATGGGTTGCCAGATTGATGTAAAAGGAAGGTGCACAAATAATAATGAAATGCAGAGAGGCTTACACTTATGCTACTATTTACAATTAAGCTACTTTGACACTGTTCCAAGAGTTTTGTTTTCATGTCCTTAGCGACCCAAAGAACATGATATTTAGCCCTTAAAATTCATTTTTTGCCAAAAAAAACTGGCCAAAAAAACCAGAATGTGATCCTCGAAATGTGATTGGGCTACTTTTGGGCTAGTTTTTAGTTTCTACTGAGCAAGTGTTGTGAAAACCCTTCACAAAACACATGTGTTAGAGTAGAATAACTTTGCAAAAACAAATATGTAGACTTTATTATTCTGGCCTCTGTTAATATACTTCTTACAGACATGATGTACTTTTTCTTTGTTCCTATCCTATACTCCCGAGAATAACCCCAAGACAAAACAAAAACACACTGACTTATGGAATTTAAAAGGAATGCAATGCTACTCAAGAGGCATTAAATAACTTGCAGCCTAAAATTGTTTTCCTCCATGGGCATGGCATCCTTAACAACAATTCATCAACATGACATACAAAGACAACTAAAGAAAAACCTGTTCTTCCTGGAAGCCATTGCTTTGTTGTAACTATTGCACACATTCCTGTGACATCTATAAATCAGTCCTGTTTTCTGTGTTAATTAGGGACTCACACGATCGTACCTGATTCCCTCAGAATGTCAGGGTTGGCCATAGTAACCGCTGCTGTGAAGTCACTGCCTCTATACTCCGTCTCAAACTGCCATGTGACAAACTGTGCGTGTTGAGTCTATTAAAGAATCCGCAGTCAGTCCCCAATGTGTTTCTAAGTATTTATTTAAACTTGTGCAATATTGCACAACACTGCTACTTACCTGAAATACTGCTTTGGCTCTTATATTCTCACTCAGGTGAAACAAAGAGTGCGCATTTAAGCTGCCAGAGGAGTCCATTTCCCCAATAAGCATGGGTGAACCCTTCAACATCATTGGATTGAAAAGGGAAACATTCATCACATTAAAGTTATCAAATACATCTGTGCTCAATTAAAAACACACTTCAAGTAAATGTCCATTAGGTGAACATTTAATATTGTTTAAACATCCTGATTATTGCTCGTTTGTTTGGCTGCGCTGCTTTTGAAATGTGTTTTAATAAACCTAGTAGCTTGTATTACAGGCTTTTAGTATTCAATTACTGCATAACATGCAGTAGGAGTCACTGTAAGCTATAAACAACATACAAACAACATTCCTGTCAAACAATTATACTGACACTTTTTTGCCAGTTTATTATGCTTCTCAAATACCTTGGTGAGCACTTCATTTAGTATTAAGAAATTATGTATTTTTATTTCCCAAAGGCATTTAGAAAGACTCCTATTCCAATAAACTGTGTTCTTTTAAACTTTTTATTCAGCAAGAGTCCTAATAAAAGTTCTCATTACAGCTGTTAACTGATAATTAAGACATTTTTTAACACCAAATTAGCATATTAGAAATATTTCTGAAGGACTGTGCTAAAAATGATGCTGGGTGCTGAGGAATAACAGAGTAACTATTTATGCCTCTGCCCCAATTATACAGTACTTCTTGGTAATAATAACTTTTGATGAGAATGTTGTTGAATGCCATCAACCAGAGCTATAAAACTACAGAAATCCACTTGTAACACTGTATCAGATTCTTACCGTCTCTTTGCTGTCAGTGTCTGATTGCAGGTGTTCAGCATGAAAGCGGTAACTGGATGGAGCAACAGCACTGAGTTGAAATGTGTGACTGATCTGAGGTGAGAATCAAACCACAAAAACCCATTAGTCCTTTGGGAAAATAAAGAAATACACAACGCTGAATGGTGATAAATTTCACTTAACTGCCCTAAACAGAGTCATAAGTGTACCATATATGAACAAACCTTGAAAAAACTGCTGAGGGTCTTATTTATCACCAGTTTCACTCCTTCAATCTGCTGTGGAAATACATCTAGATACAAAAACATTTAAATGACATCTAACAGACCATGACTTTTCAAGATTTCTTACTTAAAATGAGCATATTTTAACAGAACTTATGAAAACGCATGCCAAATCAATAGAGACCTTTACAGTTGCGATGCAAACCATCAAAGCTCCCTGGGTTAGAAAGCCGTCCATCTCTCCTGTCCCACCGTGACAAGGGTCTATCTAGTTGAAAAGGGGAGTTTTGGCGCCCTGGGCGGGTTGACAAGGCCAGCACACTGCCCATGGGAACCCACAAGCCAAGTGAGAGGACCTGAACTGTGAGAGACAACAGCAATTTGACATGCTTGTGTAATAATAATAATACACAACACTGGATCACTCATCCTACACTACTGTCCATATTTTGCACATTTCACATAAATGGACACAAAACAAGACAGGAAATCCAATAATAGGGGGGAGGTACATAATTTCAAAATCTGCTAGTACACAAATCAACATTGATGTTAATGAATAATCTGCAGTTTAATTAATGCATTCGAGCGCGATATCAGGAATTAATAACTGCATTTGAACGATTGTCAATAAACATACATTTGTGGATATTATGCTTTAAAAGGCTTTAAAAGTCTGTCTACTTACGCTGAATAACTGGTAGCTGTGCAATTACAGTATGCAAAAATTATATCCTGAAATCATTGTAAAATGCAAGCTTTATATGTGCAGTGACCGCTGGAGGAGAGTAAGGTGAAAGGATGCTGAGGGATGTAACGACAACTCAACTACATACTCTAGCGGCGGAACCAGCTGATCAGTGCAGTCATTTAAAGAAGAGCAGCTATGAAACAGTTCCGTGCAGAAACACACTGCTGTTCATTCGCACACAAAATGGAAACACGACTGACGACCAAAACGTATACGGAACGTTGCATTATTCGCATGTGATATTTTTTTGATACTAGTTAGCCTCTTTTAATAACAAACATCACCTGAAATATATTTTAAAAATGTGACGTCACGGGGCACATTTATTTGGGTTCCTTCTGTGACTCAAGTGACAAGAGGTCTGATTCATTTTCGCGACTCTGTTATTTTGAACTGTTCGTTTCAATGAATCGCATAACGTCATCACGTGATCCCTACGTTCAAATTATGCTTGAAAAATCTTTTGGCGCATTTTGCTGTTTATACCACAGGCGTACAATTAAATACACAAACACTTTAGATAGTATACTTTCTTCACTCAAAATGCAATTTTTTTACTATAAGCTCGACGAGACGGTTCCATGTTCAATGATTCAATTAGATACACTAAAAAGATCCGACTCTTTGCGAATCGGATTTAGAGTCAATATGGCAGATGAAGCCACTAGGAAGGCAGTTTCTGAAATACCGCTTTTAAAAACTAATTCAGGACCAAGAGATAAAGAACTATGGGTTCAGAGACTTCGAGAAGAATATTTAGCTCTTATAAAGGTGAGTTGTTTCAATGAATTGTAGCAGAAGTGCGTTATTAGGGAGCTAACGTTACTGTGCTAACTGTATGAATGAATAACCATACGTGTCATACCAAGTTAAGTGTACTCTGTTATAGACGCTGACAGCCCCATCAGTGACTGTTTACAAACTACAAATGAATTGAATATAACGAAATATATGCCCTTCTTAAAGTAATGGTGTTGTTTTGCAGTATGTTGAAAATAACAAAACAGCTGACAATGATTGGTTTCGTCTGGAGTCCAACAAAGAGGGCACAAGGTCAGTTTTTTTTACTAGTTCTTCTTTAATGAGTAATAATATCTTCATTAACGCCTTGGAGTTGTATAAATACGTCTTTTTTGTGTAGGTGGTTTGGAAAATGCTGGTATATTCACGAGCTTATGAAATATGAGTTTGACATGGAATTTGATGTAAGATATTTTGAATTTAATTATATTTAACTTTATTTTATATTTTTTATATACTTTATTTTATATTTATAGTTTAGTCCAGAGTAATTATCTTTATCCTAATGTCCAGATTCCAGTTACATATCCTGCCACGGCACCTGAAGTGGCCATTCCTGAGTTAGATGGGAAGACAGCAAAGATGTACAGGTTTGCATCTTATGGTTGTTGTTTTTTTTTATTTTATGATTACAATTTAATTTTGTAGCATTTTTATAATGTACCTAAATTGTTCAATAAACAATTTTTTTTTACAGAGGTGGAAAGATCTGTCTGACAGATCATTTCAAGCCACTGTGGGCAAGGAATGTCCCAAAGTTTGGACTGGCTCATCTTATGGCTCTGGGAGTAAGTCATGATGGATGTCTAAAATCTAATTTATTTTCCTTTCATTTTCAGAAATTGTAGCTTTGACATAATTGC
This sequence comes from Enteromius viviparus, assembly GCA_032353835.1. Taxonomy (NCBI): domain Eukaryota; kingdom Metazoa; phylum Chordata; class Actinopteri; order Cypriniformes; family Cyprinidae; genus Enteromius; species Enteromius viviparus. The sequence continues at coordinate 8,795,349 of JAUCNO010000500.1, read as the reverse complement.
ATATCATTTAAATAACTTTATAAATAACTCTCTTTTATAATATAAATAAATCTCTTTTCTTTCCTAAGCTTGGACCATGGCTTGCAGTTGAGATTCCAGACCTCATTGCAAAGGGCATAATTCAGCATAAAGAGCAACAAAACAGCTGAAAACAGTAGCAGCCTTTGCATTGCACTATGTCTTACTGATACAAACAATAACAGTTTTAGCAACAGTGGTCTTGCTTTCCCTATGTTCTGAAATGTGTGTTTGCAACCTCACAGAAACTATGTACTTCACATTCGTATTTGTACATAATTTTTTTTTTTTTTAATGTCAAATGGAATATGTATGTCTCTTCATCAGTAAACCTCATAAATCTCAACTACAAGTAGTTTCTGGGCCTTGTTGCAGTTGTTCCAGAGTGTTTAGGCAAGAATCTGTGATTTCTTTTTATAAAACATTCAGTTGTTTTTAAGGCCTTTTAAAGTATAAAATTACACATTAAAATATATTTGCAAAGTCAAACAGATCGGTGACAAGAATCTGGTTACTCCATCTTCTAAACTGGAATGCTGAAATATATTGTAAAATCAAATTTGTTTTTTATGATGTATTTGAGAACAGGACAGAATTTTAATAATTAATAGTTACTGATGAAAAAAAACTTTCAAAAAGTAGATTAACATTATACTATTATGAAATATACTGTACCTTTATGCCTATAATAAGCAACTAGTAATAACAAACATTAATAGAGATTTTGCAAATGATTTATTACTTTTACATGTGTTTTAAGATATAAGTGACTTGGGCTCTTTTTTTATGTCTGCAATACTGAATTTCTAAAAAACATTTTAAAATTTCCTGATTGATCAAAAACAAAAAGCTTCAAAAATCCTACATCCATTCACAGTCATATGTGATCATATACATTTCAATTTTAAATATAGCATCAAATACAATGGCACATGCAGAGCCCCCCACTAATGTTGGAGAAACAAAATTCTCCTTGCTCATCCTAAAACAATCTCCAGCATGTTCAGTTGTCAGACAGGACTGGAACTACGAATAGGACAGGCTTCTATGATCAGATGAAACTAAATTTGTTTTTTAGCAGCAATCACTCAAGATGGGTTTGGTGAACACAGGGATAAAAAGTACTCCATATACAATGAAGTATACTGCTGTGTTTTTGATGTTGTGGGTCTAACAATGCAGATTTATTTTCACAGCCTCCTTTGTTCAGATTTACCAAGGGTGCCAATATTAGTGGAGGGCAACAACAGGAACAGCATAAATGTCAAAGAATATTGTGTCAATGAGAACTATGAGGAAAGTAAACATTCTCGTATACACAGATAAATTTTAACTTCAAGCATCATGCATTCACGCATGTCAATCAAAAAGTTTAAAAACCAGAATGATGCATCTGTCACGATTTCTGCATAGGTTTCCTAACGTCTGCACACATGTTTGGTCAGGAGGGCGCAGATAGTCTCTCCACACCCCCAGCATGACTGTACGTTATGAGCAAGCCCTTGTTTGAGCTTGCACACTGAACAAGTACCTGAGGGGGTTGGATTTGATGGCACCGTCTTGTATTGAGCAATAAGCTGTTTAAGATCATTTAAGATGGTCGTGTTGGGTGCAAGAGCAATATCTGTGACTTTGATACGTTGGGGGTCAAAGACGCAGTCTTCTTCTAGGCCGCTAGGCACAGCTTTCATGCCACAGTTAGGAGGCACCCAGGCAGTGTCATAGCCCTGACTATGCCAGGTCTTCTGAAGGGGATGGTTGTCCTTATCAATTTTTTTTACTTTTCCACAATCAACACTTAATTTAAGCACTACTCTGTCAGTGATTGGGGACTTCAGAGGATAGCGCTCTGCTTTCTTCTGGTCACGGCTCACATAAACTCCAGCTCCCAGCATTCCATCCGCTGACTGTTGAAAGCCTGTTGTTATGATCGTACGAGCTTTTTGAACAGTGGTACCATGATACATGGTATAGATTGTGCCTGATTTAGGTGCCTGGTCTGCCGAAAGATGACGATCTTCATCATAGAACGCTTTCCAGCCATAGAACGGGATAGATGCCATCCTTTTTTTTTTGGTATCTCCTGCGGATTAAATATAACAATAATTACCAGGAAATGCTCATTCTTTATTGACATTTTACATATTAGTCTTGTCATCAAGACCCTGAAATAATACATATGGATGTATGAAAATGTTTGTGACTAAGAATGTTAAATCAATATTTTAGCTGCTTCATAAATTACAATAACCCAGTCTAAAATGAAGTGTTACTTTTCTAAAGAAATTAATTCTACTTTGGTAAGTTCATTAGTCATCATTTCATTAATCATTTATGCCAGCATTTAAACTAAGGTTTTTTTTTCCTGATCTTTCACTGTTAAGCAAAGTCTGTCCGTTTGACTGTTTAGTTCTAGGTTTGGCGTTTGAACTGAACTATGTTTAAACATTAACAAAACAACAGAACTTCCGCTTTACTGTTCTAATAAAATTTGTCATTTAGATGTCTGTCAACATATTGTTTATGGACTGTATTATTCTAAAGGAAAACGTTATATTGTTCTGAAGGAAACAAACTTACCTTTATACTTCTCGCAAGTGAACAATAAATGACATTAGACTCCGCGTCTTAACTTTTTTGCTTATACTTACCTTTCACTTTCAATTTCTTCTTAAACACGTCTTCCTGGTGCACTCATGAAGTAAAACCAATATTTATATGATCAATTAAACTAGTGTTTTTTAACTCAAGTAATCAAAGCATGTCAGAGTGTAGGTCAGCATGCATTTGTTTAATTCTTTAAGGCTGTCACACACTTTTAAAGGTAAAATAATGCAATATGTCAATCAAACAGTGTAGACCCGCCTTCTTTTGGTAGAAAACACTTCATTGGCATGAAACGCTCTTACGCATAGTCGTGGTGACCACTAATGTTGCCATGTCCGCATATAATAAGCGACATGTTTTTAAACATGAAGGCGGTCAATCGTTAATAGCTGTTTCCCATCTTTCTTTTCTGCACCAAAGATTGATTCCAGCAAATGTAAAAATATTCAAGATTTATGATTTAGAGGACCAATAATTTATAAAAAATGTTGTTTAGCGTTATAAAAACATGACTTGTTGTCACTTTGTAGCTTCTACAAGATAACAAAACGATTTTAATTAAACGTTAAATTAAACTCTGTATTCAATGTTTATTTATTATTTTATTAATAAACCATTAAATTAGATTTCATTGTTAATTAAATTTTTTTTTTCAATACTCACTAAGTAAAATCTACTTAAGATCTGGCAACACAGCTACTGCGCGCTAACATATGGGGGGAAACTGGAACGTGGACGGTGCATGAATATTTTCATTCTAAAATATTAACGTTAACTTATCTATTTTGAAAATGTACACAGTGCTGTTAGTAAGTTAGAGAAATTCTCGTCATAATATCTCTCTCGCATTGTTTTTTCTTCCGTCTTTCTTTTTACCGAACAGTTTCTACAGGACAAAATACAATATTTATTCGTCTAAACGCCATCGAGCGCATAGTAACAGGTGTTCTTGTTTACGGCGACCGGTTGTTGTTTTCCACTATGCGGCATTCCCCGGGGAACAAAACTTGCGAGCGTATGACACTGCACCTCCTTCTTCTTTCTCCATTACACTTTCTTATGTAAACCTGCTCCTAAAACCCAAAACCTCAGGTGTTCAAGGGCTGCGTTGTCTCCTAAAGACCGACATTACACGCTGTGGTATTTTAATTAGATTTCAAGCTGTATGGCGACAGATGTCAGAGCGTCATTAGGCGTCATGGTGACATGCAGTCTAATGTTAATGCCGCAGTGTGTCCTGCCATTCTTTCTACGTTCAGTTCAAGCTCGGTAGTCGAAGGGACGCCGTAACCCTCGGTCAAATGTATGGAAAAGTTTTCTTTTTCTTCTGTTAACGTAACCACTAGCTTGCTGGGTTGTTTACTTGAAATTTTCTGGAAATGTCCAAGACACGCGAAGTGCTACTTGTAGGTGAAGGTAACTTCTCTTTCTCGGCGGCTTTGAGCGAGAACGCAGGCGACGATGTCGAGGTGACCGCCACATGCTTTCAAAGCGAGAACCAAACGTACAGACAGGAGGGAGCTGTGCTGAACATACAGCGACTCCGTGAAAGAGGTCTGTCTTTGTGTGATGATGTGGTCTTGTTGTGCATGCTTTTACTGTTGCGGTTCTTTCTTGTGTCTTTGTTGTGCTGTTTTCATGGTATCAGAAAGCTGTTCGTTCGATTTCATCCTATAGCCACAGTTTAATGCATTAAAGCATTTTTAAGGATACCTATTCTTCCCACACATCAAGTATCATAGCCCTGAATTTGCATGCCTGCAGCAAAGTCCATGAATTTACACATTTGGTTGCTATGAAACTGCTGGGGTTAAAAGCCTCATTGAATTCTGTGTGATAATTCTGTAAAGGCCTTGAATTCAATGCAAACTCCCATTGCAGGATCACTTGTTCTGTTCAAGGTGGATTGCACATGCCTAAAGGAGCACGAAGCCATTCGGGATCATCTTTTTGACTGCATTATTTTCAATTTCCCTCACTGTGGGCGTAAAAGTGGCGTTAAGAAGAACCGCGTCCTGTTGGTGAAATTTTTCCAAAAGTAAGTGTGACACTCTTGTAGCAACAGTCTTATTAAGGTGTTACATAAGCTTGACTTCCAGTGTTATATAATGTTAATACTAAGGGGATCAAGAGTTTCGAGGTCTTTTGATGTTTTGTTCATATTGCATTGGATGTTTTGTGTTTTTTTTTTCTAGTGCCGTTGCAGTCCTGAAGGACAATGGGGAAGTGCATGTCACCTTGTGCAATGGTCAAGGTGGCACTCCGTGTGACAGTCCAATGAGAGAATGGCACAATAGTTGGCAGGTGGTTGCCATGGCAGCAGAAGCAGGGCTAATTCTCAGTGAAATTCGTCCCTTTGACTGTGAAACGTTTCAAGGTTATAGATGTACTGGTTACAGGTAAACAGCTTTGGACAAGTGGACACGGTCCACTACTAAGTTATTTAAATTGGTGTTTCATTTGGACTTAATGGTTCTGTTACAGTTATTTAATGGCATGCAGTTTTGAATTAATCAAAAACATTTTTGAGAAGGAGCCAAGACAAAGGTTTCCACGTAGAGGGAGCTCTGACCCACATCTTCACTCGGAGTCTCCCGCACACCATGCCAGAGAAACTGAAAATGGAGAAAACCATTGGGAAAGAGACAGTTTGTTTTGAGCTTCCGGCAGAGTTGAGTATTTATATCAACAGGTAAGTGGTGACTGGAAAAAAGCAGCTCTAAAATCTCATCATAAGAAATACTGTGACATTTAATCACCATTATGTTGTTTTGAATGGGGACTGCATGTTTTAAACTTCAAAATGGCAAAAATAAAAACTTATAATTAGTGTTTAAATGAAACTTGTGTGCTGTGCATAATTGAACTTGGCGAGCTTTGTGGACTACAAATGTTGCTGTGAACTTACAGTAGAATGTCAGACACTATTGGTTGTAGTATGTATCGAGACCAAACTTTGCCTTATTTGATTGAAGATCTATAGCAGAGGGAAAGACTGAATAATGACTTGCAGTATGTTTTGGTCTGTTCCTCACTTAATCTGTATTAAGCCTTTGTTATGCAGAATATTTTCTTTCTTTAACATTTTGTTTACCTTTGTCATCATTTAATGCTTCCTTTAGTCTTAGTAGTAATTGAATAATGCTGTTAAATGTAATCATTCTGTCTATTTCTGTCTAATATCCCATTGTTCATACCAATTTAACATGCATTATAATGTTGTGATGGTTACATTCACTTATAACTTAAAACTAATTCGATTTTAGGGTTTATTTTATCATGATAAAATGGTAAACAATTGTAAAATATCTTCCAAACCTGGACCCAAACCAGGCTTATGGTATCCAGGCCTGTCATATGGTTTTAAAATGAATAAATGTTGACAGAATGTCCTGTTTTGCACAAATCTTCCTATTTGTGAAGTAACTAGCATTTAGAAACTAGAGGTAACTGTAAGATTATGACATTAATTAATTATTTGTGTGCTCAGCAAACACTTCCTCATTCTGTTCTGTGAATGGTGGCATTGTGAAGCAATGTCTTATCTGTTATCAGTCTTTTATTATATTATACAAAAAAGATGGGCTTTATACGTATGGTACGTTAATTCTGTATGCTTATGCATTTAAAGGTATCAATTTAATGGAATATTTGTACATTTTATGCAGTAAATTTGATGCAGATTTCTAACCTTTCTTTCTGTGTTAGGGATTTCCTTGGTCAGCAGTCACATCATCCAGTGAAAACGGTCCAGGAGCAGTTACTTAGAGAGCTAAAGTCAATCTGGCCCGTGTGTACTATGAATGAAGACTTCCCAGAACTGGTAAGCTGCCTACCAGAAACGCCAGAGACATGTGACTCCACTCTGACCCACTCAGATGTCTATTGGATTAAACCTACTGACACCTTTATATTTGACCAAAGTGAAAATGAGCAAAACGACTGCGAGTCTATGGATGACCAACAAAGCTTTACTGGCAGCTATGCACTTCGACCGTCTCTGTTGTTGCATGTCCAAGAGATTACCCAGAATGAAGACTTCAGTCCAGGCACTCTTCACGCAGTCAGTGGCCTGGTCTTTAAGAGAATGCACATACCCCATTCTCCTGCGTTTCACCAGCTTCTGTTGGTGGGGATGTTTCCTGCAGAATCCCATCCTGTCCAGTGCTTTCAAGATTGTTTGGAGTCACTACTTGCTTCTTACGGTGTCTCCTTTGAGGACGCACAAACAGGCCTGGAGCAGGTGTGGATGAATTCAAAGTCCCTTTCTAAGTTTGGGAGGATCGCGTATCTGCCTTCCTTTTCCTCAGACCTGGATGAAGGTTTACAGTTAATTGCGATCTCAATTAACTTGGATCATTTAGCTACCCTGATTTTTGGCGTTTCTGATTGCCGTTTACTTTGGAGTGCAGATCCTCGGTTTCTGAAGCTTTTCGAGCTCAATCCACTTGGACCTTTTAGTTCTTTCTCCCTTTACTCACCAAGCTACTTGCATGATATCAGTTTCTGGATGGAACCAGAAAGCTATGATGAGCTAGACTTCCATGCACTTGTGCGAGAGGCGTCGTGCGGTGCTGTTAAGGATTTGGCATTAGTGGATCGCTTCAGACACCCACACATGGGTCATGCAAGCCTCTGCTACAGGCTGACCTATCAGTCGCCGGATCGGGCTCTGTCACACAGCCAGGCATTAGGACTGCAGAATCAGCTGAGGAGACTGCTACCCCTGCGTCTGCAGGTCACGCTGAGGTGATTGACAGTGGATCAAATGAATCACTAATCTCAGATTTAAATTTTTAATGATGATGGTCAACTTTATAAATCAAAAGAGTGTCTGTTTATTTTGACTGATTTGTTTTGCAATTTTTATAAATAAAAGAAAGGTAAAATTTTAGCAAATACAGTAGAATGAGTATTTTATGTAAAACTGACATATCAACTTATCTGAACTAAAGGGATTTTTTTTGTTGCCGTGTTTGAAATGTTTACGTATTGCTTGAAATGCTAATTAATCAAAATTTTACATAAATATTGTGGGTTTATTAAGACATCCAAGAAATGTTTACAAATTTTAGCAGTACTGTTTCCTTTCCTTGTTGTTTAGTACTTTTTAATGAGGGAACAAAAGGAAAATATTACAAATCCTCTCCTATGTGAAATTGATTATGCATGTTTATTCAGTTAAGAAAATAAGAGATGTAATTATTAATGCACAATCATTTCATCTGATACAATTTTTTTTTTTTAATTAACAAATATTTTTATATTGCTATATGTTATTTATGCTATGCTGTATGTATACGCTAAATATGCTATGCTATTTACGTTATTGCTATACTGAATGGTGAACCGTGTCATTTCTCAAACAAATAGAATTATGAAAATATGCCACACAGATTGCCTGAAACCTGCTTATTAAGCCCAAAAGAGTAAACATTTCATCCCTTGTCTTCTATGAACCCGAAAAGACTGTTTTAAATTCCATATAGATATGTTAAATCTACTAAAAAATCATTATAATAATAGCACATATCTAAAAACAAATGCACAAGAGAGTAAGGTACAGAGTAAAAATGCAAATGTAACATCCTATGCTTTAACTATTTCATAATGTTCTGTCATTCAATAAATTTTTGGGGATTTAGCAAGTGTGCATGGCATATTTTTTCCGGGGTTTTTTTGGCTTCATGTATCATTACACCCGCACCAAACTACTCTGATTGTAAAACAAAAAGTCCTGTTTGAGAGTACCAATGACATTAGTGCTTATTTGTGTACAATAGTTAAATTTTTACAAGAAATTAAAGCAGAATGTGTAAATATAAATGTTAAAATATAAATTAAATGTTAAAGTCATCATGCCACATGTAACCTAGCTTTAAAATTTTAAGGCCCATTTGCTAATACACAAAGCCACAATAACAAACATAAACGTATTATGATAATAGACTGAAAAATGGTAAATATGTACAAATGAACTGGTTTTGTTACACCAGCAAATCAATACAATTACAAACTAATATTTATGGGTTAAATCAGGTAGAAATAGCTGTTCAAATGAACAAATGCAGATTACTTTACATTGTATCATAGCATATGAATGTTTTAATCTTTCGTGTTATCATGTTATTGCCATTTGATAGCATACAATGATTGTACCATTCTCAGAAATAAAGGTACAAAAGCTGCCACTGGGACAGAACCTTTCCAAAAGGTATACTTTTGTACCTATTAGGTTCTAATATGTAATTTTAAGCTACCAAAATGGACCTTTTACATACTAACATGTACCTTTTGAAAAGGTACCAGCCCAGTGACAGATTTTGTACCTCTACTTCTGAGATTGGTATACGAAGGCTGATATAACAATACTAACATAAACCATTAACAAGATTATTTGTTAATTTGGCTTAAATATGAGCAAAATGTACTGAATGTGAAAATATGAGAAATTGTGTTTTGAAAACACGTCGGACAAACGTTAGCAGCAGGGTTATAGTAAAAAAAATAAAAATAAAAAAAAAGTTAAACTTGAAATAACTAAAACTGAAATAGAAATTATTGATAAAAACTAAATGGGGAAAAAATATACATAAAATTAAAGTCAAATTAAAACGGAAGATACAAAAAACAATTAAAATATCAAAACAACAACAACACCACAACATTATAATAGATTCTCACTGGTGTAGTGTCTACCATTCCCTCACTAATGGCTCTCCTTGAACCTGTCTTGCGTTCCTCCAGTGATGACGTCAGCCAGTAGAAACATGGCGACGAAGAGTCTCCGTCAGCGCAATAGACGGGGAAGCAAACAAGACGCGAACAACGTGAACAGCACACCTACCACTGACAACCGAGCAGCAAAAGACGACAAATATGTTGAGGAAAATAAGTCCAGTGACCCCCGAAACGAGTAAGTAACCATAACCCAGTCCAACTCCCGCGCGCTGTGATGTTCTGCGGTTGACAGCTCGCTAGCTCGCTAATGCAAGGATGTAACGTTATGGATATGCCAATAATACAGAGAGTAAACACATGTCATGTCAATAGACTCAGTTGATCTGAATAAGACGAACACGGCGTAGAGAAACAGATATTGTACAACGTACTATTCAGACAACACGATTAAGCACTCTTGTACTATGACGGCTTTCATTCATTCATCCGTTCACATCGAGCAAACACCGATCAGCGCTGCAAGACATGTGTTGTGCTTTATATCACTACCATTTTTTTAATGCGTCCCGTTTGTAATTTATAAGCTGCATTGCATTAGTGACACTAAATAGTGGCACACAATTATATTTGATGCTGTATATGTCAGGTGCCCATTCGCGCATGTCCAATTTCATAATCTTCTTACATTGTAATACAAGGCAGGAAAACAATCACTGTTGTGTTTTGTTCTGCGTCAAATTCTGGAAAGTCTCATGCACATCTGTATTGATTATATGCACATTTGTATTGATTATGCTGGTGGATGAGTTTTGGACTGATTCCTATTTTAAATCCTGAGATAAATGAATAGCAGTCTTGTATAACCATGTGCGCTGCTCCCATACTGTATTGCTTATTAGTTTGTTCCCAGATAAGCACATTAGCTCCTATCCCCCGCCTCTCCTTTACAGGTCATCCGGTAAGGCAGGACAGGTTTGGGCTCCTGAGGGTTCCACGGCCTTCAAGTGCCTGGTTTCAGCCCGCTTCTGTGCTGCGCTACTCAGCAACATCTCGGACTGTGATGAAACCTTCAATTACTGGGAGCCAGTGAGTTATACATTATCCTGGTTTATAGTTTTTTGGTAAGCTCTCAGAACACACCAAGTGAGAGAGTTTTGGAGCGGCTGATGGAGCTGTCTCCCTTTACTCTTGCGTTTTGTTATGCTTCTTTGGGCACACACAGCATGAATTTGATCTTATGGGATTTATTTATTAATGTTAGTTGCAGTTTTTGATTTTGTCTTTCCTGATGTTATGTTATACTGATAGGCGACAATGAACAAGGACGGTTCTTTTTTTAAAATCTGGAATTTTTCTGAATTTACGCATCCTAGAGAACTTTTGAGGTAATGTAAGTACACAACTGCATGAAATATATAACACTGTGCAAGGGGTTACATATTGTGCTCTTTAATGGTTTTTAATAATAGTACTGTACAATTGATGTAATTGATTTTGCAGTTATTGCTGGAATCTATATGGCTTGTAACACCATGGCAATTTAACATGTAATATTTTATATGTTATATTATAACATATCAATTATAATACATTTATTTAGAATCTAATAATACGTCTATAAGAATGTGAATTTGCAAGGCCGGTGAAAAGATGAACTACTAGTCTAACTGGAACAGCAGAAAGGAAATCCTTTTTGTTGAGCCCTGATCTGTGTCTCTGTTGTATCCCATAATGCCCTGGAGTGTAATAATCCAAACCACTAGAGACTGTAAAGGTGTAGTTCAGATGCTTTTGTATTCAGTGGAAAGTTATCATGTCTGTTTCTCAACATAAACACAAAGTAAAAACCTTAAGAAAGGGCTATTTTACTGAATGACAATTTTCTTTTGAAAGCTACCAAATTTGTATATAAAGCAAAGGTTCATTCAACAACTCTTTTTGCTGTCCAGACTCACTACCTGCTGTATGGTACAGGAATGCAGACATGGGAATATTCCCCGGCCTACGCGATTCGGTCCTATGCCTATCTTTGGCTCCATGCCCTTCCTGCCTGCTTTCATGCCAAAATTTTACAAACAAACAAGGTAAGCTGGTCACCAGCCTTAAACTGATTGATTCTGTTTTGTTTTTTTGCAAGCATTTGCAATATAGTGGGATATTTCATTGGCCAGTGAGGTAGATACATATTCTCATTGGAATCTGAAGCTGGATAAAAGCTGTAGATCCACAACATTATGCTATAATGCTTTGTATTTCACACTAAATTTTAGCTTCGTATTGAGTTTTCATTCAGTTTAAATCTGGCACACCCTGTTCTGCAAAGTCACACTGTTTTCAAAATATACATTATCAATACTGAGAACTGCTACTGCTAGTGCCATGCTGAACAAAATAAGATGCATGTTCCTTTTGGATATACTGTATACAGGCCATTCAGTATAGGCCTGCTTAGACATGTACGAATTGATTAAAGTGTTTTTTGGATTCTTTTGTTCCCATTCAGGTCCTTGTGTTTTATTTCCTGCGCTGCATGCTAGCTTTTGCCTGCTGTGTGTCTGAGCTCTACTTCTACAAGTAAGTGCAGTATACTACATATAGATAGTTCTCAGTCACGTGACCAGATCTAAATATTTAGATCACCTCTCAAAACAATAAAACAGAAGTATGTGAATAAAATGTACGTTTTGGCTGTTCGCAATCTATCTTTAAATAGCGCGACAAAACATTGTAGAAACACCATAATAGATTTAAAACATTCATATTTAAATGTCTAATTCAGTAATCACTGTATTAACGATGCATAGTTTACATAGGAGAGCAAATAAGGCCAGAAAATGAACGCAATCTGCTTAATTGCTTAGTGTTTTCCTTATCACGGGAAAGCACTTAACAGGTAATTTTGTACGCTGCGTTTATTTTCTGACTTCATCTGCTTGCCTGTACTAAACATACATCAATAATAAGGTGTTTACTAAATTTCACCTTTTAATGTCTGCGTTTTAGTACATTACTGCTTTGAAATGACTGGCGGTCAGTGGAGCACCAGGAGGGGTGTTCTTTTAAGGGTGTGACGTCACGTGAAAACTATCATTTGCATCAGCATTGGGCTAAAATATGTGACTCTTTCAATGAATGTTGTTTAAAGATCCAATCTCATGGATTTGACACAGGGCTGTTTGTAAAAAGTTTGGCCTGCATGTGGGCCGACTTCTGCTGGCGTTCCTAGTCTTGAGTGCAGGGATGTTCTGCTCCTCTGCAGGTAAGTCATATATCAGCGGGTCACATTTGGCTTTTCTCTGATGTAATTAGATGTAACTGTTTGTGTTCCCTTTTTTTTGTTGACTTAATTTTGTGTATGTACTGCAGGGTAATGTGTTTGTGTTATGTGCAGCTTTCCTCCCCAGTACGTTTTGTATGTACAGTACAGTGGTAGCTATGACTGGCTGGTTCCAGGGGCGCCCAAGTCTGGCTGTGCTGGGTATTGCAGCGGGGGCTATAGTGGGCTGGCCCTTCAGTGCCCTGCTGGGGTAAGGAATAATCAATGTTTAATATGTAGAGTGACAAGAAGGGTTCAAAACTCATAAATATTCCTCATCTGACAGGATTCTGTATTGCTGTATGTGTATTAAAATGCATGTTTTTTTTATTCTTATGGAAACAAGTTTTTGATTGACTTGTATTTAAAGAATTATTTATTTTTTGCCCTAATCTTTTTTATTTGTAGGGGGTTGGAGGTGCATAACCCATTTACTTACATTGTAACATAAACTGATACACGCTAACTTTAAAAGATTGGGGTCAGTAAGAGTTTTAAAATAATTACTTCTATGTAGAATTCATTTACTTAGCATTATATTGATCAGAAGTCACAGTAAAGACATTTACAATGTTACAAAAAAGCTATTTAAAATAAGTGTTTTTTTTCTGAACTATTTATAATCCTGAAAAAAAAAAGATTTTCACAAAAACATTAAGCAGCACTATAATAATGTACAATGTTGTCTGGGTATCAAATCAGCATACTAAAATGATTTCAAAAGCATTAAAAATATGAATGACCTCAAACTTCTTGTACATGCTTCCCTACTCTTTCACCTAACTTTTAAATCTGCCGTTTTATAATATTACTTAATCATTTACCTATCAATATATGGGGCTTTGTGTTTCCACTGATCAGAATTGTGAGTATTTACATGTTCAGCAGGTAGAGGACCCAGGTTTGACTGTCACCAGAGTCAGTCTACCCCCCTCCCCCCCCAAAATAAAATAAATAAAACCTTAAGTGTAAGACTGTAGGTCTTACAATATAATCCGTGAATTACACTGTAGTTTCTTTATAAACAAAAATGGCTAGTTACTATGTTTCATTTACTCAACACAGTCAATATTTACTTGGATTTGGTGGAAAGCAATGGAAATAATCCAACTAGGTAAATTTAGGCTTTGTTTACTGATTTGTGTTGCAGCATTCCCATTGCCTTTGACCTGCTGTTTCTGAAGAAGAAGTGGAAGAGTTTTATCACGTGGACTCTGGTGGCATTGCTTCTCTTTCTGGTTAGGAAAATGCATTATTTTCTGTGTTCGTCTTATGTTGCCGAGTTCATCTGACTTCAGACTGAGATTCTATCAATAACAAAATTGCATTTTAAAATAAAAAAAAATATCCAAGATCAGTGAATTATACTAATATAACACTTCCTGTTCCATGTTTCTGTAGGTCCCTGTTGGTGTAGTAGACAGCTACTACTATGGAAAGCTGGTGATTGCTCCTCTGAATATAATACTATACAACGTGTTCACTCCTCACGGGCCAGATCTTTATGGTAAACTTGAAATCATTTGTTTATACATTTAAAAAATAACAAGGACCCATTAAAAATAAAATAAAATTGTTAACAGGTAAGTACTTTTTCTGTTACAATGGTTTTTTTTTTCTTTCTTAAAGGCACAGAGCCCTGGCATTACTACTTTGTGAATGGTTTCCTTAATTTCAACATTGTATTTGTGTTGGCCCTCTTTTCTCTTCCTCTCACGGCACTTATGGAGGCACTGCTCCAAAGATTCAACGGTAAGAAGGCTGTGTCTTTGACTTATTTTGTGATTTATTTTAACAATCTGTTAAGCTCATGTTTTTATCTGGTATAAATTGCAGTTCAGAACCTCGGCCGGCCATACTGGTTAACCCTGTCTCCTATGTACTTGTGGATGCTGGTGTTCTTCACTCGTCCACATAAAGAAGAGCGCTTTCTGTTTCCCATCTACCCTCTGATCTGTCTGTGTGGGGCAGTGGCTCTCTCATCCCTGCAGGTTAGAAACCTGTGAACAGTGGTACTGAATGATCAGCATATTCATTAACACGATATGTTCAAAATTGTGTAGTCAGAAAGTTTTTTAGTTTTAGTTTTTTGAAAGAATTTCTCGTTTGTTCACCAAGGCTGCGTTTATTTAAACAAACTTGCAGTAAAATCATTTTGTGAAATGTGGTTCAATGTTATTAGAATTTTAAATAAAATGATCAATAAGAATTATAAAAGAAATGTCTTTTCCGTCACTTTTGATCAGATTAAAGCATCCTCGCGGAATAAAAGTAGAATATATTTAAAATAACATTTTTGAATGTTAGTGTACAAAACAAAACATCAGTGCATTTCCAAAAATATATGGACGTGTGTTGTACAAATGAGTTTGCTGTTAAACCTGTGTAAAATATGAATGTGATGCTTCCAATCATCAGTTTTCTGTCTGTTTATCTATTTAGAAGTGCTATCACTTCATATTCCAGCGCTACCGTCTGGAGCACTACACTATCTCCTCCAACTGGCTGGCTCTCGGCTCTGTGCTGCTGTTTGGAGTGCTCTCGCTGTCCCGATCTGTGGCCCTCTTCAGAGGTAAGAATGTTTTGAGAGAGCGACCTACAGATTTGGGCCAGTTCTGCTGAAATTCGCTCTCAGTGTAGATTTATCTAGCTGGCAGATGAATTTGATGATGAAATGGAATGTTAAAAATCATGTTCTTTACCTTGATGTCTCTCTCACATGGGACTGCTGTGTTTCTTAAGGCTATCATGCTCCGCTGGATTTGTATCCAGAATTTCATCGCATTGCTAAAGATCCTACAATCCACACTGTTCCAGAGGGAAGATTGGTCAATGTTTGTGTGGGAAAAGAGTGGTACCGCTTCCCCAGCAGCTTTCTCCTGCCCAACAAGTGATTTGAATTCTAATTAAATTATAGAAACTACAGCTCAGAGCTAGTTTATCTTTTTCATTATTTTTTTCAGTAAGAATGCATTAAATAAAAAATGAAGACATTTATAATATTACAAAAGATTTCAAATAAACGTTTTTAACAAATTCTGCTCTTATGAACGCAGCACAACTGTTTTAAACATTAATAATCTGAGCAGCAAGTCAACATATTAGAATGACTGCTGAAGGATCCTGTGACACTGACGTCTAGAACTATAATTTGCCATTACAGGAATTAATTTCATTTAAAACATATTGAAATATAACATTTTAAATTGTAATAATATTTAACAGTTTTACCCTCAAACTTTTGAATGGTACTGCAGATCTAGAATATATATTAATGGTGTAAAACTGTTTTATCTTGTTTTGCAGCTGGCACTTACAGTTCATCCAGTCAGAGTTCAGGGGTCAGTTACCTAAGCCATATGCCATGGGTCCTGATGCCACCTGGATAATCCCATCAGACATGAATGATCAGAATCTCGAGGAACCGTCACGATATGTGAGTGAGTCATCATTTGTCTAGCAAGTTTAGAAAGCCTATTAAATGAGCTGAATGTGTGAAAGCACACACTTTTGTCTTTTTTTAAAGAAATAAGGAATATAAAGATATTTCACTCTGAAATCACTTTGAATGACATTTTGCGTTGGACAATCAACTATTGAGATCTTTAACACCCCTTTTATTTTATTTTATTTTATTTGATTAACTATATACCAGTATAAAGAATTATAACTAGTGTTACTTATCTACAATCTTTACATACAGTAGTCAACATTTGAAGTGGATCAAAGTGGTTTTGTTCCACTTCAAAGGTCGACTACTGTATGTCTTCACATGTGATTGTTACAGCTGTATGTGAAGTGCTTATGTCATTTTTCTTGTTTTCTGTGTCTCAGGTAGAACTGAAGCAGTGTCATTACCTGGTGGATCTGGCAACAGAAACAGAAGCCCCTCGTGAACCACAATACGCCACTAACAAAGACGAGTGGAGCATTATTGCTGAAAAGCCTTTTCTAGACTCTACTAGGCAAGTCTTTATGGGCGGAGTGTTTTTGAAAACTTGTGGAAATTTGTTAACGTACAAGAGACTCTTGTGGGTAGTAATCCATGCAGAGTGATGAATCATTGAAAACTGTAGGACCCACTAGAGGGCCCCCTTGTTCTTTCAAAGACACTAGTGTTCTTGTGACATCATTGTCAAGCGTTCAACCTAAATTGTTGTGACACTGGATGCCTGATAATCCTGAGAGAGATTATACTTGAGCCAATATATCAGTAATTATCTCTGAGTTTTATTATTCAGTTCGTGATGCTGAAATAATGTGGAAATGTAGGATTTTTGTAGACTATCTTGTGCCTATTGCGTTATGTTTCGCTGTTCGTGACCCTGGTTCCTTTTTCGTGTCTCTCCCACACAGGTCCTCCAGATTGCTTAGGGCCTTTTTTGTCCCATTTCTGTCTGAGCAATACTCCACCTACAGCAGATATGTCATCCTCAAACCGAGACGACCCAAAAACACCCGGAAAAGAGTGCAAGGATGACCTGCCGCTACTGCTATTTTCTGTTCCTGGCAAATCAAAAAAGCTCCTCCAGTGCTTTATCATTTGGTCCCAAGGTGTTCCTCCTAAACTGTTTATGTGTCCACGTGTGTGTGATTGTGTTTATGTGTGAGTGATTGAGTGAGTGAATGAATGTGCCAGAGTTAGTTTGACCATCTTGGCTATCAGGCTATGCAGTATCAGCCTGTCCTGCTCCAGCACAGAGCTTGGATGCCTTACCCATCGTTCCCGATCATCACTTGTCTTATCCACGCCCTCACATCCTTTATTCCTGCTTGGGCTTCTCTGCTTTTTTTCTGAAGTGTTTCAGAAGATTTCTGTTTAGACAACCCTTTAAGGACTATAGGTCCCCTGTTTGTTATGACCTCATCCTTGATCTGGGACAATGAACTGTACATGAACTGAACATGATTGCAGACCCACACCAGATCTCGTGTGTCATCATATTTCCATTTATCCATCCATCCAGAGCTGAACTTTTCTTCATTTGTCCTGTTTGAGTAACTGGTCAAGGCCAGCCTCAGCATCTCAGGATGAAAGTTGCACCAAAAACTCTGGTATATGTGGACATTGACTGTGAGGTCCGACTGCAGACCAGGACTGTTGAGTGTTTACATTCCAAATAATGTTTGTCATCTTAATCATTTCAGTGTTAACTGTGATTGAGTCAAATAAAAGAAGACTGTCTTAATGTGTGGCTGTGCCATCTCAGAGAAATTACCTTGGAAAGCTGAAAAGTATTAAGGAATTGTTATTTCCAGATCTAAAACAAATATATTAATGAAATATTAATGACATAAATTAAATTACCACCAAAAAACACCTGAAAGTGATCATATTTCTGTTTAATGTAATTTATACTATAACATTTAATATGAAATATTTCTTAGTTCTGCTGATCTAAAAATTTCAAATTAATTTTTATTTAAAACTAAGTCTTAAAATGGTCACAATTCGCTATATAAAATTAAACATGCAAACAATTTCCCCTAGATTTGCTCTGCTGTAATAATTTGATTTTTTTATGTTTTCTGAAAATATCAAATTTATATAATCGAATGTGTAAATCTTTTTACTACTACTGCTCTGTTCTAAAAATAAGTAAATATTTATTATCATAAAAAATATATTTTTTATAAAATATTGCCCTAGTCCTGCTCTAAAAATGTAATAAAGGTCACAAATTAAATAAAAAATGTGTAAAAATGTTTTCCTACTTTTGCTCTGTTCTAAAAAGAGGTAAATATTATTATTATTATTATTATAAAGATAATAAATAATATTTTTCAAAAACTTAATAGTAAATATGTAAGTATCTGTGTAGGCTATGTATAAGGTAAGGAAAATTAAGAAAAAATTATTCTAAAACAAAGTGTATCATTTCAAATCTCCTTGTCATACAAATGAAAATTCATCACCACAGTCAGCCCCCCCAAATAAAATAAATACATACATACATAATCTTCTGTAATCTTGACAGACTTCTTGTAATTAAAATTTATTTGGTCAAAAAGTGTAAAAACCCAGAGTTTCTTCCCTCCTGGTACTGTAAGTGAGTAAAGGACTAAGATCAGCATTAACTAACATCTTTCTAGTGTCGAGTGACATTTTAAATTTCTACAGCTTTCTTTAGAATCCATTATTAATAGAGATTGCTGCTTTTTCATGACGTTCTTGAGTTAAGTGGTCCAGAGGCTCAGATTTATCACTGATCAGCATCACCCAGAAGCCTGCATCATTTCCCCTGTGTGTCATTGTTGGTTCTGTGAAATAGAAAAATAGGTTCGCTGTGTTGGATAGATTGTGGGTGTATGTAAACATGCTGAGGGCAATGAATGTGTGGCTCGTGGGATTATTAAACTGTCTACAGTGACGACACGCTAAGCCCCAGAACACTACAGGGAACTCTGATCCTTTTTAAATCCTTCCATTGACGCTATACACTATGACGCAGAACCTCTCTGAAACATAGATGAGACATAGTTTTCCAGACACTCTTCTATGCTTCATACTTTAAATGTGATTTACAGCTAAGTAGAACAAAGATACAGAACTTCAGATGTTTGTGAATTTACTGTGCTTTAAGTAGGCTGCAAATTAATAATGACCTTATACTAATTCCTTGAATAAAAGTACAAACTTTTTCTGGTGTCTGTTTAGTTGCATTGGTTTGACAATGCTAAAATGACAATATATAAAGCTTTCTAAATAAACAAAACTTTAAATAACATCAAAGTTTTTTGTGAAAAGTCAAATTAATTTCTGAAATTAATAGTTAGGGTTAGGGTTTAAAAAAGAAAAATATCTGAAAATGTACTCACCCCCAGGACATCCAAGGCTATGGAGAAATTTAGCATTTCTACTTGTTCACCAATGGATCCTGAGTGAATGGGTGCCGTCACAATAAGAATGCAAACAGCTGATAAAATCCTACAATAAAAACATGTAATCCACATGACGCCGGTCCATCAAATGAATATCTGGTGAAGTAAAAAGCCCTCAAAAATAGCTAAAGGTTCCAAATGTTTTTTTTTTTTTTTTGCAGTGATGCCATAGCAGAACCATTTCTGCTTCCCCAAAGAACCCTAAAAAACATTTGGAAGAACAGTAAAAAAAAATCTAAAATTTTAGAACTTTTTAAAAAAAAAAAACTTTTTTGGATTTTAAAGGTTTTATAGATTCATACCTGCCTTTATGTGGTGCTTTTGGAGCATTAAAAACAATGCTTTAAATCAGGGTTCCTCAAATCTTACCCTGGAGGTCCGATGCACTGCAGAGTTTAGCTCCAACTCTGATAAAACTCACCTACCTGTGTTTTCTAATGATCCTTAAGACACTGATTAGCATGCTCAGGTGTGTTTGATTAGGGTTTCTTTTCTATAAATATTTCCCATTTCCCACATTTCTATAAATATTTCCCTTAGAAATGTTTCATAACACCCAAGATGCATTCTGTTCAAAATGTATTTTATTTAGAGAGCTGCACAAAATCAATGAAAGATAAGCAATACCTCTCATTTCATGTAAAAAAAAAAATAAATGAATGCCCAATCATGATTTTGTCATTGTGAGAAAAGTTACAGTCTGCAGAAGCTCTAGTCATATATATCTTTAAAATACATACATACATACTTACATACAAATATAATTACTCTAAGGTTTTGCTGTGGGGTAATCAGAGGTCTGTAATAATACTCCAATTATTTGCATGTAAGAGGCTGTACATGTACAGTAGCTGCACTGAATCTCCTGTGACTTTTGACTATTAAAATACACTAAAGTTTTCAGTGTCACAGGATCTGAAATAATAGGCAAGTGTACCACAGTCCTCCAGCTCACATCAGTTCTGTACTCAAAATCTTTTTCAGTGTAAGCATGATTCAGAGGATATGTTAGGGAGACGGTTCTCTGGCACTTGAGCGTATTTAAGGCTTTGTAATCATTTAAAGATCCAAGTAAATGATTTTACTCCCTGTTTTGGTCCATGGCATTTCTAACTTTTTGAAGTTTGGAAGGTACTTTACTGGATTTGTGGATGCTTTCTATGTGGAATATGCCGTCTAAACATAGCTGTAATACTGATATGACATCTTTCATCCAGAAGTCACAAGTAGAGCATTTGATTTGCTTCTTTTGCACCACTGACCTAAAATGCTACAGACGGAAGCCACCATTTAAGCTAAAATGTACTAAGATTTGAAACTCCATGTCTGTGTACAGCAGGGGTAGCCAGCGTTGGTCCTGGAGTGCCGCTGTTCTGTAGAGTTTAGCTCCAACCCTAATCAAACATGCCTTCTAAACAAGGTCTACAGAATTACTGGGGCTACAGGCAGGTGTTTTTTTTTCAGGGTTGGAGATAAACTCTGCAGGACATGAGCACTCCAGGGCCAACCTGGTTTAGAGTTACCAACAGGTTCAACAAAATGCATCATTTCCGTTATGTCTCTTAGTGAGTTCAATGTTGAAGACTATGTGATCTCCAAACGCGGGCGTGTAAGTAGAATGTAATCGTTCTCTGATTCCATTACAAGGAAGCAGAGAACATTAAGCAATCAAGTCCATTGTCTAGTGAAAACCTCAAGATCTCAAAAATCTCTTTTCCATCTCTCTCATCTATTAAAGTCACTCCAGTTGTCCTTTTATAAAGCCTCTTTAGAATGGCAATGTGTCCATGAAGATTTTATCCACAATGGGTGGAGGTGGGACCAAGTCTTCCAGTTTAAGATAGAAGATTCGCTGGAGGCCCTGGGTGCACAGTGTTCTCAGCTCCGGAAGTTTGCCCAAGAGTCGGGACAGGTAGTTGGGCCGCGTGGCCTCTGGGGTACTTGTGGAGACATGGTCTCTGAGACATGTGATTAGGCGGTTTTGCAGGTCTTCGATCCGTTTAGGCTCTTTCAAACCATGTCGATCTGTTGGTCACAAGTGAAGATTAGAGGTCTGTTTGGGATAAAACTTTACATTTCTGTAGTTTGTGTAAAACAAAGTAATTTACCTGTGATTATGACCAGTGTGGCAAGACAGGAGAAAGATGATACGTCCAAGTTCAAGCGGTGTAAACTCTGAGAAAACTCCATAATGGAGTCAATCCAGTCACCAAAGCTCCGTACACACTGCGTCCGGTGCAGAACCACACCGTTGCAAAAAATAAGTTTGTCTGTCTCAGGGTTTGACCTAAATGTAATGAGATAAATAGATGCTTAGTTATTCCATCTACAACTTTTATAGCGCAAAATTCAGTGCCGTATGAATTGCCATGTACCTGTAAGCTAGTCGAAGTATGAAGAGCTCAACAAAAGCTGATTCCAGAAGAAGGTCTTGGTCCTCCTTACAGAAGGCACTGAATCCAGGGATGTTTCCAGCCCACTTCCTGATCACATCCATTGACCCTGTTAGCAGATCATAAAACTGCTGTATGTCGTTGGCGTCCTCCTTCTCAGACAATCCAGACACAGATTCTTGATACTAAACAATGAAATGCAATACATTAATTGACAATACTATTAAAACAGCACTATAACTTATAAATTTTGTGATCAGAACAATAAGATGTGATTAAATGTTGTGAAGCATGCTCTGTTCTCACCTTTGAATAGTCTAGATTTCCGCTGACAGGGTTTGAGTCGATATGAGCAGTGACGAGAGAGGCGATGATGTTTACAGGCGAAGACACCGACAGCGAGTCCTGAGCAACTTTTGGCTTGGATGGTAGACGACCTCTTCTACCTTTCAGACTGTCTGTTCTCACAACTACAAAGAGCCACAATATGCACATTTATTAAAACTGCTTTGAGGGTATGTGGGTATTTTATACTCTTTATGTATTTTGAATTAATTGGTATTATGTTCTTCATTTATTAATATAATATGGTGCTAGTAAACAATCAAATTAAAAAAATTTGTTATACATAATATATGTGTGTGTACTGTGTATGTATTATGCATATATTAATACAATCATCCTTTAAGAAAACATATTTGTTTATATATTAAACATATTTATATATAATTTTAAATATATGATTATAAAAATGTGTATAAACGTAAATATTTTCTGAATATATGCTGTATGTGTGTTTTTCTACATACATAATAAATATAAACAGTGCACAGATTAAAAAACATTTTTAATTTTAGATACGATTAATCAATATTTTTTATTCTCACCTTCTTTCACCATCCCCACAGCTAGGCACTTTTGGAAGCGGCAGAACTGGCACCTGTTTCGCCGTCTTTTGTCCACTGGACAGTCTTTGTTGGCGAGACAAACATACTTGGCATTTTTCTGTACTGTGCGCTACAAAATCAAAAAGGAAACCTGGTCAGTAAAGTAAGGCCAATTCCCAAACCCAAAATTCTGAGTTGAATTGACATAACATGACAAGATTCAAACTTATGATGATTTATCAGCAAGACAAGTACAGTACACTCTCTCACCTTGAAAAAGCCTTTGCATCCTTCACAAGTGCGCACCCCATAATGCTGACAGGAAGCGTTGTCTCCACACACTGCACAGCGTCCTTCGTTTCCTGTGGGGCTCCTTACTTTAGGAGACAGGTGTCCATCCATCAGTCCTGAGCCATCCCGACTCCCTTGCTCCAGGCTGAAGGGAAGTGGAGAACCGAGTTGCTGGGACTGGGAAAAGGGATCCTGATCTGGTAGTTGAGGCTGCAGCTGTCCCAGAGGAGAAAGCTCATCGTGTCCAAACGTGAAGAAAGAGGCAGCCTGGTTCAGAGGCTTCTCTGAACCCCAGCAGCCCTCATCAGGGGAGCAGGGACCGAAGGTGCTGTCCCAGGCAGACATGTGCTGAAATCCCGGCGTAGAGGGTGAGGGTGCAGATGCTGGACTTCCGAAGCGGTTTGACCCACCTGAAGAAGACAATGTGTCATCTAGGTAGCTAAAAGCAAAGGTGCCCGGGTAACAGCCGTACACCTGGAGTTCATCCAGCTTGAACGAGTCCTGCCCGGAGGTGCCACTCGGACAAGAAGAAGCAGCGCCTGTGGCGATCTGGCATGAGTAGGTATCAAACTCCCCAACGTAGCCTCCGACCAGAGAGGTGATGCTGGGTAGGGACGGTGCGGAGAGCTGGTCCCGCTGGTCAGTTACATCCATGGCCAACCTGGAGGTGAAGTCAGGATTCAAAAACTCTGAGTTGAAGAGGGAGCTCTCATAGGTCTGGACTCCATGTTGACTTTGAACACAGGTCATTTCTGTAGAACAGAACCACAACATCTACTTTTCAATATTGTAGATATTGCTGCTAAAACCTTATACGCCTCAAGAGTTGAATAACTCATCCTGACCTATACCTAGACAGATTTACTTGATGACCAATGACTAAGTCTGTATAGACACAGTTCTATGAAACTCCTTTGAGATTTCTGAGAAAACTTAGAGTACCGTCTGGCTGGAAAGGGCATCCATGCTTACTGTGTTACCACATTAAGTACGTCAGACGAACATGACACGTGGGTTGCATCACTGAGAGGGTGTGTATGTTTGTGAGTGAGTGGGTGGTATATGTATATGGAACTTTTTTAAGATAGATTCAAATTTCCCCTGCAAACTCAGGCATGGGGTTCCATAAGGTAAGTAATAAGATAAATTAAGAGAAAATTTGCTTATGTTTAATTTTAACCATGTGGATTCAATCTTAAGACAGGGAAATATTTGGAAAACTATTAACATTTCATTTAAAAAAGTAATTCTGCATAAAGTACTTGACTTGAAAGTAGCTTAGTAAATGCATAAGATAATTATGGCTCGGCAGTCTGACCCAAAGGAAGGTGAGAACATGGCCACTGATGATCCCTTGACCCCTAAACATTTCATTGCCCCAATATGTTAACTAATACACAAGATTATATAATATATATGTTCCTTAAAGTAAAAAATGTCCAGGTGGTCTAACTGTAAAAATGTAAAAAAAGAAATAAAAATCTTGGGCATAAGTAGTTTAGCATAATTTATTTGTTTTAAAATAATCACTAAAATTATTTTGTTTTAGAATAGCGTTCATATCGTAAAAAAAACAGTAAGTGTGGCATAACCAAATTACAGGAAGCCATTTAATTTTGTTTACATAATAATAATATTAAAAGTAAACAAATAAGCAGACAACCCGCCCCCCTTTAGACCCCGAGTGTCAAGGTCATTACAGTTAGTATTTTTTCCACACCTACACTACATGCTACTTGACATTTTAGAGTAAATCAAAATGTGTAGTGAATAAACGCTTTTTATATGGAAACGTTGATATTACATTGTTCTTTTCTCGTTTTTAATCATTATTTGACTTTTACCTATATGGACCATTTATTATATGTCTGTATCACGCAAATAGCCTAAGTACAGTCAGGTTTAAAAGGAAAGTGTATGCAGATAAGTAGTTGGCTGGTGAGCGAGCACCTGTTGCAGCGAGACCGCGCGTGCAGAAGCGCACCACTCACTGTAACACACACACACACACCCTCCCTCCCAGTCTATTCTTTCATTTCTTATTTTCAGACATTCAAATCGTTTTACATTTAAAATTCCCGAAGCCAACTCATTCTGTAAATTCAGCTCTAATTACGCGCAGGTCTGTTTGTTTCCGAATAACTCGCGCGCTCCACGTAGTGAAGAATACAGAATAGTAAAGAACACTTAAAATTAGGATTATCTCAACATTAGACCTCATCAACATAACTGTTTCCATTTATAAACACGCACAGCTACTTTGAATAACTGCGTGCTCGTCTGCTGTTCGTTTGCGATTTAAAAGAAGCATAAAACAGAAAGAAAAGAGTGTTCACTGACTTCCACATCTTAAGAGAAAAAACATGTACGTACCTGAAAATGTGTGGTGGTGAAGGACCTATAAGTGTCCGTATTCCAAGTGATGGATAACCATGTATAAACGTCCCCGCTCACAAGACAAGACTGTTTTCTCAAATTTCTGTGAGCGAGCAGATATATAGCCACTACTTTATTGTGCCGTTACGTCAAAGGTGCATCCTCTCGAGGCGTTCCACTGGCAAATATGGCATGCAGGGGCGGAGATCCTCGGCAAATCTTTCCGGCAACCAACCAATCAGAGAGCTCGATGTCAAGAGACATGACGCACAAACGGGATTCCATTGACGCAGACAATCCGCACGTTTATTGTTCTAATTATAGCAGCGTACTGCTGTGCAACTGGTTGAATTTAGTTAAAAATAGTGAGGAGCAGACACAAATAACTAGCAGATAAGCAAAGGCGAGCATCAGAAAGAGTAAAAAGAAACACACAGCCTTTTTATAAACATTTTAGACAAGATTCATAAAGTTGACTAAAATGAAATAAAATACTTTTTAGGTAGCGTATATACATATAGGCTATTCATTTTGTTAAAAAAATAAATGTTTTTATAATATAGGCTATCATATAGGGTTTATGATTTGATTTGATTTTTTTAAGGTTTCCCTTAAATTCTCAGTTATTGCTACCCCATGTGACAGTTTCCTCCAAAAGAAAACCACAATGAGCCCACGAGGAGAGGGAAGGGCTACACCTGCACTGTCTCAACGTGCCAAAACATGAAAGTGTTCGAAGTAAAAATGAAAACGGAAGTCAGCGCTGTCTGAGTACTACAATACAGGGTGTGCGAGGGATAAACAGTTGCCAGTAAATGCCACGTCTCTTCTGCCATGCGGTGATTCTCATACTTTTCCTTTTAATTGGGAATGAAAATCAAGCATAACTTACAAGTCACAAATATTATTTTATGCAGTTGGTAGCCTACTCCAGGCAGTTTTAAAACAATTAAATACATTCAATTCAAAGCACATATTAAAATTGCACACTCTTTATCACAAACAGAAAGTAGAGTCAAATATAAAAAATTGTAAATACTAAAAAGAAAAACTTTTTCTGAATAATGTCTATGGTTATGGCTCTGTCTGCCATTTCTACAGATGTTTATCTAAAAGGTCAACCATCTGACCTTAATGCATGTCATGCAGCCACATAACTCACATGATGATATATAAAGAAAAAGCTTTATTTGTGTCCATCATTGATATTCTGACCATTATTAACTCCTGATAAAGGTGAAAACATCCTGTCTCTGTAACAGGCGTACATATTCATATAGTAAACAACTGTACTTGGCTACCTTTAAGGTGCAATAAATCAACAGCCAGTCGTGTATTTCTGATGGTGAGATGCGTGTGCTGCTATTTTAAAGAGCATGTCCTGATCCAGATACGCTTGCTGAGTGGGCTACTATGTGATGATAGAAGCAGTCCATATCAGTTGTTTCTCACATAGTACTTTCACACCTGAGACAGCTTCCTCTGCCACATCGGCAAGTATAACATTTCAGTAAAACACACTGAACGAGTGACCTAGTCTTTCTGAATAGGTTGTTTCAAGTGCTAGCAGCCAAGTAACGTGAAATGCAGGCTGCTGACACAGTATCCAGTATATGTATTTAAAAACAAGGACATCAGGTCTTCAAAAGAATTCAGAGGCCAGCATGGCGGCAGAAACTGGGTGCTGACTCTTTGAAGATGACCTGTGCTTGACCTGGGATAATAGTATGTGACTCTGGACCAGAGGACAAAAACCGTAAAGGTCCTAAGGGTCAATTTTTTTTAAATAGATTTTTTTTTTTAGATTGTGTTTAAACATCTGAAAACTAGATACATCTACTTGAAAATCTGGAATCTGATTTGTCCAAATGAAGAAAAAAAAAGTTTGATATATTTACAGTAGGAAATGTAGAAAATATCTTAATGAACATGATCTTTTTCAAATTATTTTGGGCATAAAAGAAAAATCTATAATTTTGACCTATTCAATGGTTATTGCTACAAATATAACTGTGCTTATGACTGGGCTAACAGTACAGGCCAAAAGTGTAATTATTATTTGTTTGTCTTCCAATTTATGTACTTCACAAGGAGACAAATAATAAAAAAGGTCTGAATATATTTATTTATGTATTGATATATTCTAATGAAATCTTTTAAACTATTTTTTAAAGATTAAATCTCTTGTCAGCATAACATTACATTCCAAAACTCCTATGAATATGCATAAATAAAATGAAGCCTAGTTAAAATAAATTATTGGTACCTAATTTTATTTTAAATTATAAAGGCAATGCAACAAACAATCATGATTCACATTTTTTTGTAATTTAAGAAGTACATCACATTGCAGTCGCGCATAAATTGCAAATTTTATTTATTTTTTTGTATTCATTGCATTCTTGGGAGGGTGCAGTCCTAATCACGCTTTATCTAGTTGAAGTCTTTTTTCGGTGTTTCCTGACATTCTCCGTGCTTTTGCCAAATTCCATCTAGCAGTCTGGGTACCCAGAATTGGCTTTACCTCCTCTTTCCGCCGTTATCACGAGTTGGCATCTTTTTCCTGATCAAAGCGTTTTGTTCACGAGCCTGTTATTTCTCAAGGCAGCCGCGGAATCTCCTCCGTTCTTCCACCAGTGATGCGTGCGCGGACAGGAGCGGGAGCCGAGCCATCGATCTCAGTCTAGATTCGCTCTTCCTCTTTTGACCGTGCGGTCGGAGAAAAGAAAGGATGTGTCTTGTCTCAGTCAAAGAGACCAAAAAGAGGAAGCTTCGTCAATGACGTCATGACGCGCCTCGGCTGACGTAGCAGGAATCCCTCCCGCTCGCGCTGCCATATGGGGAAGCCCAGCCGAATACAGCAGAAGCGCCTGTTGCTAAATGACGCGACAGTTTTCCATTACGGCGTCTATTTAGTTCGTGCCATAAGCTGGATCACGAGCTTAATTACTTTTAAAATAAACCTTTTAGGGACAGATGATAAGCCAAACGATCACCGAGGGACAGTTACAGTTCAATTATCTTACAGCTGCTGAGCTGTTGGCATATAGGTTGAGCTGAACTTGTCACGAGGGGCGGGATAGGAAAAAGACGACGAGGAAGTGGTCACAAGACCATGAGAAAAACATTGTGCTGACACGCAGAAAGCGATCAGATCGGAACAGGTGTTACGAGAAAAAAAAAGAAGATAAAGACCAAAAAATATGCCTACACATTTCAAATGAGTAAGAAAAAATGTATCTGAGCACCCCGCAGGACACGAAATAACCTACAATTTCGAAAAACACACTCTTAGTCACCTTGCATAAAGTCTTGCATCAAGTTAAACAGCCTTTTCTTGGTGGAAAGTGGTAATGCAAGTGGACATTTTGGGTGCTATAACATTTCATTTTAAACCCATGGGCGTTATTAGGGGATTGGTCCAACCACTTCCACTGTTCTGCCGAGACTTTCCATTAGGTGTTGGAATGCTGTTGTGGGGATTTGCACGCATTAAGACACATCTGTAAAGTCAGCCGCTGATTTTGGTTAATGGATCTGGCTTGCTATCTGTGTTCCCATTTATCCCAGAGGTGTTCATTGGGGTTCAGGTTTGAACTTTGTGGAAGCCAGTCAAGCTCTTCTGCATCGGGAGGATCCACACTGAAAGTCTTAAGCTCCTATTTTCTACTGAAAATGTCTGTCTAAAGAGATGATGTACTAGAGTTTACACTGTTAGCATTGGGTGTAGATGAAAAACCCTTTTAACATGGGGTGTGCACATACCTTTAGCAGCGCTGCGTATTTATCAAAAGATGTATTCATATCTTCAGGTTTAAATATTTTTTAATAGTCAAAATATGTCTTTTTTGTTTTATTTTCACCTTATTTTTGACTAATGGCTGCTCATAGTTCAGCATTGACAATACCTAATTAATTACCTATTAATAAAATTTGTAACATATTGCAACGGGAAAAAAAGTAAAATTGTAGAAATGTATTCCTCTCTACCACATATAATATGGGACATTATGTATTACATGATGAAGGTAGAAATGCAGTTTGTTGAGTTGTGGAAGTGTGCTGTCCTTTCGGCTTGGCCTTCTTTGATCTTTTGATCATGCATCTGCTCTAATGTGTTTTTGGATGTGCACATACCATTTGGTTACGCTCGATGGGACATCATGCACTGGTCATTTTACCATATAGCATGTATACCGTACATACCTGGTTGCTGGGTTCAGAGTCAGGCACTTGTTGTTAAATCAAAGTGATTTACGTACAGCTGTTCGCTTTCAAGACAGAGTTAGCTCCCCGTCTGTATGTCAGTAACTGCATCATGTGGCTCTCCACAGTGCAGCATGCCTAGAGAGCCTAGAGAACGCAGCCTGGGTTTCGAATCAGATCAAGTGCATTTCATCCTCCAGAATAGCCAGTTTGCTGTCTTGATTTAACTGTAGCTTAGCACGCTGATTATGTAATGATATGCAAATGTGCAAAGATAAGGTCCCTTGACATTGGTTGGATCTCAAACTTGACCTTGAGAGGATATTGACCACCAGAGGCTTTAGGCCAAAGCCAGACAGCTGCCTTGTTCCTTCGAGCTGAAGCTATCAAATGTAAACCACCAACCTGATCACTGTAGTTTCATTTCAACTTTTTAATGAGGACATGTGATGCTGTTAAAGGGACAGTTCACCCACAGATTACACAGCCTAAATAACTGGACACGCTTCTCATTAATGCATATTTTATAGGTCAAGCTAAAAGTTAACACACAAACCCAACAGGATTTTTCCAATGGATTATTGCAGAAAATGCCATGTGACTAAAAGCTGAACAATGCCACTATTAAGCCTTTGACAACTATTTCAATGTTTATCTAAAAGTAAAGTTAAAGTCTGTATTGCTAAATACAACGTGAAAATATCTTGTGTTAACCACAGAACTTATTAACCACAGAGTCATTTAACCAAAAACCAAACCGACCTTAGGTGGATGGAAACATAAATGCTAAAATGCTTGTTTCTGGGTTGTGGCCTACAAAAATATGTTAACCCTGCGTTTATTCTTTCTGTACAGAATGAGGAAAATAAACCAAAAAACATAAGAGCACCATATAAAATATCACATTTCATATTGTCAATTTACAGAGCACAAAGTTTTGACATACGCACTAGCTCTGATTAGCATATTCATGAGAGAAATTATAATATCCAGTATAGAAATTTTTTATGGCATGTTTGACCAAATTTGGTCTGGATGATTCTAAACCTCACTCAAATATCCATCAGCAACATTTAACAAACCTACTGGAGGGGACAATTGCCAAATAACAACTAAAATGTTAGTTTGTCCCATTGACCATGTCACAGAGGTCATTTGGACCACTTTTTTGGAGTTTGCAAGCCCTCTTCTCTTAAAGGGTTAGTTCACCCAAAAATGAAAAGTCTGTCATTAATAACGCACCCTAATGTTATCCAAACCAGCAAGACTAGAATGAACTAATGTATTTTTTATGAAATCTGAGAGCTTTCTGACCCTGCATAGATCTCAATGCAACTCAAAAGTTCAAGGACTAGTAAGGACATTGTTAAAATAGTCCACAGGTCATCAGGGGTTCAACTGTAATGTTATGAAGCTACGAAAATACTTTAAGTGTACAAATAAAACAATGACTTTATTCAACCATTTATTTTCTTCTGTCTCCACTGCATGTCTGTTTATGCAGGGTTAGAACATTTTTTTGATTTGTGTTCTGAAGATGAATGACTGTCTTACAGGTTTGGAAAGACATAAAGGGTGAGGAATTAATAAAGTATTTTTTATTTTTTGAATGCAGTAACCTTACAATTAATTTCCATTTTATATACAATTATTCTGGATATTCTTCAAAAATGCACACTCCCTGGTCCAGCATTATTGTGTAGGAATCCCAGCGCCTCTAGTGCAGTGCTTCCTAGAGTTCAGGCATTCCTCCGGCAGGCTTAGGTCACCATTCACCTTATCCAGTTCCACTCCTGGCGCACCAGTAAATAGATAGGAGGCCATATTTAAATATACACTACATAAATTACAGCAGCGAGTTCGTTAGGTGACCACAAGATACTGAGTCTCAGCTGTGTAGTCCGCTGTGTATCCCACTGTGAATTCCTGTTTTGCCTGAAGACAAGAAGAAACGCAGAGATGTTTTGGTTGGGGGAAGTTGGCAGAGTAGAATGTTCCTTTAAAACATTCACAAGTTCATAAGAAAGAAAAATATTTTATAAAAGTAAAAACATAAATGTCATGATAAAGTATGTCCATGTTTGTATCTAGAAACATCTAGAACCTGTTGCATCTGTTGGAAGGTTTTTATATTATTTAGGACACTAGGTAATAATTTCACATTTAGCTGAGCCATTATAGGGCTCATACGCCCTCTGCTGGTGACTTAAATGCATTCAAAGGCATTGTTTGGATCATCGATCGTATTGTAGTGCTGTGACATTTGGTCTGTCATCAAGTAAAGCACAGCTCATGGATGCACTCAATACTCACTCACTCAACTCTTAAATGAGAAGGATGTCTTTCCAAAGCCTTTGACACTTGATTCGTGTGGACATTTAGCACATGGTTTAGTGACGGTGGTGTGAATTCATAACCATATTAGAACCCCTGGTGTGCCCTTGACGAAACCCTAGCACCAAGAAGAACCTGCTGAAACTAAACTACCTCTACAGCCAAATGTGGCAGCCTACTTGATAAAACTTCAATATTAAATAAAACATATTAAATAAATATGCATTAGTACAACATTTTAGATTTGTTATCAGAAAGTTTATATTCGGCAAAGATACAATTAATTGTATTAAAATATTGCAGTTCTATTCATCAGGTAATGAAAATACACCATAAAAATGTTTAGCAGCACAACTGTTTTCAACATTTATACGTGGATGACTACTTAGCATTGCATACTTTGCCGGTATAGTGCTAACAGTCAAGAGTTTGGCTCTTAGTTGAGTTGTGTACAACTGGCTAAATTCACCATAAACACTGGTTTATTTCGCTGTGTTGAATTTCTGCTCGGGACAGCAGAGGGTCAGGTGTCTCGGCCGTGTAAAGCTGTGGGAGATGAACCAGTCCTCAAGTTACTCAGCTACTGGTGCTAATACTCTCCTACCAGTGTTTCTGGATGCGTCTGAGTGGAAAGATAGGAGCTGGAGACTGTACAAACACTATAAACAGTACCATATTCAGCATACCGTCACATGATTTCACAGCGTGAATGCATACACAAACAGCACGCATTTTTTTTTTATGAGGAACTTTCCATATCCATAAGTTTTAAATCCTTATTTATGCCTGCAATCTCTTAAAATCAAGACTTCCTGTCTGCTTGCATTTAGCTACAGGTAAAGCTCACTTAAAAAAATAAAAAATTATAGCAATTACTAATGCTAATTTCACTGTAAATTTGCATGCATTTCTTTAGCTGATTGATTGTCCTTGGCTTTTCCGTGCAATTATTAAGCCAAAAATAAACAGTATTGGCTAGACCTGTTTTGGAGCAGGATGGATATTTTGATCCACTAGAGGGCAGTATTTGATCATGTGTATGAAATTCACTACACAATCCTTTTCAAGTTAAAGGTTCTGTCTAGAACTAATTATATTCCATCACGAATCTGTCCATGAATTTATATATATATTTTATGTTTTGAAATTTAACATGCTTTATAGACACAGTAAAGTCCTAAATGATTGCTGGTCTATGATGAATGAGTACCAGAGAACATAAATCAACTGTTGAAATCTGGAAATTAGCAAACCCCCTCAACAAAATTGCTCATTGTTGAAGAGAAGGTCTAAGTGTGAGATTGCATTTTCCAAATACGTCACAACTTTCAAGACATCTTTAACATTTTAATAATACTGGACATGTTTTGTGTGATTTCAGTCCAAGACATCTTGATTCCCACTGTGCCTGTTTTGCGTCTCTCACACAAACGGCATTGTCCCTCTGTGACTATGGCCTCAGAAAGACCTCTTTTGACTGTGCCCACTCACATTCTCTGAGCTGGTGAACTACCCACTCTCTCAAACGTATGTGTGTGTGTAATGCTTGTCCAACTGTGTGAGGTTTCCTTCTGATTTCTCACGTATGACTTCAGAGGAGTCTCAGTGACAAAACAACCACTTCTATCTATAAAAACAAGTAAAAGGTACTTGTACAGTACGTCACGATAGGGACAAATATAACATCTCAAATCTGTTTAATGCCCACATTAACACTGCTCTATCACGCACCTTTTTCAGTTTCTTTGGACTAACCTGTATTTCTTAATAGTTTTCTAACATGAACGCACTCTTACTTTTTCAAAGAGATCAGTGTTATGATATCTGCCTCAAGGACAAAAACCAAATCAAAAAATAAAAACAGTCCTGTACTTAAAAGGCATAAGTCATTTATATGGGCCAGGATATGATTCTGACTCTTTCTTGAGGGCTTTTTTTTGTCTGAAGAAAACACCTAGAATACCCTTGCAAATGCCACCACACCACAAATGACTCACAACACCTTTTTACGTGTATAGCAATGATCTGGTGACCAGCCAAAACACTGCAATGTTAGCAATGTACAGTATTTACAGTATTTACATTTTCTTTATATTCAAATTTAACACGAGCTACTACTTCACATTTTTTTTAACCTTATAAAGCCAGAAATATTTCATTCAGAGGTCCTCATAATTAAATAAAAAAAAAAAAAAAAATCAGATATAGGCAACAAATCCGAATTGAGCATCAAGACCTGCAGTGTAAATGAGGCCAAATAGGATACAGGAGGCTTTATAGGGTTAACCTTTAATATAGGACACTGGGTGTCACTATGGACTTCCAAATGAGGGGAGGCAGTAAAGGGAGGGGGTGCACGTTGTTTGCATTCCCAGAGCTGAACAGGAAAACAGTCAGGAAGCTGCGCTGAGGCTCAAGCTGAGGGCTCAGCCAGGAAAAGGAGAGGGAGCAAGGCGCTTAGAGGGACGCTGCCTCGGCCAACACCTCCACCACTGCGTCTGATTCCACTCCAAAGCCAGGACCGACGCCATCTATGACTCACTCATACAGATTCAAGCAGGCTTTATAATTCCTCTTTGTTTGTTTTTTTAATTCTTGCATCGTCCAGCACTCATGTTGCTTTTCCAAGGTACAGCTCATAGACAGCACAAGAGTCTCAGAGTTTCCTTGATCCACTCAGGGTTGCTGTCGCCAAGATGGTTTTTAACATTGGAAGAAGAAATGAGGGAGGGATGGGGAAGTTATTTAATCTCTTTGTGTTTCATAAGAGACTTTTATTTTCATGTATAATTAAAGTCGCACTGAATGCTGAAACATTTTAGCCTTACATGCACTCGAAAACACTCCCCCAGGCGAGACATCAGACGTCTCGAAATGAAACATCATGTCCTGCTCGTTCTGATGTAACTAACCAATGCTGAGGTGACAAACCGCTCCATGTCTAAATCAGACTGGCTGCAGAGATCATGGGAGATCTTCATGCAAACGGAAAAACACGCGGCAGCCAATCAGAAACCACAGAACTTCCTTCTCTCTCCAGAGAACTTAACGCCTACGTGGTTCCAGTACGACGGCTGTCACTCACATCCATCCATCTGCCTCTTTCGCTGTCGTCATTATTACTTTTTAAATTCACCATCACCTTTCATGTTTTTAATATCTCGCACTTTGACTAATAACACTGTCACTAATACATCAGCACTGACAGAAATGGGGCTTTTTAAGGGAATGTATTTGACGTTGTGTAATGTCTAATTTCTGATTTTAGTAAACATCTTTTTTTTACGTTATATGACATTATGCTCCTGATTCAGAAGTTGTGTATGCACTTATAAGTAATGTATGACCCATGTTATTTATAAATGACTCTCATATGCTCATACAAGCTGCATTTATCTGATCAGCATACAGTATGAACTGTAATATTGGGAAATATTTATCAAATGTAGAATATCTATTTTAATATATTTTAAAACTGCTTTGAGTACAAATTAGAATGTTCAGCAGCTATGATCGTTCAGCAATCCATTCATTGAAAATTCTTAATTTAAAAAAGCAGTCAACAAACATTTGAATTTTTTCTGATTTGTTTTGTGTTACTGATTGGCGGATTGAAGCATGTCTTTATTAAGATTGTATGATAGTGAGTTTAGTCAGAGAAAGTGAGCAGTGTGATTAGTGGCAGCTGGTCAGAATGACCTACTTCATTTGGAATTTACACTGGGAAACAGACAGGAACGACGTACAGTATCTCCAAGTTCCATTGCTCTCTTCCTCTTGGTCTTGGAACGCGGGATCGCTGGGTCTCCTGGAAAACCCTGATGAATCAACATCCCCACCTCCTGATAAACACGCTCACCAGTGTTTCAGAATTGACCCGCAGAGCCAAGCTGTTCAAACACAACAACAGCAACATTCAGTTACTGGGACCTGGCTGGACAATGTGTTCCACTCGTGCTCCAGTGTTTTTGGACAACGGGTGTAGGAACAACAAAGAATAAAAATCTATCAGTGTACAGTTCTAAAATCCATCCATGCAGGGCAAGGCCATTATATTTCAGTTTTACAGTGCACCTTAATTTTAGCACACACTTTCTTTTAGTGTTGAAATGGAAAGCTTTTACTACTAATGCATTTGCTTATTTCTTTTAAGTAGAGACACTATCATTCATTTTGCACAAACAGATGTACACACATGCACTGTCTTCTCTCTGATCTCAATGGGGCGATATGCAACTTTGATCTCTCTGAGAGAGAAAATAGACAGGACACAACAGAGTCACCAAAATAAACCCTGCTCACGTGGAAAGTTTACCAGTATGTGAATTCTAAAATGACTTTTGAGGCATTTGCATTTCTGTATTTACATTATTTATTACACTTTTGACTCATCCCTTACACCATTTCTTACATACCACCAAATCGGTCCCTTACCCATATCTCACCTCAACAGCAGCAAAAGTGTTTTGCAAGACTATATGAGTGCAATAAGTACATTGTATACATATGTACTTTTAATGTAAGTACAGTAAGTAAAGTAAGTAGTTAAGTACATCTAATATAAAGTGTGACCCTGCGACCTGTTTACACTGAAATCAACAAAATTTGCAATAGCTTGTAGGTCACAAACTGACCTCCAAAAGAAAAACATCAGCAACATGCACTTTTGTGCATTCGTTGAGGAAATGTTCAGTCGTTTTTAAAAATAAACTTATCACTGCTTGTTATGGCAAATAGCCTCACCAGCTTCCTGCAACAACCTGCTTTCCCTTCCTGTCTGTTTCTTTGGGGGCCTTCTAAAAAAACCTTTAGTAGCAAAATCCCAATTGTAGAATAGATTCCCATCTATGTACCCAAGTATTGCTACATGCATTTTCCACATATTAGGCCAGATAATTATAACTGCTGGTCAGATAGCTTTCCTGTCTCAAAGGCTTTCAGGGAAATTACATTGGCAATCAATATAATCTTTTAACCAGGTGCACACTGATTTACCAGCACCAGAAAAACATTAGTCGTGAGAGGAAAACGGTTGTAATGGCAGGCAGATGGTGTCCACTTGAGAGCCGACGTCTATTCTGATAACCACTATCGGAGGTTCTGTCATAAAACCGCTGTAAATGAGGAACAAACTCTGTGGCCGAAATACAGGATGGAGTGTAATTTAGATAGTCTTCTGTTTAAATACCTCACAACGGTCTCCATATCCTGGTTTCAGATATTTCACCCCCCCCCCCCCACAC
>JAUCNO010000500.1:8700991-8740092 GCA_032353835.1 Enteromius viviparus | reverse complement strand
TGCGATACGAACCGAATCGTGGGTCAAAAATCGTGAAACGAACCGAATCGTGTGTTTGGTGTATCGTTACAGCCCTAGTAATAAGTAATTGTTTAAATGTTAAATGTTGAAAGTTATGTAAACGTAATAAATAATTTAGTTAAATAATAGTAGGCTAATAGTAGTTATAAATTAGGCCCTGAAGCAATGGAACACATGCTATAAGAACCAGTTAAATATACATGTTGTTAATTAATACACCTTTAAAGCAACTATATGTAAGTTTTTACCTTGAAATGTCAGTTCCAAAATATTTTTTACCCATAATCCTCTGTACTGGGAGTAAGTAAATTTTGGTGTTTCCGAAAGCCCGTGAACAAATGCACGTGTAACTATAGACTATTAAGACAGTAAATATCTTTTAATTTGATGTATTTTTTTTTTTTTTTACAGATCTTTTATTGTTTC
The DNA here is from genome assembly GCA_032353835.1 of Enteromius viviparus. Lineage (NCBI taxonomy): Eukaryota > Metazoa > Chordata > Actinopteri > Cypriniformes > Cyprinidae > Enteromius > Enteromius viviparus. Next base: position 8,739,645 of record JAUCNO010000500.1, on the reverse strand, counting down.
TCTAGTGCTTTATTTCTTTTAGCCCTGTAAAGCACTTTGGTCAACAGCAGCTGTTTTTAAATGTGCTACACAAATAAACTTTTTTTTTTTTCTTTTATTGTATGTATTGTTCTTCTCCAGGTGTTGCATTTTCTCAGAGTCTGACTGGTGGACTCAGCACTACGATCGCTGTGTTCTGCCATGAGCTTCCTCATGAATTAGGTATTACTGAGTTATTTCTATTATATATGCATTATAAGTATTGCACATGTATATATTTCTTTGCTTGTGTCTGCAGGAGATTTGGCGGTGCTGTTGGCTGCAGGCTGGCCTGTACGCAGACTGGCTGTGTTTAGCGTCATCTCTGCTCTGCTTGGCTTTATCGGTGTTTTAACAGGAACTGCTCTGGGAAACCAGTGGGCGACACACTCACCTTGGATTCTCACCATCACCGCTGGGGTCTTCCTTTATGTTGCTCTTGCTGACATGGTAATAATCCACAGTAATAATAATTTCTCATATCTTAATTTTTATTTTGTAAAGCTACTTTATCCATAATTATCACATTGAATACAGTTTCTTTATTTAATTAAAGGTTTCTGTTTCCCTAGATGCCTGAAATGCTTCATGGGGATGCTGGATCTCTGAGTCCTCTGAGGCGCTTCTTACTGCAGAGTCTGGGTCTGTTGATAGGGGGCGCCATCATGCTTTGTATTGCCCTTTTTGAGGACCGTATAGCTGTTAGCCTGGGAGAAGTGTAGGGATGTGATGTCGTTATAAATTAGACCCTCAGGATATCGGAATTTCCATCCGAAGAGGAGTATTTTGTACTCATCCCTTAATGAACTACTGTGTAGCTACTGTGTATATATTGAGGAAAGTGCACTGGATGGATGAAACGATGGAGATAAAACGAGGAAACGAAGCTGAAATCTATGTAAAAACTTATTACTGAGTGATGACATCTACAGAAAGCTCTAAGAATGGTCTGATGAGAGCTCAACATCATCAGTACTTTTTTCATGTATCATATAAATGTCTTGCAACTTAAACAATGCTGTTTATAAATTATGTATTGAATATGGTTGTTAAAATTTTATAAATGAACCAATTTTAATAACAACCAGTGTCATTGTTTCCAGAAAAAGAACACTTAGGATTTTATACCCATAATAAAGTTATGGCTTATAATTTGTTACAATTTCATATTTTACATGCATACTAATGCAATTATTTCAAATTAACACTGTTCTAAAATAAAAACCTAATATATAATGAAAAGTAAAACTCTTCTTGACAGTCATTAATATGGAATCTGGTTTCTGCCATAGAATACAAAGTAAAAGTAATGTGGTGTTTTGTAGTGTTCAGAGAAACGAAAGAAAAACACGTCACAACAACTTGTATGTAGCAATAGCATTTTTATTTCAACATTACCAATTCTAAGCCACGATACTGAATGACAAGACCTACTGGCTGCAGCAGTTCATGAACCTGACTAACAAAAACATATGGGATATTTTTTTTGTCTTTAAAGTCAGAGAGACCAATTCATTTTTAATAAGCTCAAATTAAAAATGATTATGTTCTTTCTTACTTAAATACATGTACAGAGTTTCACATCTGTTAGTAACAAGTAACCATTCACAAGCTCATACTATGAATTAACAAGGCAAAGTGCTTTCAGGATTGCATTGTCACATAAGGAAATGAATGGCTTGAGGTCTTTTAGTGGGGTTGAAAGGGTGAGGGTTCGCCTTCCTCGGGTCTAGGATATGGTCACGCGACCGTCCTGACAGATTCGGGCAGAATCCACCGAATTCGCCCCATGTCCCCAGGTCCAAAATGGATATGTACAGAGGTACAAAGTTGGCAGGGTGGTGGATAGCTAACGCGGATTAGCCAGTGACCGAAGTAGTGTTTTTGGAAGGGCGTAAGGCTAGGGAACTCTACATACCCCATGTTTTAGTACAGAATGAATGTGCATAACTCAAACCAACCCCCTTTCAAACCCCCACCACCAGTAGAAAATTGAGTTGTTGCTTCAGTACCAAAGTCATACAACCATCCACGCACTCTACTGAACTCGACCAGATACACGTACATACCATGAAGAGCTGTAAACTTGAGTTCAGAGCGCTCACAGTGAACATTTAGAAGTGAGAGAAAGAAACAGGAAAAAAAAAAATAAAAAAAAAACGAGCATGAATTTAAATGCCAGCTAAGTATAGGCTGATATTTTTCCCTGTTTTGTAAAAATAAAGCAAAAAAAAAAGAAAAAGAAAAAAGCGATAGAGGCAAGACACATATGACATCATTTGAAATATAATTGGGAGAAAGTTGTATTTGAAGGAAAAAACAAAAAACAAAAATCATAATACAGTCTGGCTTCACATTCCAGTGGTACTCTGTTGTGTATACACTTACAAATATAATGTTACACACAGACAGACACAGTCAAGCACACTAACTGTCGTCTCATATCACCGATTGTTGGATTTAAGTTATATATCTGTTCATATACATATATATTTCCATTTGTCATCAACAATTGGTGGAGTTTTCAATGCATCAAGCTGTAACACAGAGGTAGGATAATGCTACTTAAAATGCCTCACGTTTCGCTAATTCTAAACCATTGTGTCGGCGATGGGTCAGGCTTGAAGCGGAGCGGCAGGTTTTAACGCAAGCAAGTGGTGATCTTATTGGTTTATACGGAATCTGTGTGATGTTTTAGACCCTGCAATGGTCCCAGGCTTCTGCTGGTGATGGTATCTCCTACACGTTCAACTTAAAGACAGGATAAGAATATTTGCAGATATGTTGATGAGGTATACAGGGTTGATATGACCCCTGTTCGTCGCACTCGCACGCACAACACATACACACTGGGTGCTGCCCTACACGGTCGCTCGCTACGTTTCCACCGTCGAAACAATTGGCGGAGAACAGCGTTCAATACTCGAGTAAATAGTGCAGCAAAAAAATCAGGGTCAAATTTCCTTCATGTCGTAATGGATTTCAAATACTTGGCATGTTCAAGCAGAGCTTGGAAGCAGTGACAGTAACCCTGTTTTAGCGAGAATCCAGCCAAGCGTTTCGGCGATGGAAACATAGCCACAGTGTAGTATTTTATTATTTTTTTTTTTTTGTAACAGCAATCTTTTGGAAATTCGTAAAGACGGTGGGTCCTAGTGAAACCGGATTCAAACATGGGACGCAGGAGGTCCGCTCGATTAAAGCCAGTCGCTTCGAAATGGCCAAATCCTGCACGCATCCAATTCACATTCAGTTTGACTGAAATAAGGCTCTCTCAGCACTGAAATCTCTTATGTTGGATTCAGTTACAAGAAGAGGGTGTTAACCTAAGGTGCCACAGATTACATAGCCAGGCCAAAAGCAGCCAGAGCCAACAAATCTTTAGAAATATACAATTGTCTCTTGATACTTGTATTGCTTGTTCTTGAATGAAATCAAGTGGCCATCTCTACAGAGACATACATTGGTCCTATGTTGTGAAATACTAGATTACTTTATTCACTGTGCTCCCTGTGATATCAAATGTGAAATCATTGATTGCTTGAAGCCAAAATGAAGGACCTTAAAGCAAGTTACAACTTAAGGTATTCTGAAGATTATTATATGACGTCTGGTATTGGTTGTCAACGGTATGTCTGTTTTGTACAATGAAATTCAAAAGGAATGTTTTTTTTTTTAATGATACAGGTTCCATTTTTTTGTTTATTTTTTAAAACCTACAAAGACATTTAATGACAAATACTGGGATCTTTAAGTCAGACCAAAAAAAAAAAAAAAAAAGCTGATCCAAAGATAAGCAATGAAACGTTCTTTGGTACCGCATAACATATGGCCCAAAGTTCAAATGTTGTGTGGGGAGAAATAAAACCCTGCATATTTTACTGCGGACAACAAAAACAACATTCAAGATACCATTTCCAAATAGAACTATCACATCTCTAATCCACAAAAAAAAAAAAAAAAAAAAAAAACTAATTCTAGGCAATGCGCTTCGCTTTTGGTATCAAATCAATTGATTAGAGGTAAATGAACAGGTCTAAACACCCCCCAACAAACACACACGCACACATAAATGCTAAACATGCCACGAAAGCAGACACTGACTTTAAGTGGCGCTGGAGAAGGTACATGGAAAACGGCACTCTCTGACCCCATGAGCAAACAGAAATGCCATCTTTCCAGTAAGCAAGAAGTATTGATAAGGCTTTGACACCTATCACAGTTTCCATTGTACATTCCACAAGAAAGTGCCACTTATGGAGGCAAAGCAGGAAGGAGTTCAAATTTGTACAATCCGAAAAAATAAATAAGTGAAATAAAATACCCTGCTTAAAGAAAAGAAAAAACACAACATGATGGATGATGTAAGAGGGCATTTTCCTCCATTAAGGATACTATGGCGCACAAAAAAAGTTATTGCACTTCAGTCCATTTCAGGTGGATACTTTGACGTCAATACAACATAGAGAAAAGGAGTCATGCCAACATTCTACAAGACACTGGGTTACAACTAATCTCCAATGCATTACCACACAAAAACGACACGGCACACGTCTACTTCACTAAAGAGTTCACACGTTGTAAAACTAAACACGTTTTTATTCCCCATACAGAGTTTAAACAGGTCACTAGCTAGAACCGATCAAATGCTTCGCCGTTACACTTTCATTAAATTTACAAAAGTTAATTATTCATCTGCGTCGTGTCGTGACAAATTTGATCGCGAGGTTTGACGCCTCAAAACGCAACCACGTAGATGGTGGCTATTTTCGGAACGTACAACAGTTGTTCATTCATAAGGCTCACTAAAGGTGTTAATGGAAGACCATACCCTGTGGCATGTACTTGATAACAAAAGGCACAATCCCACATACTCGTCACAAAGTGTAGTACTTTAAAGAGATGATGAAGACGCTTACAGACTCCAAAGAAATAGCAGCATGCCACGCAAAGCAGTCATTTTCTCAACCGAAGCCAAAAAGCAAGTAAGGTCAGTGTTAGATTTACAGATGAGCTTCTGAAGGTCCGTGATCGCTCATTGAAGCTCTTGGGCCATCTCTGGTGGCACTATGCAACTCCACAAGATAAAAGAAAGTATTCCTGCATAGCTTTTTTTTATTTCTTTTTTTAAATATGAAAATGTTTTTTAAAGGGACCCCTACGTGCCCTGTCAGATCAGCCATTCAGTCAAGCTCCGGTGGTCTTCTAACTAGCCTTATGAAAACAAGCTGCTGGCGAGAACAACAAAAAGCAGCTATTTTTGAGTAGATCATTCGCTTGCAGATTTACAATTTGAACTATTAGCGCTTACTGAGTAGAAACATGAAGTAACACGAAGCCAGGGTGAAGGACATCATCAAGTTCAAGAGCACCCCTTGAAAACGCCAATGTTTTCCATTTCAAGGCCTCGGAACGTGACCTTGGGATTCCAGTTGCACGGAGCATGCGTAGCTAAAAGCCCACCCAATTTTCATTACCAGTATATATAGCACGATAGATTTTAAGGACAGCTAGTTTACGAGGTAAGATTGCCACTTCAAGGCAATTCCGACCAAACTTCTTGAGGAAATATATACAGCACATCTTCTTGTGCTCTTGTTATTTACCTTGTTAGAAATATATTCATTTATAACATCACACAAGTATTAACTACCTAAACGTTTCAACTAAGACAACGAAAAACGGGGAGAAAATGTATCTACTTGTATAAAAGAATTAAGCATACATTTTTTTTTGTCCCTAGATATATTCCCAAATCTTTTAGCATTCTCTACCCGTGTTCCCATACTGATTTTTCTTCCGCAAATTGGTGTTTTTATAAATCAGTACTTTTGATGTTTCATTTAGGAGAACCTAAACCCGACACTGTCAGATTTTTGCTTAATGAGTGAAGTTGATCAAATCATTAGCTGTTCCAAATAAATTTTACAGCTAAATATTTGAAACACATGTATTAAAAAAAGACCATTTTGTTCTATGTTCTAGTGCAAAAACTTCTAATAAATTCCAGGAAAATGATTATTTTGAGGCCAGAAGCCATTATGGTACATCTCTCAGCAAAACAACCTATAGAACAGTGTGCTTCTTTTGAATCTCATCGAAACGAGATCCCAGGTTAATGACAAAATCTCTCAAGTGCTGCGACTGCTGAACTTGTACCGTTTCCTCTTAAGGCAAAAAGTTGGGAGATAGACATAGGTTAAATGAAACGGGTGTTTTGAGTATTGCCTTAAATGGATGTGTCTTCAAGTAGTAGGGACGCTGAGGTCCACTGAGGTAAATCAGACATTCTATCAGCCATTAATACCTTTGCGAGAAAAGAAATGATATCGATACAAAAATGCGAGGATGGACATACAATAAGGACACTGATTTAGCTACAATTAATCTGCTTCCCAACAAAATGGTTACAATTATTAGACGACTCTAGTTTCCAACTGCCTGCTTGTAACTGCAACCATTATAGCTTGGTCAACAGGCAATGAAAGCTGGCCCTTCGTAGCAAAGTTGCGTAAAAACAAACAAGCAAGCTCAATATTTGCTGATCCAGAACAAAACAAGAAAAGCTATGTAAATGTGTCATTTTGGTAAATGTCAAATTTGCCCTTCGGTTTAAAATGAAATTAAGGCGTTTCGTAATTCCACTGCTTTGATATAAACCTCAAATTATCAATGGTTTGTGGGAACTATCAATTGCAATGGAAGGCTTAAAAAATACAGTTTTTCGAAAGAGCCGTTGACTGAATGACTCAAATCCGGCTGCTCAATTGATAAGGGCAAATGCTAAGTTATGGCTTAGCCATGAAAGCTTTCAGATGGAGGCGATCTCCACGTAGGACTGACGAGCCCATCAGTATAGCTTAGTTACGAATATACTGGCATTTTTAGACAGTCTGATTGCGAACATACTCGCATTTTACAATAACACACTATGTGGATCTCCAAAATTTTTTTTAAATGGGCACAGTAGCTTATGTTAGCTTGGACTTCTTTCGCTTTCTTTTTTGGTAATGGTCTTGACGCACACTCAAACTGAACCCAAGGAATCATTCATTCACATTTTTACAAACGTATCAAAATGAGAAAGGAAAAAGAAAAATTATGGCACTAAATGATTTTAGGGAGGAAACCCTCCCCCTTATCAGTACTCTAACCTACAAAAAAGTCTTGCCACTTTGTGACCGGTTCCCTTACTGTTCGTACACAGAACACCTAATGCACCTACTCAGTCTATTAAAAGTTCTGAAAGGGTTCAGTTCCAAAGTTCCTGCTGTCAAGCTAATTTTTTCATCGCTAACTACTGCATACAAGTTTATCCACCAACATCGAAGCAAGCTGCTACCATCATGGCATACATTCGACAAAACAATTCAACGACTTTAGTGCAATGCCAATAAGACAATTAGAAATTTGAGGAATTAAAACAAGTACATTTTAGTTTGTTTTGGCTGGATAAGAATTATTTTCGCTTATAAATAGACAAAGATCACCCCTAAAAAAAATTAGCTCCAAGATACAATCGAAAGCAGCACTTTTTCTTGCACCAATATGAAATGTATTACTAATCACAGGCTCCACGGGCACTTGTTTTTCGAACTCAACTACATGTGGTACGACTAGCTAGACTAAATTTATAAATAATTTGTATTGTACAACTACAAGCAGTATAACTGGCAGTGCAAATAACTTGAAGCTCATCCACTTGCACTTCATTATCGTACCCGCGCACTGACCCTTTACACCAAACCGCAGCAAAGTTATTGTACGCGATAAAGTCAAGCTCAAGTTCAGGTAAATAAGCTTGAAATAAACTCCCATGAGGGACTTCCTCTTAGTCATGTAGCCTACTTTGAAATATTTCCCAGGCAAAACACTGCTATATAACTTGACTAATCTGATTTGCACACATGCACGTTTGTACTCTTGCAAGTAGAGGTCAGATATTTGCCCATTTACAGCTTGTGACAGATGCAAAAGCGTTTTTTTTTTTCCTCCATCCTTTTTTTTGTTACTGAACAAGCAAGTGCTTTATATCAGGTCTGCGTGGAGTGGAGAAACTGGTTTAAGCAGCCAAAACCTGTCATTACAAAGACGAAGAGGTCATTTCTTGAATCAGTATAAATATGCTCTCCACACAGCCTTTAAACATCTAACGTTAACGTTTCGTTTGTCTACACACCTTCATTCACCCATAAAATATCAGTTAAATGTTACAATACTTCAAAGCTACTCTATCTACATCACTAAAATCCTGATATACTGTAATGAAAGCAATAGAATTGGTATATTTGAGAACAAGTCCACGTTTCACTGCTGACGATATTCATGAATTCTTGAATTAAGAGATATCAATTTGTATAGCTCTTCCTAATTGGAACGAAAATGTTGATGCTTTTGTTTGTTTATGGCAAAATTAAAAGCCCTTTCAACTGATTGTCTCATTACTGACTGAGCATATATTGCCTGTTTGTGGTGCACAAACAAAAAAAGGGATGTTTCAAACACTCATTCACAATGTTCTTATTTAGTGTTTAGGTGCAAAAAACCTACTGGAAGCACAATCTTTACTTTGTTAATTAATCTACCTTTGGCAATAAGGAAGCATTTTAAAAAGAGCGGGGGGGGGGATCTTATTTCAGTTCAATTGAAAATATAATGCCTTTTTGGATATCTATTAAAATGGTAACTAGAAATTGCTTGACTTTGGTCATACCCATGTGACTGCTCCCCAACACCATAAACAAATGCAAAAAAAACAAAATAAAAGCCTCAGTGTAAACACTTGACATATAACACTCCCCCAAAGTCTAAAACAACCCAAATGGGTTCTGATAAATGAATCACACTTTCATCTACTCCGTGATCAATTCATAACGGATTTTAGTGAAATACTCACATTTCACTGGTCAAAGCACCATTTCGACGACTTTAAGGGAGCTCATATAGTGTGTTTAACTGACAAAACTAAATTCAGTAGGCACTGTGAAAGCAACTCCACACTAAATATTGTAGCAAAGCAGAAGATTTAATTGAACTTTTATAAGGCCCAAAAAGCAAAGCAAAGTAAATAAAACCAAAGGTCCCAAGGAGCAAGTACTGCGTATGACATTTGCATCTGTAATGAAGTTTGTGCTTTCTATACTTCCTCAGTGTAGCATTTTCAAAATGTTGTTTTAACGGCCAAAATCATGACACTTTTAACTCCTCTTTCTTCTGCCCACCTACTAACAGTGATCTGGACTACCTAATACCTCCATTGTAAACCTAATATGAATTTCCACCCTCAAAACCCATCCAAACACTATCCCTTTTCTCTCTAACAAGTAAACAAGCATTAAATATCAGACCCCTCTCTCAGGAGGCCATTGGTCTTTTGGCTTAAGGTAGTATGGTTTCCCTTCTGTCAATATGATTCTGTTAGGTTGTTTGTTTTTCCTGATCTGTGCTAAATCAGATTGCACCTCACATAAAAACCTCAAAACATAATAATCAAGTATGGGATGAAAAACTTGGACTGTTGCGCAAAAGTGGATGTCACACATACACGTGCACGCACGCACACAAACACACACACAAGACCACTATCAAATACATGGTCCCGCAAAATTCATGCAAATCTAGTGTAACCCGTTTAAATTGTTCCTCAGGGCAGGCTGTAAATTCCTATGCAAGGCCACAGCGTCACGCAAATAGGAGGCATGATATGGAAACCCATCCATTATCACTGTTACCATGGAGACACACAGCTGCATAATTCTAACATGAACCCAGTCGAATCGACCACAAATGGAGAAGAAATAAAGGGCTGACTCGCCAGTGATGGATACTGGTTCGAATAGATGGCTTAGATTCAGATTTTAGACTCGTACTGAATGGACAGCATCTAAAATGGGAGTCAGGGAGTGGGAGAAAAAGGAAAGCGAGGGAAAATAAATAGAAATAAATAGCTAAATTCGTCCTCTCGTGTTCGCTCTCTACTGAGATGTGAAGAAAAGCTTTGATACTGGCACAGGAGGGATGTGTGGCTGTAATTGCATATAGGTTTATCTAGGTGTGTAGAGAGGACCAAACCAAGCGACCACGCTTTTTTTTTTTCTTTTTTTTAGCGAGTAAGAACGCCTTACTCGGTCAAGTAGCCATCCAAGCCAATAGTAGCACCATGGCGATCTTTGCCGTAACCATGGCGAAGGCCTCCATTGGGCAGGGGGGGACAGGCGGCGGTGATGCCACAGTGCTTGAGCAGGTTGAGGCTGGGAGACGACGGTGAGGATGAGGAGGGCGTGGAGGAGGAAGGCTTCATGGTTGACAGAATGAGAGCTAGGCAGTCGGCAACAGCTTTATTGGATGCGCAAGCCAGGGCTGGCGTATGACCTGTGATGTGACAAAAACACAAAGGCATCTTAGCTGAGGACACACTCATTTAAATATAGTAGTCACATGATTTATGAAGAGGACGTTCAAGGGTTAGTTTACCTAAAAATTAAAACTCTCTTTAATTACTCACCCTCGTGGCCTTTTTGTGTGCAGAGAAAACAAAAACAACTTTATTTACCAATTACTTCTCTTCTGGGACAGTCTGCTGCATTAAAGAATTAGTTTACTCAAAAATGAAAATTACAGCATATTTTCCTCACCCCCAAGCCATCCTAGGTGTGTATGACTTCTTTCAGACGATATCCTGGCTCTTCCAGTCTTGGTAATGCTGGTGCTCAAATGCTCAATAACATTGAAGCTCCGTAAATCGAATATATCCACAAATACTGCGAAATAAAACTAACCTATACACCTTCGGATGCATTCGCTTTACGGAGCTTCAAAATAATGGCTGCTATCCACCAGCATTACCAAGCTAAGAAGAGCAAGGATACATTTTTTAAACTCTGACTGTGCTAGTCTGAAAAAAGAAAGTAATGTACACCTAGGATGGCTTAGGGTGTGTAAAATATGCCATAATCTTCCTTTTTGAGTGCACTATTCCTTTAACACGAGCACCACAGTGCACAATAGGTGCTCTTGCAACTTCGTGAAATTATGGTTGAACCACTGACGTCACATGAAACTTTTTTTAACGACCTTGTCCTTGCTGATTACGGAGGGTCCGAAAGCTCTCAAATTTAATCAAAAATATTTGTGTACCAAAGATGAAAGAAGGTCTTACGGGTTTGAAAACACATGAGGGTGAGTAATTAAAGACAGAATATTTGTTGTTTGTGAGAACCATTCCTTTAAGATGAAGCACTGTTCTTATGTAAAGAATTTCCCAGAATGTGGTGCGATTTATATTCCAAATTAATGAAAATAACATTAAAAACACACAACATATAATTTCCAACATTGCTTACTTGACATCGCAGCGATACATCAAACTAACATTCAGTCAACCAAGCATGAAGTTACATGGTTCACATTCTCATATTGTTTTTTTCGCAGTGAAAAATGATAGTATGTCAGTAAATTATGCCAAATTCTTGTCAAATTATGAATGGTCGATGCATTCATATAGAAATGTTTTATTTTTATTTATTTACTTTTTTTAAATCAAACATCACTTGTCGTTGATACATCAAATTTATTTCATGCTGGTAATTCTCACTTTAAATAAAATCAAATAAATGTTTATAATAAATGCCATCATATGTAACATTTTTCAATGTCTTTCTGTGGAGTAAAGGGAACTAAAATATACTACAGTGTTCGTGGAATTTTTGGAACCATTTTTTGCAATTATTCCTTAAATGTAAAAAAATGTGATTGAAACTATTTGGTTTTTACCCAGTCCTACCAGTATTCAATTGCCAAAAAATACATATATTTTAATAAGCAGGCTAATCTGGACCATCTAAAAGTTGGATAATTAACATTTGTCATGTTCAGAACAGTAAATTACTAGTATGCTAACTTCATCAGAATTAATATAACATTTCTAATAGTTATTCCATGGAAACAACTGCACAATATACTAATATTAGTCTTTGCATAAGTTCATGTTGCAGTGAGCTGCTCAAAACACACAGAAAATCCTGTCTTACCTTCCTCATCCACTGCCAGCACTGTAGCTCCACGATTCAGCAAAGCCTGAACCACGGTGGCCAAACCATTCCTGGCGGCAATGTGGAGGGGCCTGACAAAGAAAATGATGTTGCGAATAATTTTAAAAACTTTGATCCAGTTTATCCAGTTTCAAGTAAAATGTGTGGTTTCTGTGCCACAAATACAAATCAAGCAAATGTTTAAAGCTAGTCAGGATTCTTAACAACAACAAAAAAAAGAGCGATGTAATGATATTGCTCCAGAGCCATGAGTAATTGCAATCTAAGACAAAAAAAACTCACATCTGAAGCATACTGTTGGTTGCATTTATGAGGATAGGGTTGTGGATCTCCTTCAAGATCAGCATGGCACACATTTCATGAGCCTTCAAACACAAAGACAGTTATGAATATGCATTTTGAGAAATTTGATCAAGATAAAATTAAGTGTCAAGTTTTAGTACCTTGCTGCAAGCCAAGTGCAGGGCAGTGTTCTTGTTCACATCCAGGAGGGACAGGTCGGCTTTGGCTCTGTGCAGCAGCAGGGCTACAAACGACAACAACAAGAAATCTAAAATTACTAAACTCTTCATGAGACTTACAATGTACGAGGGTCTTGGATCACTCGTATCACACATAGCACAATTCTTACCCACAGCACCGCTTTGGCCATTGTCGGCGGCCACCATCAGTGCAGAACGCCCTGAGTGGTCCACGGCGTTGATGTCAGCTCCCTGCCGCAGAACCAGCTGCAGCCCAGCCACGTCCTCGGCAACTGCAGCTGCGTGAAGCGGGGTCCTGAATTACAACAAGAGGTTACAACAATCATTTAGATAGTTGATATCTCATATACTGGATTTCAGTTTGGAACTATTGCACAATTATATTGTTTTATTATATTGCACAGTTATACATAGGTAAAATTGTATTTTAACAACTAATTGCACCAACCTTCCTTTGGCATCCCTGATGTTTACCAGCGAATTACAAACACTGGATTCCAACAGCAGCTCTGCAGAACCACTATGGCCATTAATGCTGCAACAGAACGACAAGAACATGCAGCAAGGCGATCAGGAAATATATTCCATTCAGTATAGTTTTATTTGAACACTCTTCGCATATCAAAAACCAAATATGAGTTTACAGATAACATGATTCTATGGGTGCTTTCAGTGTGTGTAAAAAGTGTATTTGAACAAGAATCCATATACATGACCATTCAAATGTATGTGGTTGGTAAGATTTATCAATTTTGGGAAAGTTTCTTATGCTCACCAAGGATGCATAATTACTAGAATTATTTCTAACAGACATGTCTATGACTTTTTGATTCTTAAATTTGCTTGATGCTTTCAGTTCAGTTTATAACTCACAGAGCACAGTGCAGTGGGGTGAAGGGGTTTCCCTCCTGGATACTACATGGTTTAAGTTCAAGTAAAACATCCAAACAGTCTTCATGACCTGTTTCACAAATAGAGCAAGTCACCTCTTTAACTTATGACAGTTTTATTAACGTGAATGAGCTGTTAAGGCTCAAAAGGTCTAAGCTCTTACCATGATAGGCTGCCCAGTGTGCGGGTGTGTAGCCATGGCGGTCTGTGATTGGGTCTTGGGGATGGGAGTGGTCAGCAGCGGAAAGAAGATTGGAGAGAATGTCAGCATGGCCGCAAGAGGCAGCCAGATGGACCGCGGTTCGCCCCTGAAAATCTCTGCTGAGGACTGGGACGTTGTGGGACAGCAGGGCGGTTATACAGTCCTCCCGACCCATCACCGCCTACAAGGAGAGCCCTGGTTACAAACCCTCTCACTAAGAGGACTAAAGAAAAAGCTTTGCTAATGATTTCAGAATCTCACCCCTCTGTGTAAGGCTGTTCTTCCTCTCATGTCTCTCATATCAGGGCAAGCTCCTCTCTCCAGCAGCAGATGCACACAGTCAGTGTGCCCCCCCAGAACTGCCAGCATTAGTGGAGTTCTATCAAGAGAGAGGGAAACAGTGAGAAGACCAACAACTGTGAGCTGAAAACAAAAACGTAATACAGTTGTTTCGATTTGACAACATTGTTTAGGGACATTTCAATAACAATTACAACCTCTTCTCCAAAATGGAAGTGCTATGCATGGCTTTTGTTTTTGTTTTTTTATTTAAAAAGTTACTTGTGTGTGAATTACATATTTTGACACTTAATTGTCATATTAATAACGGAGATTAACAAATTGTCTTTTTTGTTTACATCTCTGAAATATATTTAAAAAAGTATTTCTGTAAAAAAGAAAAAACAATGCACATGTTGTGACATCAATAACTTTTACTTTAAATATGTATTAAATCGCTGTTTTTGTTTCAGGTTTTTTGGAATCCAGACAAAAGTATTAGTATATTTGCATACAACAATACTTAATATTTACTGCAGTATGGTCCAGTAACAGGGTCAAGACATCATTTCACATGAAGACCTAAAAATACTTTTATATAACTTATTTAGTTGTAATTGTCATAAAATAACCATGTTTGAATAAATCAAGATAATTAAGTACAATTCTAAATACTTAAATATTAACAAATATATATAAAAAAAACTACTTTAATTTTTATAAGTTTATTTCAATACTCTAAAAGTGCTGGGTTATGGATTTTAAACCCAAGTGCTGGGTTCAGCTTATTGGGTCATTTCATTAGATTACTTTTAATATTTGTTACTTTGGTGCTGGGTAGTTACTCCCCTGTAACCAAGTTGCTGGGTTATTTTGACCAAGCATGTATTTTACCTAATATTTACCCAGCACTGGGTTGCCAACTAACCAAAGATGGGTTGTCCTTATAGTAAAAATTATCGTAAATCATTAGATTCAATTAGATGATGCAGGAAGTCATGTGTTTACTTAAAATGAATGCTGTGAAAAGTAAAAAAAAAATACTGTGAACATGAGCATTGATGATGATTAAAAAAAACAAAAAGAGCCATCGGCTCATACATACTGTCCCTCTGCATCTGTAACATTAACAAGGTCGGCTCCCCCCTCACTACAGAGCAGCATCCGCAGACATTCTGAGTGGCCATTGGCAGCTGTCAAAAAAAACAACAAAAAACACAGCAACTTGTCAAAATCTCACAGAAAGATAAGATTCACAATGTGAATATGCACATACGTGCTCTCTGTACCTGCAACATGAAGAGGGCCCCATTTGCTGCGTTGCTCTGTGAGCAGGCAAGATGCTGATTGGCAGAGAAGCAGCTCTACGCAGCGAGCATGTCCTCTTTGAGAGGCCACATACAGCACAGAGCGCCCCACCGGGTCACAGGCATCCACATACACTCCAGACTCAATTAACACGGTGACACATTCCCAGTGACCTGACTCCACCTGGAAAGTAGTTTCCTTTATTATTGTCTCATATATACTTTTTTTTTTTTTTTTTTTTGGGGGGTACATTTGTTACATACCGCCAAGTGTAGTGGGCTGACAGACCCGTTGCTCTCCTTATCTCCTAGCATGTTGAAGCACATCTCCAAAAGCTACAAAATCAAGAACAAAATACAATGCATGTAGCAATTCTTTTGCTGTAAGAAATCATTAAAATCACAGTTTACAATATTACAGTGAGAGGTCAATCTTACCAACTCCAGGTTTTGTTTGTTGCCATGGGCCGCAGCATAATGCACAGCACTGTATCCTTTAGTGTTGCACAGAGATGGATCAGCGCCATTATCCAACAAATGCTCCACACACCTGAAATTATCAAAACACATGAGACTCAAAGATCTACGCTCAAAACAGCTTTCTTCATAGTTACATTAACATTCAAAAATTTGGGGTATGTAAGATTTTCTCTAATTTTTTATTTTATTTTAATTATTGCGATTGTAAAAAAAATTGGTATTGCAACATTTAAAAAAAACATTTTTTAATATTACTTCAGTCTTCATTGTTACATGATTCTTCTGAACAGAATCCTTAATGGACCACTAGAGGTCTGCACTAAACTGTTCAAAAAGACAGCTGACATTTTACGCACCAACGATTCCCTTCCAGATGTGTGTGTGTGTGTATATATATATATATAAATAAATAAAATAAAATGGGGAAAAAAAAAAAAAACCTGCTAAGATCGGGTACAGAACTTACATAACCCAGCCCCCCCAAAAAAACTTACAGGAAGGATTCCTTCTCCCCATCCTCTTGGTTCTGATGGGTGCTGGCATGGGGTCGGTCCGTTCTGAGGAAGACGACAGAAATCAGTAATGCTGTGTAACACCATGCACTGTTTTATTAAATATGATGCAAGAAGATGTGTGGGTGTATGTGTGTGTGTGTGTGAGTTCATTTCACCTGCAGAACGCAGTAGATGCAGCTGAATAGTGTAAAGGTGTACAGCCAGAGCGGTCACGCTCATTGACCTCCGCCCCCGCTCCTACCAGAACCACCACACACTGATACCTCCCATTAGCAGCCGCATAGTGCAAAGGAGTCCTGACGGAGAGACATACATTTAAATATTCAAACAACAAAAGATCCAGCATACTTAATGCCAAAATCCTTAAATATTAAAAATAAGACATTGCACGGAATACACTAAAAGCAAAAACATTCAACAATTCTTAAAACAGTACCTTCCAAACTTGTCCTTCTTATTCATGTCAGCTCCACTGCTTAAGAGCAGATTGAGACATTCAACATTCCTGAACGAAAAGAATATGTATAAATATTTTAAACATCTTTTGCAATTACATTCAGATGCAGGCTGTTGAGTCAGATCAGCAAAATGACCTTGGATGGCATTTGTGTGCATAAAATGCTGTTATATGGGACACCTGACATTAAGTGGGCCAGTGGCTTTTTAAATAGCCCGCTCTAAGTAGAGCTGCAGTCTCACCCTCCAGAGGCAGCAGCGTGTAGACAGGTCCTCCCAAAGTTGTCTGGGGTGTTGATGTCAAATCCGGCTGAGAGCACGTGTTCTTTACTCATTGACAACACAATGCTGTAGAGCTGACCTGCAAAAGTCAAAGCAATGCTAGTTAGAGAAATCCACTGGCAGCGAAGCAGTCATGTGAAAAGCAGTCAATGGACTGATTTAAGACTTCAGTCCATCACTAATGAAGTAGCATGTGATTTGACATTTTTGTAACATGTACATAA
Source organism: Enteromius viviparus (assembly GCA_032353835.1). Lineage (NCBI taxonomy): Eukaryota > Metazoa > Chordata > Actinopteri > Cypriniformes > Cyprinidae > Enteromius > Enteromius viviparus. Next base: position 8,722,459 of record JAUCNO010000500.1, on the reverse strand, counting down.
ATATGACAACTATTTAGTGCCATATTATTTCAGTCACAGCTCTTCCCTAAGGGACATACACAAAGACTAGGTTCAAAACCATTTTTCATTTGGCCCTTGCTGTAATTGGTCACTGTATATGGAGAAATTATGTGTACCTGAGGAAAGTAGCTTACGACAACAGTCAGAGGACCCGTAAAGCACAGCTAAGTGTAGAGGAAACATCCCATGAATCCCTTGTCTGCACAAAGAGCACAAATAAGCAAATTATTTCATTACACATACCACAAGCAGATAACATGCAAACTGAGAAGAGATTAGTATCAGATTCCTTGTAAATGCAAATTCCTTGTACATTTACAAGGAAGAGGGGTAGACTGTGCCATTTTTTAAATAAACTGTCAGAAATACAAAGGAGAAATGACATACACATGAAACAAATACACTCAATTAAATGTGAGGTTGTCTGCTATTAACAGATTTTTTTGGGGTCACATTTTCATGAGAAAGCAAGAAAATGTGTAATATTTAAAAAATTTTATTGTAGTGATAAAATCTTAATTTTGCAAGAACTTGTAACATTAAATTATTATTTTTGCTCTTTCTTGAGCCAGTGACATGCTTCAGCCAAATGTTGATGATGTTAACTAAAACTAAATCATTTGGAAAAACGTGCACTTTGGTAAATCGCAATAAAACTAAAACATAATTATTATATGAAAACCTGAAAATGATAGAAATTTAACAGTCTTGGCAACTAACGAAACAAGTTAAAGTACTTGCTTCATTATGTAAGTTGAAGTAATTTCATGCTATTTTGTTTTGTTTTAGCCCCACATACCATTTTGCATAAATGTAATTTACAATCATGTGCCACCGAATTTGTTTTGGTATGATGATTTAGTAGATGACTCTACTCCACACACAAAGCAAAAAACAAAAACACCTCAAGTCTCTTTCAACGAACATGTATGTACCTGGCTGTGTCAGCACCGTTTGTCATTAAGGTGCTGATAAGCAGCTCGTGGCCATACTTAGCAGCAACATGAAGAGGAGTATTGCCATATCTGTCCACACAATCTATCTCCCCACCTGAGGAGACAGGAAGTGGGGTTAAAAATACCACAAAGGGAACTGGAAATTGAATGAAAAAGAAAAGTAACTAACCATTCTGAATGAGGATCTGAGAGCGAGTGAAACGTCCATGAATGGCTGCCATGTGCAAAGGGCTTTTCCCTTCTTTACTCTGTAGAAAAGGAAAAAAAAATAAAGCGACATCTTAAAACTTTGAGAAAGAAAGCATACAACACTATTTAGATAATCCAATCAGAGTAATGTGTTAATAAACCACTCCCTATCCAGACCTGCATGTTGACATCAGCACCGTTGTTGACCAGCAGCTCCAGGCAGAGAGCTCCGTTAGTGGACACGGCAGCTAGGTGCAAGGGCGTGTAGCCGCGGTGGTTGGGCTGGTTGACGTTGGCCCCACGGTTGACCAGCTCGTTGGCTACGGCCTCCTGTCCCGTGTAGCAGGCCACATGGAGAGCAGTGTTTCCAAAGGCATTAGGCTCATCAATCTGAGAAACAGTTTGCATGGAAAAAAATATCCTGTAAACCAAGGATCAACCATCTTTCATTTCCAGGAAAATAGATTAAAAAATTTGATGACTTCTGGGGACATGCGATTCTTTTTGGTCTAAAATGTCTTCTTTAAAAAAAAAAAAAAAAAAAAAACGATTCATGTGTAAAAACAGGTCACTTAGCAATCATTTTTGACCCATGCCCTAGTGATTAACAGCCGCTAGGGAACAATTATCTGGGTTAGAAAAGGTTATGTCCAAATGTGTAATGTTTATATATGGCTGACTTCATTTTTCTGATGCTTTATCGCCAATATTTCTAATCATTTTAAAGACAAATTGTTAAAATGATTCAGGAACCAGACACTTAATCTTTGGACAAAACATAAATCAAGAAATCAAGCTCAACGTCATGCCATGGGGCTGACCTCGGCTCCATTGCGTAACAGGTACTTGACCACATCGACGTGGCCACTGGCAGCAGCAGCGTGGAGAGGGGTGTATCCTCGCTTATCCTTACAGCTCTTATCCGAGCCCTGAGACACCAGCAGCTTAACCACCTCCAGATGTCCTGAAAGAAACAAACGGGTAAGTATTACAGCTACTTCCAGGAATTACCACTAAGTAGCTAAAGATGATGAAACCAATCAACCAAATTGCTTTCTAGCATCAGAAAACACCTACAGCACTTCAGAAAGATAAATGCTTACCAAGGTAAGCTGCCCAATGAATGGGCTGCCTGTCCTTCTTGTCACTGGCACTCAGATTGGCTCCCTTGTTCAGCAGCAATTTAACCATCTAGTTGGCAGTAATAGAACAAAGTCACATTGTGTCTGTTTATAAAAACCATTGGTGCATTAGAGGCACCCATGAGAACTTAAAAAAAAGTTTTAAACTATACAGGCAGAGATGTAAAATCAAACTGCCACTGAGGAAGTTAAAAGGACTAGTATTTCAGTACCAAGTTAACTGCTTTTTTTTTATTTTTTATTTTTATTGTAATAATTAATTTGTGCCATTAAAGGAATTAAAGCAATATCAACCTGACATTACACACACAAAAAAAGTTTAGTTTAACCTAAATTAATATACAAAAAAAAAAAAAAAGATTCATATTCAATCCTTGAAGGCTTCGTTAATCTTGACAATTGCATTTTAAAAGTTCTATATATTAAATTGTATTTATATTTATATATACACATACACATATATATATATATATATATAAAAAAAAAATTATTTTCAAAATAAATTTTATTTTCATATAATAAAATCTCAAATATTTAATATATAAAACAATAAAAATATATAAAAGTTATAAATTAAAAATACTGTGTACACAAAATGTCTGGCTTTTTGAAAAATGTAAAAAATATTTTTAAAAATACAAGTATCAAATATTTAATGTTAAAAATACTAGATATTATGAACTAATAAAATTATAATATTTTAAGATTTTAATTATAATGTACTGGAATTTACTATTGACGTTTGACATTGTGACAACTACACAAGCAGTTCCAAATAAAGACTGAAAGCAGCGAATGTTGTATCATATATAAACAGAAGCATCTGTACTCGCTCTAAGGGCAATTTGCCCTTTCGCAATCTTGCGGAGAGCTAAAACAAAGATGTCGAGGGCTGAAGTAGCCCACCATGTCGTTTAATTCACCCGAGTGCATTAGATGAGTAATTCCACCCTACCTCCTGGTATCCACTCTGAGCAGCGTGATGCAGGGGCGCTCTGCCCGTGCGGTCGGCCATATTCAGACTGGTCACATGGGGCAGCAGGGTCTCGACACAACGCGTGGCTCTGTTGGCCGCTGCAATGTGCAGTGGTGTCTGCCAGAACTTATCCCTCGCAGTAACGTCAGCTCCCTTCCTTAGCAGCAGTCCGACAGCCCTCTGGGTAACAAAAGAAAAACAAAACAACGCATGAATCATATTAAATTGCTAAAAATGTTAAACAATGGCATGAGTAAGCCGTTACTCAGACTGAGCCTCCACTCAGGCATATAAATCACCTTACCTCGTTTCTGGAAGCAGCTGCTCTGTGCAATGGTGTTAGCCACACGTGGTCCTTTGCATTGACATTCGCACCTATGCAGTTAGGTGAACCAAAAAAAGGGAAGCATAAAAGATTTAAAGAAGTTAAAAAATGACTAATACTTAAGCTATTCCACATTATGAAGTAATTTGTAACTAAAGGGCATTGCTAGGCATATCACGCAGCAGAGCCTATCATACCAAAATGCTAATATATGACAGTTTATAAAGAAAACCATTATGGAGACATTTTTTATTAAAACATTTACCCCCAGTTTCACAGACAAGGCTTAAGCTAGTCCCAGACTAAATTGCATGTTTGAGCTGTCTCAGAAGATAAATATCTTGCTGTGACATATCTTAAAACATGTCAGTGTCATTGTTCTGTGTTAAGATGCACACAAGTAATATTTTCTTATGAGGCATTTTTGTAAAAGTTGCTTAAATATCTTAATTTATCTAATGCCTAGTCCTGGCTTAAGCTAAGCCCTGTTTGTGAAACCAGGCCATAGCATATTAAACTATTTCTGTGCCATTAACCATCAGTAAATTGTAAATATAATGACAGACTAGTTGTGCCTAAAGGCCCTTTCACACCAGGCACGATAACTATAAAGATAAAGATAACGATAACTATATTTGCACCCACACCAATGAACAAAACCATCTGTTTATTTTTAAGCTCAACTGCGTCTGCTGCTTTAGATTCTCAAGCGCGTGACAGCAGGATTGATTCTGTTTGGTCGTCAGTCTTTCATCATTCATCAGCTGGAAATTTTTTTTTTTTTTAAATGATTCCTAACGATATAGTTTCTCTGTCCTTCATCGTTATAGTTGAGGTGTGGATACTGCTATTCTTTAACATCGAAAACCATTTTTAAAACTATATGTTTATCAATATAGTTATAGTGCTTGGTGTGAACGGGCCTTAAACCCGTTTTTTGGTCAAGCAAATAATAAAATATTTACTTGTAGTTCTGCCTAAAATATCATTAACAAATCAGTCAATCAATAAATAACCAAATACAATTTATAGAAAATATGAATATAATTGACAGATTACCACATTCACGTTCTCAAATGTTGGTTAAAGGTCACATGGTATGCAAGTAACAATTAAAACTATAGAACATTTTTCAGTAAGTGAAAAAAATAGTGATTATTTGGTCATATAGTAAACCCTGAACTGACTCCGTGGATACGAAAATGTCTCCTATTGCTACTGCTGAGTCCACTACTAATGGAAAGTTACAGGTTACCATACAAATATTTATCTTAAACTGTTCACTTTCAAACCATTACAGTTTTTTGGAAGCTTCGAACTCGTCCAATCCATTAATTTTGGTGGGAAATGCTGTAAACATCTGTCAACTGAAAATTACACAAAATACAAAGTATTCCTAAATACACAGAGCAGAGATGGAGTTTGTGTGAAGCAGCATTTACTCTTAACAGAGCTTTAGGCTGCAGGCGTGTGCAAATCTGCATGCCTTTGATTTGACAGGACCCCTATTTTGGTTTTATTTTGATTAATTGTGCTGCCTATTTTCCTTATTCTTAATATTACAATTAATTTAGTCAATGATAAGCTTTTCATTAACTCAAGAACTCCTATGGGATTTGGAAAACCTTGATATAGACTGAACTTTTGCAAATGGGTGCGACAGGCCACACATTTTCCTATTTTATGCATTTTAGCAAAGCTCGAATTTCTGAGCTCGAAAAGCTGTAGCTTTTGATACCAGATCTATTTTATGAATTAAAGCATTAGTGCATATGCTGTTTAGTGTCATACCAGCGTTGATGAGAAGCTCCATTATATGAACGTCCCCCAGCCAGGCAGCAGCATGAAGAGGTGTGCGGCGCTCTTGGTCCTGACACAAGCAAGCAAGAGGAAAAACAAAAAAGTTAACAGTTTTTTTTCCCCCATTTCCTTTCCACACTGTCATTTTTTATTAAAGGCCCACACAGCCCATATGTACAGTCACCCAGGCAATCTGTCCATAGTTATTACATCACATATGCAGATGAGACACATCATTCATGCTCACACTAAAATACGCCACTCAGAACATACCAGTGCATTGACTTCATCTTTCTTGTGCAAAAATAACTTCACTTCATCCACATTTCGGTTAAATACGGCCTGGACCAGAGGCGGCTGGAGGAGGAGGAGGAAAAAAGGGTGGATGTTACAATGCTATAAAACATGACAACAAATCCAAACCTTTAGTTTGAGCAACGTTTGATTACAGTGAGGTGTATAACTGTGTGATGATAATCAAATATCATTATCAATGAATATTTAAAGGCGGCTTCATCAAAATAACACAGACTGCAATTGTATCTACGTATATATGATAAATTTGCATACAACATAGTTTTACAAAAATATAACGTGACAAAAGCAGGAGCATTTGGTAAATAGATTAATAAACCTGTGCGTTTTTAGAACATAAACACACAATAGATGTTTTCCTATGCGTCTGGCTGACACCCAGCTCATTAGGCTAGCAGGCAGGCTAACGTCTGGGCGTGATAAAAGGGCTTTTTAATCATTTTTATCGCCTCTTGGGTAGCCCTACCCTCGATTTACACTAAAAACGTGATGTTTGCAGCTAAATGCATAGCAATAACACAAGTTTCTATGCGAGAACTGTATGGGGAAATGCCATAATCCATCGTCAGGGAGCTAGCTAACATATCAGGCTCTGCATACAAGCGCAGAGAGCGAACAACAAATTGCTTGGTTTTCGCCACTCGTGGGGTTTTACTATCCCTCACCTGGTCTGAAATATTGAGTACCCCCATCTCCCTGCGTCAGTCGGGCCGAAAGTCCCTCATCAGTAAGGAATCGAGGCTGGGAAACCAAGACAACAATCTTGTGTTGCGATTATAGACGTGATGAGTGAGGCTTTAGCTGGTGAGGCAGTTGAAAATAGCGACACCAGCGTGATGGCCGCCTGCTGCACCAACTTTCACAATAAATGCCCGTAAACATTTCTTGCGCTGCAGAAAAGAAAAAAATGTTCAAAAAAAATTCACGCTTTAAGGTGGCTTTAATATCTATTGTTTGCTGTGTATGAAAACTAGCTTAGAAAAATATATACTGTGTTAAAATTAAACATATTTTATAACAATCATTTAAAGTACAGAAATAAGGATGCTCTGTTAATGCTCAAAATGAAAGATGTGCCACATAAAAAACGATGCCTGCTTTGACACACCTTGGCCTCTAGATAAGGATATACAGTTAAAATGGCTGTGGAAATGCACACACTGAGAAGCCAAATTGTGTTTACAGAGCACGTCCTGATTTTGCCAAGTGCTATCAACATATTTTGTTGACCCTGGAACAACATTTTATAGTCTTGGCCATCTATACACCTAAACCGACCCTTACCTATGAGTACTGCCTAAAATCAGAGGAAATGATAGATGACTGACACTGATGTACAAGCACCAATCACTGATTGTAAGCCTAAACCTCACACAAACTGTAAATCTGACTGGTTAATCACAATGTTGTCCCAGGGTCAAGAGAGATGAATCAGGTTAGCAGTTTAGCGATGCTCTTCTGTGCCGCCTTGTTCAGTGTTAATAAGGCAATTTTGAGAATACATAAAGCTGTTAAGAAAAAAAAAATGCAATTCAAGGATTTTATACTATGTAGATTTGTTTTCAAATAAACAAAATGTTTTACACAAATGTTTTCTTTTATAATGTTAAAAACTATTGCTAAAAATGTTTTGTGAATTCTAAGCTTTAAAATGAAGAATGGCCTAATTAATTATAAATTCTATAAAGGTTGACTTTTTGTTTTTAACTAGGCCTTGATGATAACTAAACTTTTTAATTTGATTAAACAACGCATGCAAAAGTCCGAGTGTTTATATAATAAATGTTGAAGGATGGTTTTATTGTTTTCTTTTTATCCAACAGAGGGAGATAACAAAAAATCTATATATAAAATAAAATGTCTGACATTCTAATTAGTCCACAAAAGTAGTTCATGTGTATAATGCCCTCTTCTGTTCAATCCAATACATCTTACAGACAAATCAGACACTTTACAATATTTCTATTTTGCCATTATACTTTTTATACTCGAATGGAGGAGCTTGTCATACATAGTCAAAGGGCATGCATCCAAACAAACAGATGTGTTTTAAGCACTATTTAAATGCTAAAGGTGATTTTTAATTCAAAAACGTTTTTTTGTTTCACTTTTTATTTGTAGTTTTTTAACGGCATAAATCAGTTTTTTGACTTTTATTTTGGAAACGCACTGCAAACAGCAACCTTCCGGTGGCCCTGTTGGAAATTTTGATAGGGTTGCCATTTTCAACCAAATAATAAAACCCCCCAATAGAGTTATAAGGAAATGCAGGGCGCACAATGAGTTTCTCTACGAGCGCTAACTGTTAAACACCAGAGGAAAACCACTAGAGTTAAAAACATGGCAGACTCTGTAGTGATGGGGAGCGGATCTTTAAACTCCGGAAGCGTAAATATCTTTCATTTCTCTTTCCTAACCTACAGTCTGCTAGCTTAGCCAAACACCACTAACGTTAAGAGTTTGTTCAAATATGAGGCACATGTACCGGCAGAATTGTCATTAGACACAGCAAATATCCGTTTATTAATTATGTTATGCGTGAATATATTAACGCCTTACAATAAATGCAATGAACCTAGTTATCTAGAAACAGTTCAGTGTCTAGCAGGATTAAATCTTCAGGCGTTGCTACCTGAACACAATTTTTGGCCATCATATGCCGAGTCATGCTGTTGGACACTCTTATGATGCCCAAAAATGCTTTCTAGGAGAGCAGCCACCATCATCCCTGCAAAAGGTCTTAGCTGATTTAAACTGGTCTCCCAGTCTGGAAGACCAGCAAAACATTTATGCTGGTATAAACCTTTTGATTAGAAACATAAATCGGAACAACCAACTCTTGGTTTTAAGACAGTCAAAAATGTGCAACTGGACATCCTGATCTTTAATACTATGTTCTTTTGATTGATAATTGCAGCGCTCTGGGAGCAGTAAGACCAGCACAAGTCCTACAGAGAACTATCAGCTGGCTCGGAGACGCACACTGCAGGTGGTGGTTAGCTCTCTTCTGACCGAGTGTGGCTTCGAGAGTGCTGAGAAAGTGGCTGTGGAGACTCTCACTGAGATGATGCAGAGCTGTGAGTCTCGGTCCCATGCTAGTAGTCTCCTGGAAATACTATTGAAATTAATATTAAACGTTTGAATATCTTTTGATAGATATAACTGAGGTTGGCCGTTGTGCGAAGGCAACCTGTGAGCACACAGCTAGAAGCACCCCTACACTCTCTGATGTGGTCATCTCACTGGTCGAAATGGGTTGGTTGCCCTTTTATCAATATATTTAATCTTAAGGAGCAAAGTTTACTTCTGTATGTGGTTGATTCATGTTATCTGAGCTTTACTTTTCCCACAATCACAGGTTTTAATGTGGATACTCTTCCAGTGTATGCAAAAAGATCGCAAAGGATGGTCATAACTGCACGTAGGTGTTTTATAAATTTTTTCCTAATTTATCTGTTTGTACTATATTATCTGTTATATAACTGTGCTCCTCTGTGTTTAACAGCTCCAATAACAAATGCTCCAGTCGCCCCAAAAGCCCTCGTGGCCGGACAGAAGCGCACTCATCCAACATACATCCCCAGCCACTTCCCAGAATTCCCAGATCCTCATACATACATCAAAACACCGGTGCGTTATTTTGCTCCCCTGATGCCTTGCTATTGTGGGACTTTTCAATAACACTAAGAACATTCTGCTTCAACATATTCACATTTGTTTTAGACATTTCGAGAGCCTGTGTCAGATTACCAGGTGGTGAGAGAGAAGGCAGCATCACAGAGGAGAGATGTGGAGCGCGCTCTCACACGCTTCATGGCCAAGACAGGAGAGACGCAAAGCCTTTTTAAGGACGACATCACTGCATTCCCTTGTGAGTTTTTCTGCCCCAAATACAGCTAATGCAGGCCCGTCGCAAAGAGGGGGACTTAACATGTCCCCCCTGCTTACATGATCAAGAGTGAACTTAAATCTGAATCACTCCAAATACAGTACGTGGCATTATGTTCTCTTAGCAGCATGAAAAATAGAGCTTAAATTCAAATTCTGAATGGATTATAGGCTATATAGCATAAGCTTTCTTTATAGCTAATAATTAAAAAGCTGTTACCCCTCTAGTTCATCACAATCTCACAAAGTTAAGTCATTATAATCAACAAATCTCTTATTACACTGCAGTGAATCTTATTTACATAGTGTTATAAAGAGAAGATTTGCGAGTTTGCAGGACAAAACTGATGATTTGAGCTGTGATTCTAACATAAATAGCCTCGTAATATAATAATAAGTCACAATATATAACACAAAGTCAACAGGCTATCTGTTTTAATATAAATAGTTGTTACTGTTTTTGTGAATGCCTGTGCCAGTGTACTATTTTTAGACTAACGACTACCCTTTTGACTTTCTGGTGTAATTCTGTGTGTAAAAAGTGATCGCAGCAAAGCCGAGCACCATCCCTTACCTGAGTGCCCTACTGCCCTCAGAATTAGAGCTTCAGTCACTGGAGGAGACCGATTCATCTGAGCAGGACGACCAGACAGATACAGAGAACAACCACAGTAACATCATGCAGGCAAGCATGACGAATTTATTACATATTTATTCATTTATTTATTTATTTTTTGGTCAAAATGTCTCTGCAAAAACATACCTGCATGTCTGTTATTTTTTTGTAGTTTATAATGTGTATATATATTTGTGTGTGTGCGTAAAAACTATATATTGTTTATTTTAATAATTACCTTTTTATTAGAATTAGACTACATATTATTATTATTATTATTATTATTATTATTACTGTAATATACTTTTTCTTTTTTATTTCTAGGATGACCAAAGTGCAGATAAGGAGAACGTAGTGCTGCCGCCTGGTGGTGTTGTGCCTTCAGGGAAGGCCAATGAAGAAAACATGATTGACAATCCCTATCTTCGGCCAGTCAAAAAGCCCAAAGTGAGAAGGAAAAAATAAAAATGCATGTATTGACATGGCTACTTCTACATTGGCTAATTAGGATGGATGAAAACTTATTAGCACATGCTGATCACATTGTGCACCTTGAAGTTATAGCTAACATACACTGAGTCTTCAACAAATGCAATTTGAAACACGCAGTGGCCCTTCCTGTTACTGATGTTTGATTCTTATAGAATGACAGACTGTTCATTAACATTTGAAAAATATTAGATGGATTTCAAGCAGGAAACTTCTCTTAAGTATAACACAGCTTAGAGTTGAGTTTTGGTAGCTTGTTTTGATGAGCCTTCCCTTGAAATATCAATTAGTTTTTACAGTTCTAAACCACACGCCAGAAACATGACATTCTCTTTTGATTTGTGTGTATTTGTTACTCATTTGTGAATGGTGGTAATAAAAGTCTTTTGTTGTTTATTTTAAGGCATCATTTCAAAAGTACAAGTTGAAAATTAAACCAGAACGTGGAGATCGTGTGAACATCTGTGTCTTGTGTCCTGTTACTTCACTCGTTACTATTCTAGTTTAATTAATTTAAGTAATTCACCTCTGAACATGTTATGAAATAGGAAACATAAAGCTTTAATATTTGTATGCATTGACAGTCACACTGAATTCTTCTGGTTCTAGTGATCAGTAAAACAAGCTTAGATATGCCACCCTGTTCCTCTGTTTCCTAAACTCTTTGTCATGGTAGAGCTGCATGGACACAAAACACATTCAATTATGGGGAGGGGGAATTATAAGGAAACTAGTGCTGTCAAATGATTAATTGTAATTAATCACATCTGAAATAAAAGTTTTTTTTTTAACATAATAAATGTTTATTCTGTGTTTATTTATTATGTTTATATTAAAACACACACTTTTTATTAAATTAAAGAATTTACATGTAAATGCATTATATATTTTCTTATATTTATATAAACAACATATTTTCATTAAATATACACATGTATGCGTTTGTATTTATATATATTTAATAAATATACACAGTACATACGAATATATTATGTAAGGAAAAACCTTTATTTTGAATGCGATTAATCATTTGACAGCACTAAAGGAAAAACATTTTATTGTTTCTTTTTTTATATTGTAATTTGTAGAACAATGTCTGTCATCTGTACCTCTGTTCGCAGTGTTCGTCTCTCCAGCGATGGCACTTTTGACCAGTCTGGAGAGCCGAATTTAAAAGGCCATGACACCTTCTTGCTTTGGATGGTATCATGAACATATGCCCCTGGACTTTAAAAAGGATACACATTAAAAATCTGCAATTCATTTAATTTAAACCTGGAATTAAATGTTTTAGGATGCTCTTGCATATACATGGATGGATTTTTATTTATTAATTCATTTATTTTTTAAATCTTATCACTAGTTATTCATTAAACATTATTCATTATTCAGTAGCACAAACAACTGCAAAAATCAGGAGGCCCGGATTTCAATTATTTTTAAGGAAGATGTGGGCCCTGCAGCTTAAAATTAGCTTTTTTATTAGCAGAACACATTTATTACCAGGTGCACTCATAGTAAAATGATAAAAATAAACTATCATACCCAGGGCTGGAGTCTGTATTTGAATGTTTGAATCTTGCAGAGGTACTATTGAATGGAGCTTTTCCAGGAGGACACACTTTAGACCGAGTCCAGTCCTGCTGGTATTTCTGTGGTGAAGGGGTGGCCGTCTAAAAAAGGCGATGCATTTACATTGCATTAAAACAAAGTAAGTTTGTTACTTAGAAATTAATAAACAATGCGTTACATTAATTGGAGGCAGAAAGCGTCGTGCAGTGCGCGCTGCTAGCACATATCCCCTCTTACTCTCAGGTCTGTGTTGGAGGTCATATGTAAGAGTGCCCACCTGAAAACGACTTCAAATTACTTTAACTGAAAAGAAAGACAAGTTTCATAACTTGTTATTTAACTGATGTACCTTTTGGCATACTGACCGTGTGGTTGTCGTAACATCCGGGTCCTAGTTCTTTTGAGCCGTAGTGTACGAGCATTTCATTGCCCATGCGATCAGGCGCAAAGTGCGTTGGAAACATCAAACGTTTCTGGCAGGTGCCGAACGCGACCCGAGGGGCTAGGAAGTTAATCAAAACAAATAACACAATTCAATTTTGAAAACGAACGATGCATTTTAGCCCGGTTATGGATAAATTACCTGCGCGCCGTGTCGTCATAGCGTCCTGATGTTTACTGGTTACCATGGTATCCAGGTGCTGATGATGTGGGCCAGATGGAATTCCGATGTATCCAGAAGGAAACTATGCATTTCATTTGAAATGCGCTTTAACGTGATCAATTAATTATTTAATTTATTATCAGGAAAAGTTAAGTCACACATTTCAACGAATTTGAATTTCATTTAATAACAACATAGAATTCTAAACACATGATGTTGATGGTGATTTTAGAGAATAATCTGTTTATCTTGTGGATGCACACGTGTCCCAATAAAAATGTTAAACAACAGGCCTATATATCAATAGTTTTAGCATTTAATAGACTACACAACAAAACACATTTTTTTGTGAATGGTTTTGCCTAAAAAGTGCTATATTTCTTTAAAATAAATTCCACGTTGACATCTATTTGGTTTGATATGTAACCCAGTGACATTCACACAATTTTGTGGCTGTATAAATTAGTGTGAAATTATTAAATTATTAAGCGTTAATTATGCGTAATTTGGGCTGTTTTGCAGTTAAAGTGTAATTGTTTATATAAAATTAATTCAGATACTGTTTGCACAAACTAGAAGTGACTTGTAACCACTACATGAAGGTCTGTGGTCAAAGTATGAATGCGTATGAATAACCAGCACAAATTTTTTTTTCACTCAGAAAAAAAGTAAATTTCACAATAAAAAAAAAAAACAGCAAGTAACACATTTAATGCGATACAAAGACTAAAGCGTTTCCTTGTGGATCATATTTTAGATGTAATACCTAGCCATCACTCATGAAATTATCATCATTAATGTTAGTTTATCTGTTTCAGAGAATTATATTATTGCTGTTTATCATGGATGAGAGGATTTTGGAGCCTGCTCTTGTAAAAAAGCAACTACTCACTGTTACTTTAATTTCTCTGAGGGTTGGACTGACTTTCAACGCATTTATAAATGTGGTTCATTGTATACTTTGACTTAGATTCTCAATGATCTCAACAATAAAACTGCCAACTATAAAAGGAACAAAAGTTTCCTCCAGTGTGAGAGCCATAAAATAAAACTACAGTGCACACTTTTCTTTAGCACTGCTCTTTAATTTCCCTTTTCTTTAAAGCTTCTTTGAAACATGTTTACTGCAAAAAGCACTATATGCTTGCCTGATGTTATTTGAACAATAATGACATAGGACAGCTTATTACAGGAGCATTTATTTATCTGTAAAGATATAATATAAAACATATAAGATTATTCTTTCTTCTTAGTTGTAATTTGGGGAGTCAATTTAGTTATTGCATTTATTATCCTACTAATGTCCAGTGTAGATAAATAATCAGGAATGCTCAACACTTAAGACAAGAACAGTATAAAGGACATAATTTTTATGATTTCCTGGTTCATAAAACACTTCAGGATTATCACCAAGATCACAAACTAGTCCTAATAAAAAGTCCTATGGAGGGGCTGATGGCACAACATGCACTCGTGGCATACCAGCTGATCACAAATACACACTGTTTCCAAGGAACATCCCTCCATATGTCCACAATTAACGGATAGAAGAAAAAATTGTTTGTTTGCAATTTAACTTTATGCATAGATAGAGCTCTTCTCAAGTATTTGTATTTGTCTGCCCAGAGGGAGCTGTTCTTTTCCAGCAATGAACTACATTTTTTTCCTGATCCTTTGTACTTAAATACCTGGGTATATATTATGTCTGTGTCTATACAGGTACATTCTTTATAGATGATAATAAAGGATAATCTTTGTTTTATATATAAGGTGCATTGTAAAAAAGGCCAAACAAGTGTTTTGATACCTTCAACGGTTCCTGTAGTTCTTCACCAGGTTTGCACACACTGCAGGAGGGATTTTGGCCCACTCCTCCACAGGTCTTCTCTAGATCTGTCAGGTATCTGGGCTGTCGCTGAACAACAGGAAGTTTCAGCTTCCTCCTAAGATTTTTAATTGGATTTAGGTCAGGAGACTGGTTAGGCCAATGCTTCTTATGGAGCCACTCCTTGGTTTTCCTGTGTGCTTTGGGTCATTGTCATGTTGGAATACCCAGCCATGACTCATCTTTAATGCTCTGACTGAGGAAAGGAGGTTTTTGCCCAATATGTCACAATACATGGCCCCGTTGATCCTCTCTTTAAAACAGTGCAGTTGTCCTGTCCCCTGTGCAGAGAAACACCCCCAGAGCGTGATGCTTCCAGCCTCATGCTTTACTGTAGGTATGGTATTATTGGGATGATACTCATCATTCTTCTTCCTGCAAAAACGGCGAATGGAGTTAAGACCAAAAAGTTCTACTTTGGTCTCATCTGACTACAGGACTTTCTCCCATAACTCCTCTGGATCATCCAGATGGTCCCTGGCAAACTTCAGACAGGCCTGGACATGGGCTGACTTAAGCAGGGAAACCTTATGTGCGATGCAAAATTTATAACCATGACGTCTGAGTGTATTACTGATTGTAGCCTTGCAAACGATGGTCCCAGCTCTCTTCACAGCACTGACCAGCTCCTCTCGTGTAGTTCTGGGCTAATTCTTCACCATTCTTAGCATCATTGATACCCCACAAGGAGAGACACTGAAGTAATTGCATTAAATAACAACATATAAATCCAAACACATGATGTTAAACCTGATGATTTTAATGGATGTATAAAATCTGTTCTCCTCCAGTTTACAAAGATGTATACATGTCCCAACATACATTTTTGCATGTTACAGTTGTATCATTTAAAACACCCTTATTTTTTAACGGTTTTGCTTACAAAGTAAAATAGACTATTTCTTTAAAATAAATTTAACTTGGTTTCATATCTAATGCAGCGACATTCACACATTTTTAAATTGTGGTTGTAAATACATGAACAACCAGTTTACAAGTGTTAAAGGTTTGCACGTTTGTGCAGTTGCTTAGAAACAAAATTCAGATTAAGAAATTCGTTGCAAAAGCTAAAGTAAACCAACCGCTAGATGAAGAAACATTTGTGGTTAAGGTATGAATATGAATAACCAGCACACTAAATTAATTTTTTTCCCCACTCAGAAATTGCAAGTACATTTTAAAAATAAAAACAAAGAAACAGCAACTAAAACCTTTATTAAAATATGAATTTTGACATATGAAGAGTGAAACAGAATCAGCTTATATTTTACATAATTAGCTATAACTTATGACATTATCATCATCATTCGGATTTTGTTGTTTTAGAAAATAATGCTGTTTATCATGCTAATTATGGATTTCGGAACCTTGAAACCTGCCCTCAAAAATTAGCCACATTAGTCTCCTTAGACTGACGCAGTGTGTTTTCAGGTACAGCTAGACTAAAATCAGAATTTAAACTTAAATCAGAATTTTAAAAAAAATTTCAAAACCATATATTTTCCTAAAAGCACACCCATTTGGTGAACTATTAGTGTAAAATGTCTTGGTTACCTATTGTAACCCTCGTTCCCTGAAAAAGGGAACGGAGATGTCACATCGGTGACTGACGAATAGGAATCTCGCTTCGAGATGCCAAAACAACTCTGCGTGTATGCAAACATGCCAATGATATTCATTGGCATACGCTGATTAGGATCAGCTGAACCCAATCGTAGCACGAGTATAAGTAGGTGAGCCAATCTAGCGTTCATTAGGTCTTCGCTGAGGAGCCGAGCCGGTGTAAAGGCCCCCTGGCGGCGGTACAGCCTCTGTGGCGACGGGACATGATGTCTCCGTTCCCTTCTTTCTGTGGTGGAGGCATCTGTGAATACCACAGCATGCCTGGAGACCTGTTTCAAGGGTACTCCTGCTCGAAGAAACATTAGGTCTGACCACTGGGAAAAGGCAAGGCGACAGGCTGGAGCCACTTGGACCCGCAGCGAGCCACGCTCGGGACTCGATCTTGAAGCCAATGCTGAAGCGGTCTCATATGGAGCAGCCTTAGCGAGACTATATAGTTTCAGTGGGACCACCTTTTTGCCATTGAACGTATTCAAGCAGGTCAGCAGAGACCGAGCACGTTCCTCTGTAAAGGCGTGCTGTCTGGGCGACCGAGTCCAACTCCATACCAAGAAAAGAGATTCTCTGCACCGGACAGAGTTTGCTCTTCTCCCAGTTGACCCGAAGGCCCAACAGACTGAGGTGTTGTAACACCAAGTCCCTGTGTTCCCCCCAGAACCGGAAGCTCCGTGCACACTGTCAGCGCGAACTCTAGTACGCGGAAGAGGAAAAGGTACTTCCCCACCGGCCATGTAATTGAGCCTTGTCCGCAACTCCGAGATGGTCATCTTCCCACAAGAGGAACATGAACCATCCATGAACGCTGCTCTAGCATGCTCGATGCCCAGGCATGTTAGACAGTGTTCATGAAAGTCTGCTGGTGCCAGGTAACTGTCAAACCCAACAACGCAAGGATGGTAGGACATTCTTGAAAGGAGCATCTTTGAAAAGACGCACCAAACGTGAGTACTCTTTTAGCTTTGCTCTTTTGTGAAAGGCTGAAGCCAACAGGGAAGATGG
Organism: Enteromius viviparus; assembly: GCA_032353835.1. Lineage (NCBI taxonomy): Eukaryota > Metazoa > Chordata > Actinopteri > Cypriniformes > Cyprinidae > Enteromius > Enteromius viviparus. The sequence continues at coordinate 8,705,059 of JAUCNO010000500.1, read as the reverse complement.
CCACTCGGTAAACAAATGCAGATACAAATGTCAACGCCATTTGACTGGAACCACCGTCGCTGCAACGCCGTAACACCAGCCTTTCTTGTTGTTTTGTTTTGGCATATCGAAGCAAGATTTCTATTCATCGGTCACAGACAAATCCCTACATTTTTCACTGATTACACCTTGTGGTCATTTAGAAAACACTAGCATTCAATAATGTTAAGTTCTGCACAGCTTGAGCTCAGTTAGCACACAATTACCCAGGTGGAAACATTAGGAGTCAGTATTTATCACACACCAATCAGAACCTTCAATGGAGATAAAAGGACCAAAGTCAGTTTACAGTTATTCTCAGGGGCTTTGGCCCATTTCTCAGATCAGAAATGAAATTCACAGAACTATTAGGTCAACCTCCACATCCTCTAGTCTCTTGATCATGAAATATTTCTACTTTTGAACAAGTTCTCATTGCTCTGGTTCAATCATGCAGCTGATTACGTATATTTTATTTTGATCTGATTATGTACACAGTGACATCTAGTTATTAATGTAAAACATTGTTTATTGTAGGTCATTACGGTAAACACAAATTGGTTGATCTAACTGTGACAAACTGTCTAACAAATTTTCTACACATTTCTTTTCATATACAGTCTTTTTCAATCAACATCCCACATACAGTGATGTGTACATTTGTACTTTTGAACAAGTTCTCATTGCTCTGGTTCAATCATGCAGCTGATTACGTATATTTTATTTTGATCTGATCTGATTTTGATATGGCATACATTAACAACACAATCTTCTGCATTTCAGTACAGTAACTACCAAACTGATGTCGTAGTTCAAAGATCAGGTAGTACTAGCAGAGTGTACTGTTATATTGGCAACATAACTGAGCATCTTGTTTGTGAAGAATGACACAAGGACATCAGGCATGCAAGAGGATTTTACCCCCGCTGTTAGTCCAGAGCCAGTATAGTTTCTAATGTGGAACAGATTCTTTGGCCTGACCCAGAGCGAAGACAGGATGCTGAGGCAGAAGATGACTTTTTCTTTTTTTCCAGTTTTACTGTGTAGTACATGAAAGAATGAAAATGTGTCAGTGTGTACATTGGTTGTGTCTTTTGTGTTCATTTCAAAATGTTTTTGAGGAGGAAAACCATGAGCAACATAACTGTTTTGGAAATACTGTCTTATTACAGTTTTTTTAATAGAATTACAGTTTTTCCCAATTGTTTAAGCACAATTACTTGTACTTGAGACACAATGACTGCAACACGTAATAGATGCACCAACCCCCTGAACCAATTCTGCTGAACTACAAGCAAGATGAGGTGCTGTGGCCAGACCCAAACAGAAATATGTGCATATTGGTATATGTATGTCCACATTATGTGCAACTTTGTGTTGGTTGGGATGAACACTGTATATGTTGTTTTTGTGGGGAAAAAAACAGTAAAATATATTTTGTACTGTGTATTTGTGTGTTTTGTATAAAAACAATATTCTGAAATATTTAACAGTGCACATATATGTAGGCCTTTGTACTTTATGAAGTAAGTGTAACACTGAACAAAAAACAGGCTTACAGTAAGTCATGATGAATGGAGAAGAAGTGCTCATAGTGTTTTACATTCAGCACATCAGTGTACAACTGGTTCTTATAAATTCATGTGATGGATTGTGTGTGTCATTTGCAAACAAAATACCATTTTGAGAAAAAAATTACATTGTTTTGAAAGTAAAGTTTGATTCTGCAGAAGAATTGAATGGTTTTGCCCATTTTGTGCGTGTTTTTTGATTTGTGTGTAGAGTTCTGACAATATGAGGCATGCTTTCAGAAAATGTGTGGAAACATTGGGAAAAACTGTAATTGCACCAGTGTGTAAAACTATGTTGTATTGTGTGTGTTTTTGAGGGATTGTGTTTGATGTCTGAGGGCAAAGTTTGGTTTTTATGCAAAATTTTATGGTTTTAAGTGAAGAGCTTCATATTGACCTGAAAATTGTAACGTTCTAGTCTATGTTAACACGAAGGAGATCCAGGAGTCAGAAGTAAAATATAAACAAAAAGACTTTTAATAAGAAAAACCAAAACATGGAGCAGTATCCAATAAATGCACAGGTTAAACACAGACTATACACAACGGTTGACACACAAATCACTGAGAAACAGAGGAAAACTAAATAGGGTAGACAATCACAGATAATTAACAAAACACACCTGAACTAAATACATCATTAACGAAAGCTGGGTCACGGAGCACATGGACAAACAAAGAGTACATGGGGAAAGACAAAACACATCACAAGATACATCACATTAGAAAACACAGAGACAACTTCAAAAAACATAAAAACCGAACTAAAACAAACCCAGAATGTTACATAACCCCCCCTTTAAAAAAGGCCTAACTGAGCCGTAACAAACACAAAAACCAAAATAAACAAAGACATCCAAAGGGGAGGGAGGGTGGGCACCCTGGAGTCAGGACAGGTCAGGAGCTGGTTGAGGCCGTGGTGGTTTGAGAGCCTCGGGAGGCGGATCAGGAGCCGGCCAAGGCCGTATTGGTTCGGGAGCCTTGGGAGGCGGATCAGGAGCCGGCCGAGGCCGTGGTGGTTTGGGAGCCTCGGGAGCCGGATCAGGAGCCGGCCGAGGCCGTGGTGGTTCGAGAGAGATCAGGAGCCCAGTTCCAGATGCCCTTCCCGCCCACCCTTTCCAGGATCATATCTATATAGCACCCCCCCAAAATTTTCTAGGGGAGGCTCACCGACCTAGGAGACACAGTAGTGCTGGTGTTATGTGGGCATTCAGGTGGTGCGGGTTCAAGAAGGCGCACGGGATGTGCCGATGACTCAAGCAGCGCGAGTTCAAGGGGGCGCTCAAGCAGCGCAGAAGGCTCAGGAGGACGCTCTTGAAAGCGCACGGGATGCACTGCAGACGCTAGAGGGTGCACGGGAGGTGCGGCAAACGCTGGACGGTGCTGTGCAGGCTCTGGCAACTGGACAGATGCTGGCGGTCGCTGTGCAGGCTCTGGCTCTAGCAGCTGGGCAGATGCTGGTGGTCGCTGTGTAGGCTCTGGCTCTGGCAACTGGACGGACGCTAGCGATCGTTGTGCAGGCTCTGATTCTGGCAACTTGGCACATACTGGCTGTGACTCTGGCACTGGCTGCTTGGCAGACACTGGCTGTGGCTCTGGTTCTGGCATCCTAGCAGACACTGGCGATAGCTGTGGCTCTGGCTCTAGCAGCTTGGCAGGCACTGGCGGTAGCTGTGGCTCTGGTTCTGGCAGTTTGACAGACACTGGCTGTAGCTCTGGTACTGGCTGCGCATCGGGCTCATGAGTACGCTTCTGTAGGTGCTCTGGATGCACAGCAGATCCTGGAGGGCACACGGGAGGCACGGTAGACACTGGAAGAAGCGCTGGAAAGGCCAGATGAGGTACTGGAGAAAGTTCTCCTTGCCACAATTCCAGCACCTGGCAGAAGGACTCCACTGCTGGTGCGTAAAAAACCTCAATCAGTGTCTGCTCCTCCATCAGATCAGGAAGCGTGGCAGGCTCTGGCGTTGTGTGCTCAGGAGGCGCGGCAGACTCTGGCGTTGCACGCTCTGGCGGCGCAGCAGACTCTGGCGTTGCGCGCTCAGACGAAGGGGCAGGTGCAGGCATTGCGCGCTCGGAAAGCGCGACTTTAGGCTGGCGCTCGGAAAGCGCGACTTTAGGCTGGCACTCGGAAAGCGCGACTTCAGGCTGGCGCTCGAGAAGCGCAACTTCAGGCTGGCACTCGGGAAGCGCGACTTCAGACTGACGCTTGTGAAGCGCGGGCTTGGGCGCACTGTCGGACGGCGAGGTGTTCAAATGCCGCCGACGAATCGCCAAGCGGGAGCCTGGCATCTTTGGTACCGCTCTTCAGGTGTCGGGTACGGAGAGAGACCAAGAGGGAGGCGTTCGAGGATGTACTCAGCCGACGTCATGATGTTTGCTGTTTGTTTGGTGCGTCAATTCTGTAACGTTCTAGTCTATGTTAACACGAAGGAGATCCAGGAGTCAGAAGTAAAATATAAACAAAAAGACTTTTAATA
>JAUCNO010000500.1:8687742-8699869 GCA_032353835.1 Enteromius viviparus | reverse complement strand
GTGTGTGTGTGGACCCCCTGAAATAGCAGTGGCCACCCCCTGGCCACCCCATGTAAAAAATTGTAGCTCCGCCACTGCTTATAAAACATAAACTTTTTTATTTATTTTGGAAATGAACGATCGTTTCGCTAGATAAGACCCTTATTCATCGTCTGGTATCGTTTAAAGCCCTTTGAAGCTGCACTGAAACTGCCATTTGGACCTTGAACTGTCATTTAGACATTTGGGTCCCAATAGAGTGCATTATATGGCTGAAAATCCTGGAATGTTTTCGTCAAAAACATTAATTTCTTTTTGACTGAAGAAAGAAAGACATGGACGTCTTGGATGACATGGGGGTGAGTAAATTATCAGCAAAAGTTTTTTTAAAAGTGAACTTCTCCTTTAAGTGCAATGGAATCATAAGACACACACATCTCATAAGCTGGTAAGAATTTTTAAGAAGTTTTTTTAATTCATAATAATAATGGATTTTTAATGGTATCAGTACCGAATGCAGAAATGTTTGTACCGTGACAACACAACACTGGATTGCAGTGAACTCTTGGGGAAGTCTCAATCATTAACAAAAAATAAAGGTGGAGAGAGACACACTCACCAGGTTCTGCTCACAGAGACCCCGAAACTGCTGGAACTTCTGAGACATCAAGAGCTGAGCGCTGCCAACAGCACTGCGGACCTTTCCCAAAACTACAGCAACACACAGACACGTCACACGTTTCAAAGCAGCATCATCATCATCATTCATCTCCATTCTCTCGCTCCGCTCATGCCAGGCCTAAACCTAATGACTTTAATCACCGGCTTCAGGAGCCAAAATTAGCAGACAAGCGAGAGGCGTCTTTGATTAAAGCTGGTTAATGAGGCCGTGCATTTAGAGAGGCACTGATATCATCCGTTATTCATGGATCCGCCATGAGATCAGGAGGGTTTCGCTAAACCTGCTGCCATTACCAGTGCATTCATGCACATTCAGATCACTCCTAACATCACTAATTCACATTTCACATGGTAGAAAAGTTCATTATAGGTAATTATTCAGAGCAGTCAGGATGAGAAGTGTATCAGGATGAGGAGTGTAATATATTCAATGACTTACATTGTAAAATGTTTACCTTTAATACTATTAAAAAAATAAATAAAATTTTAAAGACAAGCTGATATGAAAATGTAAATTATTATTGTATTTTTATATCATTTACAGTAAGAAATTATACTTACAATAAATACAAATATAAATTTATATATATTTAAATTTCACAGATTTTTTTGATCAATTGAAAAACTACACTAAAATTACATATTATATATTTTAATAATCAGATTCATTGTCACTTATTAGTTTTATTATCGATTTTTTTGTTAAAACAGATTTTTGATTAATAGACTAATATAACTGGAATCAATGCTATATTACATATTAACTGAATTAAAAGGAACTGATTTAACGTGCGAGAAAGAGCGGAACAAACCTTCTTCTGACAGCAGCTTGTCTTTGGTCTCCTGCTCCATCTGCTGACACCAGGCCTCCATGCGCTCAGTCTCGGCCTGCAGAAGCTTCTGAAACCAGTGTCCATCTCTGAGGCACGCCGAGGCCCCGGGCTGCTCCAGTGCCCCGTTCACGCTCCCGGCCTGCAGTGACGGGTCAGGCGGCGGCAGATGGGACGGGTCCAACGCTGGGTCCAGCTTCTCCTGCAGTGAGGGTCTGAGAGCGCTGCTACAGTCCAGACTCTTGTTCTGTGAGGGTTTACCGTCGGACTGCTCCTGAGACTCGGCCTCCGTCGTCTCCTGTCTAGACGCCATGCTAGTGAACCGACTGAGTCTAGACACAGAGAGAAGAGAGCCGTTAAAGACTCCGACCTGCACTCAAACTACACAATCCATTATCTGAAAATCAATCTGCTGAAAGTACAAGGGGAAGAAAAAAATCCAGACACTTAAGATTATGTGATTTGTTCTTTTTTTGTGGAAATGGATTCTTTACACCAAAATGTGCAACTTTTTAAATATGTATTTTGTCAGAGATGCATTTTGGAATTAAAATCACAAAATAATGTTCTATAATTAGATCATTTTCAAAAAAAAAAAAAGCCTTATTTTAAAAGTGCCACATAATATTTTTTAAAATAAAACTTAAACTACATTCTTATAAAATCATATTACAAATATTGTAATTTAAAAATAAAATACATTTTTAATTATACAAACTTTTCATATATTACAAATAAATATATTTTATTAATTTGTTTTTGGCATGTCTTAATTTTGTATAGACTTAATTATGAAATCCTAAATATCAATTTACCATTCAACAATAATAATTTTGTATTTTTTATAAAACTAAAAAATACATTCTTACAAACTTAATTACACATTTATTTTACATAATTTAAAAACAAAATTAAAATATTTATAATTCTACAATATTATATAATAAACATTATATAAAAAAAATAAAATAAATTGTTTCATCATTCTTTTACACAATTATTCAGTTTTCTAAATCAAGGACACAAAAGACATTAATAATTGTTTTTCCTTTTGACATTTTTATAATATTACAATTAAAATATTGATAATTCCACATCATAAAGGTTTCACTGGAATAAATAAATGATTTTTATCCTTTACATTATACATTTATTCAGTCTTGTACATTGTTTTAGAAGCACCATTATATATTTATTATATACACATGAATAAATGTACCATTAAACTAAATATTTATAATATTAACAATTATATAATAACAACAACAAATACAAATATATATTTATTCAATTAAATTACATTACTTCATATTATATAAATGCTTGAATAATAATCATTAAACAAATACAAATAAATATCAGGCATGTGATTGGCTAAGGACAAAAAAGCAGGAAAATATACTAAGACCCCCCACACCCCCCACTGAAATGAGCATCTCTAATAGCTAGCAAGTACAAGTAAGTTAATGTTGATGTAGCTTAAACATCCTGCCATACTGGAAAATCACTTACAATCGATCATCTAATCAAGTCAAATTAGTAACTTATAGGTTATATATAGACACAAGCAATAATACATACCCAGATCATTCGATCCAGCTATGTTCTTGTCACCAGGGGCGGATTTAGTGAATTTGGGGCCTCAGGCAAATATTGGAATGGGGCCCTACATTTGCACACATTCACTTCAATAAACTTTGAGTTTCCTTTTTTGTTATCAAAGTTGCTGCTGCACAATGGTGAAGTTACGTCCAGTTTTCATATACATATAATTTTTTAATTATCATTTACATTTATTCATTTAGCAGACACTTTTATTATTTCATGTTGTAAACAACATACCAATTTATTTACAGTTATTTACAATATTATATTACTTATTATATTTACTGACACAAACCTGTTTAGGTTTCACATAGCCTAATGTGTCCATACTGTATTCTGATGCAGCTAAATTCCCAGTAAATGTTTTTGTTGATTTATATTTGTGTTTCTGTTATCATATAACGGGATGAATATAAAATAGTGACAGAACAGTGTTTGAGTCGTCGTCTGATAATATCAAACAGGCTACACATAAGATAATGACAACAGCGGTGATGGCATATGAAAACAGGCGCAATTAGTAGAAATGTGTACTTCGTTTAGTACTGAGATGTAAATTTGCAGACGCTCCCTAAAGCAGCATGCGAATATTAAATCTAAAATGAGACATAACTTTACCGCGCTCTGTTAACACCAGTGTGTTTTCGCTTTAAGACGGCGTTTATAATAAGGCTTATAGCGTATTAGCGTTTATATATTATTGTTTAAACTGGCGTTAAACCTTCCCCGGAGTTTTCAAACTAAAACAGGGTCTGCAGCGTTTTCTAAAGTGTCCGTTTTGAGGGTGGAAAACGACAGGATAGGCGCGTAAAGTTATGCTTTTTAAAACGAAAACGCACCTAATGTAAGCAACAGTTTTTGGTGGGAAGACACCTCGCGCTTGTGTTACAGTCAGCTTCAGACACATAATATTTTAGTTTGCTACAAACAGGATACACACAAAGCACGTTCAAATCCGACACGCAAATGTGTAAATTAAATTTACACTTTCCCATCTTGGCATTTTGAACCTCACCTCGACAACCGCGTAACGGCAGCACGCAGGTGCAGATCGACGTCAGCGTCTGTAGCCGACCTACCGTAATAAGCTAATAAATCACGGAGACTGTCATTTCACTCCAGTTTCACACATACTAAACTGATCAACTATTAGATGTTTTACGGTGGACTACTCTGCTTCCCTATCGTCATTAAGCACACCGGCTGAAAATATAATACCTACAGCAACTTTACGGTAAATTTAAGACAATTTAAGACCTTAATTTCCCGGATTTTAATTTAAGACATTTTAAGACTTTTTAAGGACCCGCGGGAACCCTGTGGATCCCACACTCACCTCTGATTTAAAGGAACAAAGGTCAAAAGGTCAAAGGAACTGCCTGAAGCGCTCAGAGACAGAATTGTGGCAAGGCACAGATCTGGCCACGGTTCTAAAAAAAATTCTGCAGCACTTAAGGTTCCTAAGAGCACAGGGACCTCCATAATCTTTGAATGGAAAACGTTTGGGACAACCAGAACCCTTGCTAGAGCTGGCCGTCCGACCAAACTGAGCTACCAGGGCAGAAGAGCCTTGGTGAGAGAGGTAAAGAAAAACCCAAATATCACTGTGACTGAGCTCCAGAGATGCAGTCGGGAGATGAAAGAAAGTTGTAGAAAGTCAACCATCACTGCAGCTCTCCACCAGTCAAGGAACGCTTTATGGCAGAGTGGCCCGACCGAAGCCTCTGGGGTGTTTTTCAGCTGCAGGGACAGGACAGGTTGCAATAAAGGGAATTATGAATGGAGCTAAGTACAGGGACATTCTGGACCAAAAACCGCTCTAGAGTGCTGAGGACCTCAGGCTGGGCCAACGAGACAATGACCCTAAACACACAGTTAAAACATTGAAGGAATGGCTTCACAACAACTCTGTGACTGTTCTTGAATGGCCCAGCCAGAGCCATGACTTAAACCCAATTGAGCATCTCTGGAGAGACCTAAAAATAGCTGTCCACCAATGTTTAACATTCAACCTGACAGAACTAGAGAGAATCTTCAAGGAAGAATGGCAGAGGATCCCCAAATCCAGGTGTGAAAAACGTGTTGCCTCTTTCCCAAAAAGACTATATTAGAACAAAAGGGTGCTTCTACTAAATACTGGGGTCTGGATACTTAGGACCATGTGATATTTCAGTTTTTTATTTTTTTATAATATAAACATAAAAAATAATTAACTTTTTAGCAAATGGCTACAATATAACAAAGAGTGAAACATTTAAGGGGATCTGAATACTTTCCGTACCACTGTATACACACACACACACACACACACATATTTATATATCAGATGATAACCGTATTGTATAGCATTAAATAGTAATAATCTAGTAATAATAAAATCTAGTAATGGCTAAATGAAGAACAACACTGCATCTCATTAGGTTCTTTGTCTGATAAGATTACAAATATCTACCTAAAAATCTACCAAAAACCCAGCATAATTTTATAGATTGACTTATCTTTTCTCTTATTTTTTCAAGTCAGAAGTGTTACGAGAAAGGGGGAGGTGACAGTGGAGGAATCAAAAGTGAGAGAGAGCGCAATGCTGAGCTGAATACACACAGAAAGACACTGTTGCTATTTTTAAGCCAGAGCGTTTGAAATATGTAGGGAATCAGATCTGAGAATTATTCTTCCATTATGCATGCATGTGCAGAATTCTCTATGAAATAAAGCACTGCAAATCAGCTGCGTTTTACACATTTAACTGAAGCAGCACAGGGCTAAAATAAAGCAGTAGTCGAGCCTTTGGGGCTGTTATATGCTATCAGAGTGGCCTCAAATGTGTTTCACACACACACACACACATACACACTCACCTACATAAAATTAATCCCTACAGATGAACTAAATTTATGTAGAGCTGACAGAAATAGATGGAAAAGACTGCCATTTTGGGGTCCAATTCAGTCTTTTATTAGCCACTTATATTACCTTTGGTGTACTTAATTTTGTATATAATTTTACATTTATAATATATATAATAAATGTATACACACACAACTGTTTATCCTAGGGTATAAAAAATAACAGTAAAATAAGGAAATCATTTCTATTTCAAATATACAATATTCTTTTAAACTTTCTATTAATGAAAATATCCTGAAAAAGAAAAACAGTACTAGATATACTAAATGCTTTCTGAGCAGCAAATTGGCAAATTAGAATTTTTATAGAATTATTATTATTTATTTTATTTTGCATCATAAAATTATTTTCATAATGTTACTGTTTACTGTTTTTAAAATGTCATTTTTCAAAGAATATGTGCAGCCTTGGTGAAAAAAAAACTATTTAATAAAATATAAAATCTTAACAACCACACAATTCAATCAAAATATGACCAAATCAGAAACACACACACACGCACAAATACTCTACAACAAATATCAAAGTCCAAATCAAAGCATGATTAACCAACCTCAAGGCCTTCTTATTACAGCATAAGCCTTTAAGCTGCTATCATCAGCCACTGAAAATGCAGAGTCAGATATCTGTGACTGCTCTACACAATCCCATCATTCCCCACTCACTTTGAACTGCCTGACCTCACCGCCAAGCACTCAGATACCTGGAAAACAGACCTGTATTTCGCAAAACATACACTTATACATAAAATAAGTCATGAGTACACAGTAACCTAGAAGGGGAAGGAGACAAACATAGATTAACAGCCGACACATAACATTGGAAATTGTAGTTGATATGGGTTCAATGGTTGTGAGCTGGTGTGAGTGTCTACAGTGTTAATTATATAATGAAGCCAGTGTTATCGCTGGGGGGCAAATTTAGTTTAGGAGGAGAGGGTAGGAGTAATCTCACATCTTCCCACTCGCATAAGGATAATCACAGTCTACACAAATGCACAGTGTGTATCTGAGCTCATTAGCAGCTTGGTATATTTGCGATTGTGTGAATCAGTTCTTTAGCTTATAGCAGAAGATACTCTCATGAAGTGCAAGGCTCAAAATTTCACAGCACACACACACACACAGCTTCATAACGGGATGACTAAAGGAGCGAGGATGCTCTGTCAAGTGTGTGAATGTGAATCTACCTCTGCTTGAGCTGTTACAGAAAACACACACATCTTTTGGGTAGTAATTAAATCACATTTGTGCTGTGGAGTTGGACAGTGTTCACAAACTGATGTTCCCTTCGGATGAGTTAAGCTGGACTCAGTGAAGAAGTGTTAAAAAAAGTGGAAGCTGCCTCAGAGAAAAATAAAAAAAGACCTTCTGAGATGTTATGCTTTGAGTATTTATATATACATAATAAATATACACAGTGCTAACCTTATTTTTTTTTTAGAAATAATCCACAATGATGCTAACCTTAGCTAACACTGCTAATAAATAACAGTTACACTGAATAACACCTCCCTTGAAACTTTTAATTTTGAACAAGTCATTTATAAATTAATGTACATAACGTCTGTTTTTGAGTAGTAATTGACAGGATCTCAAGTACTGTCATTGTAAATTAACTTTTTGCAACACATTGTTTCAAATTAGCAGCTCCATAGAGAAGCTCTGTAACTCCTCAGCAACAAAGCGGGTTAATTTCCTCTCTACATGACACTATAATCAGCACACAAAGACCCGGGAAGCTTTGTCTCCTAAATCAGACGTGTGGCGTCTTCGGGAAAATGTACCCAAAATAACAAACGTTTATCAGACGAAAGAATCTCAACCTGAGGATAAGTAAATGATGACTTGAGGAAGAGATTTTACATGTACTAATATCTTTAAAAAAGACATAATTAAATAAAAACACCCAATAAATGGCCTATTCACATCAAAGACAATAACTATAATGATTACTATAAAGTTTTTATAATCATTCCTACGAGAATAGGGATGTCCATACCAAAATTATAACAATAACAACAAATAGGAAAATTATTTATTTTGAACTCATGGAATAGTCAAAACATTGACAGCCAATCAGAATCCATCTAAGTTAAAGGAATAGGTCATATACACCTAGGATGGCTTGGGGTGAGAAAAATATGCTGTAATTTTAATTTTAGGGTGAACTGTTCTTGTAAAAGAGCATGACTCATCATGTACTCAGGGACGTGTCCAATATATTTTCTCCAATTAAATGCTTCCTAGAATGAGGATGTCCCTCCCCCCAGTACCACCTACTTTTGAAGACCAAGGACCAGTTCATGCTCATCACTGTAAGTGATCTCCTAATAGTAATATTTATTGAATTGGATCAATGAGCACTACTGTACATGCCAAGCAGAGTGAGGTGATAAATACGAAGGCATCTTGGCAAGTAAGTGTTTGTTAGGGCACGAGGCCTCAGGGACGTCTTCATTAAGCCGATGACACATTGGGGCTGTGAGACTGGATTCTGCAGTCCTCTCCAGACCCCCTCAGTCTGCGTGTTAGAGGGAGGACAATCTCGCTCTCCTGTGATACGTTAATTACCTCCTGCAGACATAATTCAGCTCCTGTAGGAGTCAGGGAAGTGGGGCTTTTTCCTCCCAGTCAAACAGCAATTTACTGCTCTGTCTTTCTCTGGTTCTCTACCTCTCTTCCCCTTTCTGTCACCCAATCTATTTCTATCTCCTCCTCTCCATCTCTCGCTCCAAATAAGCTGTCGTATCTGTTCACTTTTCATCATTCCATTGCACCAGGGCTTTATCTCTAGTTTATGGGAAAAATTCAGCTTCTTCTTCAAACACTGTGAGTGCATCGCTGTGGAACTGAGTATCTGTATGGCTGTTTCTTCAACTAAGAGCAATTTTCTTTGTTTTCGGAATCAAATGTTTCAATTTCATCTCAAGCCCTTCACGGATAGTGTTGTCTCCTTGGTAACCAAGTACTAAGATTTGATAACACATTATAAGTGACAAATGGATGATTTTTTTAAGTTCCTTAGTTGTGCCCAAACTCAATTGAAGTACTTCTACCATTTATTTTTCACATTGGGAATTTAGAAAAGTGAAATTAAAAATTAATTATTTATATTCATATAATTTAGATTATATATAAATATATTTCATATTTAAGCGTAACATTTTTCTTCAATTTATATACAAACATGTATGTGTATTTATTTATATAAAATAATATGCACAGCACACACATATACTATGTAAAAACAAACAAACAAACAAACAAACAAAAAAACTTATTTTGGGTGATTCATCGTGATTAATCATTTGACTGCACAATTTTTAAGTTCACTGCAATCAACAAATTAAGTAATTTGAGAATTAGTCCATATCATATGCCGACAGGAGGGTGTGCTACAATTGTTGATTCATATTTTGGCCAGAATCGACATTAAAAAGCCTTAACGATGGATTTGTTTCTTAAAAGCATGCATCCTATCACTTTACAAGACGTTGACTGATGCTGGTTGAGATTTCGACACAGAAGCACAAGTCATAGCTTTCCACATGGAATTGCTCTATTCAACACGATTATTGAAAAACCCATTTGAAATAATGAGGGCTGATTACTTGAACAAAAGCCACAGCCCATGGGTCAGCATTTAACGGTTAATAAGTTGTTCAAAATCAATTCTCCTGGAGAAAATGAATTGATTTTTACTTCAGAAAACCTGATTGTTGCAGTCTTTTGGGTGAGCCAATTAAGCATGAAGAGAAAGTATGTTGCTACCGAATAAAACAACACATTTCACCTTTAAAGACACACCATCACTACAGAATCTTACATCTTCCATATGATCAGACCAAGGCACGCCGAGCAAATGTCGTCTGAATGAACGACCGTGGCATTAAATTACTGTGATGCATTGGGTGAGCAGATGTTTGCTATGTAGCACACCTCATTAGCTTCCTCTGCCCTTCTTTCCACTTCATAGCTGGGCTAGGACAGGCAGAGCAAGCAGCCCGGAGCTTTGGGCATCTTGGGTTGCCATGTCCTCTAATGTTGCATCAGATGTAGGTTCTGTGTCCTTGCACTTTATCCTGTATAGGCCAATTAACAGCACCAAAACATTTTCCACCTCTACAGCACCTGCTGCCGAGACTCAAAATAGATTGATGGAAAGAAAAAACACAGCAATTTTAGCAATGCTACGATGCTGAAAACAAAAAAGTAGGCTTGTGTTAGTATGAGTCACGCGGTTTTCTGCTTTGCCAGTAGACACCTCAGGCCAAGTTCAGAACCATGTTAGACCCCATTTTGAACTGAAAGAATTTAAGTCCATTTTCCACTTTAACAGAGGTTTTCAATTCAGAAAGCTCATGCTGAGAAATCTTTGAGCTCAATTCGCTGTTTTTGGAAGGAGTTTTGGAAGCTGCGGTCTAAAACGTCTCGAAAGAGAGAGAACCAAATGCCTCTTTATTTTCGGAACAGCTGTCTGAATGACAGCAGAGAGTCTAATCCTGTGATCAACACAAACCAAGAGTTCAAATACAGAGACATTTACATATATTTACACACAGGTACATCTGAGAGCTCCCACATGCTCCTCATCAAATGTGTGGAGGGCTCAATTTTCAGAAATATGACTCTGAGTAAAGGACATTTATCAACCTGCTAGTTTTTCTTCAAATGCACTCTTAAACATAGTGGTTCTTTCACTGAACTTTTCCATTCCACAAAATGTTCTTTATGGTGGGAACAAAAGTTCTTTGTATTTTTTAAAATGTTCATTACATCAAGCTAAAAAAGGACCTAAGGGTTTTTTGTGAACCAAAATGTTTCCAAATTGGAACCATTATTTTTAAAAGTACACAGACACTTATATGGCCATGGATTATTTTAATTAAATAGGATTTTAGGATGTCATTTATTAGGTCTTTTTAAGTAAAAAAAAGTTTTTGCTGTATGAAGGTCATAATAACAATGTTGGAAACTTTTACCCAAATATGAAAAAAAAAGATAATAAAAAAAAGTAAATATCAAGTTTACGTACGTTACAAAAGGCAAAATAAAAAATTAACTGCATTTATTTAAGACACATAAAATTAAAACAATAGGTTTATAATGTTGCTACCACCACATATTCCATTCATTTATCATAACAAATAAAAAAAAATGCTGATAAAAATGACTTTTGTGAAAAATATTTTTTCTTCTAAAACAACATAGCCGAAAGTATCCATACTTGAATAAACACTCAGAAACTTTTTTTCCTCTTCATGCAACTGACCATAAAATGCAGGTAAGATTTTCAAAGCATGCAATGGAAACTTTTAAAGAATGGTCTGAGATTAAATAGACTGTTTTTTGTTTAGGGCAGCTTAAGCCAGGAACACTGGCATATGTAAGGGGTAGAGGAAACAGAAGACTTCTAGACAATGAGGTGTTTCTGTCTAGTGTGTGTGTGTGTGTGTCTATTAGAGCTCTGCTTGCACACCTGCCGCCCCACTGTCTGACAGTCACCTCTACCCACACGGCACACACACACACACACATTCTCTTTCACACACACTGACAAAGGTAGACAGATGGGCTGATGAGAGAGAGCAGGAGAGAGAGAGAGGGTAGATAGCAGACGTGTTTGTTGTTTCCTCTGGCCTTGGGCCTTGCACTGTGCACACACAGACTGTGGAACAAAACCAAACACGAATTTGTCCAGTTTATCACACAGACGGTTCAAGTGAATGCTTTACAGCAGCTCCTGATGACAGAGCCCTGAACAAAAGCCAACCTGTTTATCTTAAAGCCAACAGTATGGCTCACACACGAATAAAAACCTACACCATGACTTTTTATTACTTATATATATATATATATATATATAATTTCATCAAGTAATAAAAAGCCATAGTGTAGGTTTTTAAAAAAATTATATATATATATATATGATATAAAAAAGGTGAGAAAAATCACATGGTCCTAAGTATTCAGTCCCTTTGCTGTGACGCTCATATTTAACTCAGGTGCTGTCCATTTCTTCTGATCATCCTTTTTTAGACTCCAGCGCTGCGTCCGAAATCGCTTACTTCCCTACTATATAGTACGCGAAAAACAGCATGCGAGGCGAGTAGTATGTCCGAA
>JAUCNO010000500.1:8666810-8678895 GCA_032353835.1 Enteromius viviparus | reverse complement strand
TTCCTTATCTGCCTGATAAGTTGGAAATAAAGCAGAACTGGTACTAGTGTAGCGGAGGGCAGCAAGTGGGTGCTCTGCAAGTAACCCTCTGCAAGTAACCCTCACTCCCCTGATCTCAAAAAGAGGCGCTCTAGTGACTGATGATAGAGGTCATGGCCTTCAGCCTCCTTGTTTCAGCACCTGCCTCAATTGCCGGAGACCTGGATTCAAGTCCCGCTCGGAGCGAGGACTAGTAGTGGTGGAAGGGTATCCAAGGGGGAGTTGCACTAGGCCTACTAGTAATTGATAGTAAAAGCTGTGTTTTTTTTAAACTATTCCATACTAAAGTTCTTGAATTAATTTGCTGTGGCAATTCTAAAGTTGCTGAGGTACTATAACAATAGTAATATAAACAAATAACAGTATTTTACCCAATAATGTAAGTTTTCAACAACTATAGTTAATAATACAGTAGTTTGCTGTTTGTTGTAGTTAAGTATACTAGCCTACAGTATTGATTAGTTTATCAGTTATCAATTACTATGCTGTAGCATTCGTCTATATATACCCACACAGTGTAATACAATTTACTGTTGCATGGTTCAAAAACGCTAGTAGTATTTACTATACATTACTTTATCACATATCAGTTTCTTTACACACAACACGTTTGTAACACACTTATAAGTTAACTCCTGCAGAGTTTGATCACACCTGATTTAGTTTAAATGACAATGAACAGAGACTAATAATGTCAAGTTTTCACAGCATTATTATTTCTGTGTTTGAAAAGAAGGTGGATAGTTGTCCAGCAGACAGCAGCAGAGGACCGCCCTGTGGTGCTTCACAACAAATACAATTTTTGCTTCGATTCTTTTTTATTGCATATAGCATCCAAATAAAAACATAAATTAAGAATCAAACTAGTACACAAATAGCCTTGTGTATAGCTTTACAAAACATACTTTAGAAAACAGATTTAAGCTATAAACATCCTTTCACATGACAATTCTAATTAATAAATTATCCAAAATATTATTGAAACAGGCCTATATAATAAATATGATAAATGTATTAGATAATAGTAGTTTGACATTTTCTTTTGCATTTATTATTATAAAGACATTAATAAAGTGTAAAAATCTTAAAATAACTAAACCTACAAAAAAAAAATAAAAAAAAAAAATAAAAATACATATTTAATCTTCGTAAGTATTAAAAGTAAAACAAACAACTTTAATGTATGAAATGTAGTGCAGAAAGTAGCCTAATACATTATTCTTGGGATGTAGTGATGTAAAGTTAAACTACAGATAAACTAGAGGTTTTAGGACAACGTGAATTAAAGTAAATATTAATTTGGAGAGTTTTAAGGCACCCCTTTTCTCATTGCAAATCCATCCAAGTAGTCTCTATCTCTAACTTTGTGAACGAAAAAGTCACGCGTATGGATCATCGCGATCAGTGTTGGATTATTCAGGCCTGCCTCATGGCGTCAGAACCCGGAAGAAGTGTTCAGATCCAAATGCACTGCTGATTGTCCGAGTGCCAGCGGCCTCCTGATCCGTCTGTCTGCAGCTCATATTCAGCAACAATGCGAGTCATACAGGTGTCAAGGTGAGGAAGATGATGATGACCAGACCTGAGTTTACAGTCCTCGTGTGTTTATATTCATACAGAGTGTGTTAATGCTTCTGCAGAGCACAGACTGTGACATCAGCATATGGAGGTCATTTACATGTTTGTGTGCTATTTATTACACGATTTCTGTTTTTAATTCGCTAACATGAAATATTCAGAGTGCGTTGGAGGATGACATTTCTGTTTTAATGAAGCTAAAGTCTGAGGAATAAGACTCATCCAGCATTTAAAGTGCACTGTAATTGTGCAAATTGAAAATATTTAAGCATTTTATTATGTATCACCATGCTTTATCTATCTATCTATCTATACAAAATAAACAATATATTATATAAATAAAAGTCAATATTATTATATTATTATTAGTGGTAGTGATATTAATGATATTCTTTAAGCTAATTGTTTATGTAATGCTATAATTTTTACCCATAAGAATCATGCAATTGTTTGTGTAGCATGTTGTAGAGCAAATCTTTCCTTCTGTGAGAGTTTGGTATAAGTCTCTGAGTAACGTGTGTTGTGTGACCAGTTCATCCAGAGATGTTTTAATTCTTATTAATGGCATTATTTGTGCTGTCACAGTTTCTTTTGGAGTGAAACCAAAGTTTTATTTTGACAGGTTATGACAAGGTTTATGATATGACATATATTTATATATTAGGGGTGTAACGGTTCACAAAAATCACGTTTCGGTTTGATACGATACAGTGTTGTCACGGGTCGGTATGTTTTCGATACAGCAAAAAAAAAAAAAAAAAGAATATCTTTGATTTTTTTTCCTTCACATTTTTATTTATTTAAATTAACAGAAAAGTATGTCTTGGAAAGTCAGTCTTGGATGGTATTTATTGATGAATTAAAACTTAATAAAAAGTAGATTTGAGTCGTTTCAAATTGTGAAGGCTAAGCGCCATCCACCATTTCGTCCTGCGGGACAATCTGCGTGGAAGAAGACGACGGGAGAGATCCACTATTTAATTTTGTGGTGTTTATGTGTCACCAAAGGCTTAGGGACCGTCCACATGCATGTTCACATCTTTATTTTTTAACAGAGCCGCGCAGTTTTAAAATCCAAAGCAGAAATATTTTTATAACTCACAGCGCCTTCATGGTTGCCTAGTAACAGCAGACACTACAGAAACGCGAGTGCCCAAGCATTTTAAAAATGGTGGAAGAAGTGGCGTGTCTTAAGGTTTTCACACATTTTTAGACGTACCCTTAAGAGAGTAAGTTACATTTAATGCTAAAGTATCGTTAACACTAATACAAACATTATTTTAGTGTGTTAGAGCAGAACAATGCAGCTCTGGTTAAACAGCTGGATGCTAGGTTGAAATGAAGCTGGAATTGGTCGTGGCTTCAAAGGGCAAGAAGTGTACGTAGGCCTGTCACGATAACGATATATTGTCCAAGAAATTATCACGATAAACGATAATATTGTCTATTTGCAGTCGCCTCAAGCACTTCCGCATTCCCACACAAAGTCCATGTGACTGACAAGCGCCGCCTCCCCACACAAAAGACAATGCAACTGACAAGAGTGTTCGCTTCTCCTACGCTAAGGAAACGAGAGTTGTCATTCAGTCACGGATAACAAACAAGTATGCAAATGAAATTATCGCGGCCGGAAAAATGATCAAGGTCATTTTTTTTTATCGTGCGATTAAACGATTTATCGACTATCGCGACAGGCCTAGGTGTACGTTAATTTAAGGGATGTACACATGTCTTTAGACAAATGTCAATACAGTATTTTTTCAGCACCTGTGCTTGGCGTATTATTCCATTCAACTTATTTGGCTATATACTGTAAAATTGGCAAAGAGAAACGCCTGCCTGAATGCTGCGGGGATCGTTTGTAATGTGTGTGTTTCTAGTTCTCGTCTCTTTGGGTCATTTGTGCTGCCTTGTTGAGCGTAGCACTGAAAACATTATATATTACACAAGTTATTCTCTTTTTTTTTTTTTTTTTTCCTGAATCACCCGGTTCTAATGCGTACCAAACCAAAAGCCTTGTACTAAACAATACGGTTCAATACGATTACGCGTATCGTTACACCCCTAATATATATATATTCCAAATGTGACAGCAGGACAGCTTTTGAGATTGAGAAGTTCATGTCCTCGTTTGCCATTTAATTAATTGTACAGCTCTTCTTTTTAGTTAATCATCCAAAATTTGCCCAATTTTGTGTCCTTCCACGTTTACAATAAGTTCTATTTAGGCTAAATGACTGTATTCTGTCTTTCTTTCCTGTTTTCATAATTTTGCAAATCTTCTTAAAGGGAGTGTTCACCAAAAAATCATTGACTTGCACTGTTGATTTCAAAGCTTTTCAAAGGTGAATAAATCTCTCAATCATGTGTACTGAGTCCCATCATCCTTGTATTTATCTCTCTTTCTCAGCTCTCCACGCATCCAGGCGCTGTTGACCAGCTCATCTTCTGGTCTAGAGGGCTTCAAAGCTCACACAGTTTTCCAGGAGATCAGTAAAAAGCTGCATGAGGTGCGAGAAACACATTTATCTGAATTCTTGAGCTGCACTGTTAAAGCCTCTTAAGACCTTAACATCTCTGCCCAAGGCTACATCAAGATCAGCCTGAATTTGTCTTATTACCCAGCTTTAATCATGTCAGCAGTGATCTTCTGTCAGGCTTCAGCCATGCTTTTCCCTGCTGGCTGGGGTGAAAGAGTTTTTTCATTAAACCTAAATTCCTCAGTCTTAACTGGACGATCCTTTTTATGCCGTTTCATGTCTTTTGAGGTGTTTGGTGACATTTGTGTTCATCCCCTTCCCCAAAATGCTCATAACCTAGTTAATATTATCAATAAGGCCACAAGTTTCTTTACCTGCTTAGCCCTAATCATCCATGTTTACAGAATTTCTAATCTCATATTGTACTAATATGGTTTACTTTCTTCCTTGAAACGTAAAAGATTTTATATAGTTGTTTGCAAAATGTAAAAAAGTTTTTTTTTTTTTTTAATGCAAAAATCTGCATATTAGGATGATTTCTGAAGGATTACGTGACACTAAAGACTGGAGTGATGTATACAGCTTTGATCACAGAAATAAATGACTTTTTACAATATATGTCTATTGAAAACAGCATTTTAAATTGTAATAATATTTCACATTTTTACTGTATGTTTCTTGAAGTAAATGCAGGCTTGATGAGCGAAAGAAAAACAGTTCTTTTAAAAACAGTTACACTACCCTAAACTTTTGAACCGTCTGTATAAATTCAGCTATAAAAAGCAAATGATCAGCACAATGAAAGGAATATGTTTATTCATAAAATATAAATACAGCAATATGTTGTCTAATATAAAAACAAATTTAAACTATGTAAAAATTTTAAAGACATTTCAGCTTCTTTTTTTTGGTTATATTTCATGTAATTAAACTATTGCCTTTTTAATAATCAAGCAAACTGAAATTATTATTTATATATATGTAAGGAATAGCTGACAACAGGCCGGTGAATTATTAGCTTAATCCCTCTCGAGATCCCTTAGACCCTCTTGAGATTCGTCCCTGTTTTAGCTCCATGTGGCCCGAGATGCTGATAATCTCACACTCTCAGCCATGTTTTAGCTTCTGCCAAAAAATGACTCCAATAGTGGCCTGTTACACAACCAGATGGACTCTGGGAAAAACTGAATTGCTTCAGATCAGGTTTTGCTCCATTATGCTCTGACATGCAGCGTGTGATTTTACGGGGAAATTTAACGCTTTGCTCTCACGGGCTGGAAGCCTGAGCGAGGCTCTTTATGTTGATAGCCTGCTTTTCAGTGCTGTTTTGCAGCTGTTGATGACATTTCTGCTTTGTGTGAAAAGCAAGCAAGTGTTACACGTAGGATGTTGTTTGCAAGCACTTTAGCCATTTGGTTGTGCTTTATCATCTCTTTTCCAAGGTTAAATCAATTCCTTTTTTTCCCCTCTTTTCTCATTTACCAGTTTAATTCAATGACTCACTCTCATGTCGTTCCAAACCCATAAGACCTTCGTTCATTTTCTGAACACAAGTTAAGATATTTTTGATGATATCAGAGATCTATCTGTCCCATAGACAGCAACACAACTGAAATGATCCCAGATCCAAAAACATAGTAAAACATTAGTAAAAAACTCCATGTGACATCAACAAGTTTTGCGACGCTAGGAGAAAACATTTTTTTCGTGCAAAGAGGGTCAGATAGCTCTCTGATATCATCAACACCTTCTGAGGTTGAACAAAGGTGTTATGGGTTTGGAACAACATGAAGGTGACTAATTAATGACAGAATTTTTTCTTTGGGGTGAACTAACTCTTTAAGGTCCAGTTCTCCCTATTAGCAAGGCATTAACTGTGACTGTTTTCCCTCAATAAACTCCTAATTTGTTGCTTTAATAGGTGGTAAAATAGTTGTTTAGTACGGAGTAGGATTAGGCATGCAGAATATGTGCTTTATAAGTACTAATAAACAACCAATAGGTTAAATATAGGCATGCTAATAAGCAACTAGTTAATAGGGAGATTTGGCTCTTATACTTGCAACATTATCTGTATCTGCTTCTCCTTAGGCTCTATTATAAATACATATGTAATACTGTAGGCTCTGTTTCACAGGCAGGGCTTAGTTTAAACCAGGATTTTGATAGTTCAATTAGGACATTTAAGTAATTTTTTATAAACATGCCTCAGAAAAAAAGCATTACTGAGGTGCACTTTAAGATAAAACGATGGCACTGACATGTTTTAAGATCACTCAGTGCAAGTTTCTTTCATTCAAAATAGCTCAGATTTACATTTTAGTCCAGGACTAGACTTAAGCCTTGTCTGTGAAGCTGGGGGATAATGTATATTTCTATATGGGTGAAATTTTAGGTCAGTTGTGTCAGTTTTTGTTATTAAGCTGACTGGGAAAATGGCCTAATTATACTAAATAAACACTGTTCTGTTATAAATAAAATGAACACATTATTTCTGTTTGAGAGCAACAAAAGTTATCGTTTCACCATCATTCAAGTTTAGCTGCAGTTCACACAGTTTATGTTGGTTGTGCAACAGATGTAACTTGTGACATTTGTGTGTGTGTGTGTTTGCAGGATGGAGAGCAGTTTGTGAAGAAGATTGGGGGTGTGTTTGCCTTCAAGGTGAAGGAGGGTCCAGGGGGAAAGGAAGCCATCTGGATTGTTGATGTTAAGAATGGAAAAGGCTCTGTTCACAATGATGCCGGTGAGTCTGTTATAAACGCAGACAGTATTGATCTGTGAACGGATGACATTTTCCAGTTCATCGATGTGTCAGGCTGGGCTCATCTGGATCAAGTGCAGTTATTTTACTGGGAAAAAGGCTGAACAAATTGTTTTGGGGTCATGGGTTGAAGGAGTGGTTCGTTATTGTCCCCAGAGTTTGACATTTTCCTGTGGGTTTCTGAAAACTGCAAATGGTTATCAGAACAACTGCTGCTTTGACACGCAAACACACACACACAAAACCTCAAAATTCACTTAAAATTCATGCATATGCATATACTTAAACTGAGAATCGCTGCAGTACAATAACAGCCTTTAAGTTATTTAAGAACTTTTAATAAGTCAATTCTAATTATAATTAAAGGGATAGTTCACCCAAAAATGAAAATTCTGTCATGAATTATTAACCCTCGTGTCATTTTGAAACCATAAGACCTTCATTCATTTTTAGGATACCAATAAGATATTTTGGTAGCACATTATTTTACAGTATGTGTACTTCCCTGGTACATATGTGGTAAATATCTTGTACCTAAAGGCAAACGAGTGCTAACACCAGTTACTTACCTGAAGTGTATGTACAGTACATGGTCACAAATAAGAAACACAGCCGTACTTAACAGCATGTATATATACAGTAGTTTGTACATGCAGACGTCACTTACAGGTAGTGCGTGTGCATATTAACTAATTAGACCCTTTACTGTACTTACGTACTTTACTAATGTATAAACATGCTAAATATGTAGTACTTAAGGACAAGTGGGTACAAACATGCACGTCTTTACTGTATCCATATATAGTAACTAATAAAACACTTCACTGTGCAAATTATTGACATGTAAATGTGTAGCACCTACAGGAAAATGTGCTCTTATGTAGTAACAAACAAAACACATACTGTAGTTGGTATATACATGATAATTATGTGGTACACACAAACAAGTGTGCGTTAATGTTAAATGTTGTTTAATCTTTGCATTCTGTGCGGTGGTCAGTTATTTTGCCATTAGGTTTTTATGGGCATTTTTATCCTTATAAAGCCATGTTCCTAAAAATATGCATTATTTTATTTTTATTAAATTCTTACATTTAATCGGTGAATTCGAATAATAAGATATTTGGTCTGTTCCAAGCTAATGAAGTTAATATCAATAAACTTATCTTTGCAATGCAGAAGCACATTTTAGATGCAGTTTAGTGCAGAACATGAATGCATTCTCAATAATTTTAACGGTGGATTGATTCAGGAATGAAACATCGCCATGTTCCTCAGAGGCGCAAAACTGTGTTTGGAATAATTTTTGTTGTCGAAATAGAGCAAAAACAGGCAGTACAGTGTCTAAAATGTAAGTAACTGCTTTAAAAAAAAGAATAAATCTATATTATGTCGTAATTGTGTTCATTTTTGGAGAAATTTAACGTTTTTTTGTTTAACGACTCCCAAACAATTCGTTCAATTATTACTTTTTCTGAACCCCTCTGTTTTTTTCCCCTTTTATTCAACAAAAAGATTGAACGATACAAAAATATTAACAAGTAAATCCAAATACACAAAATATTAAGGCAACCTTATACAGTACAACAGAGTACTAAATCAAAAGAAAAAAAAATTATACTAAAGTAAATAAAATGAATAAACAAATTAAAATTACAATATATAAAAAAAAAAATATTTATATATATATATATATCGTAAAACAAATGACACAAATCTTCCTCACGTACATTACGTACATTTTGTGAAGTATTTTGAAATATACCTCTTTAACTTTATTCAAAATACAAAATTCATATGGATTTGACCAGGTCGTTTTCCAATTAAGGTCAGAATTTTTTTGCATTCCAAAAGAATTTTCAATTAGGTGATATTTCATGCTGAACCCTTCTGGTGATCTATTGATTTCACTTAAAGCAGTGTTTGTGAGCTTTTAATGCCAAAAAGCGGCATCCAGTGGTGAATAATGAATTTGCATTTTGATTTCCAATGCGAAAACACCAACGAGTAGCATGCAACATACTAATATTTCATTTGATTAAATGACTTAGGACTCGTATCAATGATCTGGGTCAACTCTTTCTTTTAAGAGACAATAACTTTAAACACGGTGCACTTTCAGAATTAAAGCTGTGTTACACGCTGCATGAAAGATCGTTTTCAAAAATCCATAATAGGGGCTTTAAAAAATGTGCTCTTCAGATCAAGACACACAAGCTTGGACATTCAAACAGTGACCAGTGTGTTGGGATTAGTCTGCTTTGTTAATTCAGACTGTATTAATAATACTATTATTAATAATTGACTATTATTAATAATTCTGTTAACTCATTTTCGGTCCATCAAATCAATTCTTATATGAAGTGAAACCTCATCTGAGAATGTCTTGAGGCAGCTTGTAATCGTCCTCATCTTTTTTTATTGATGTGTGGGTGTGTGACGTCACAGATATTCTCAGGTGAAGTGTGTGTGAGATTTGTGTGGAGGATGAGAGGAAATGAAAGCAAGCGAGAGTGTGTGTCCCCGGCGTAATGACCAGAATCAAAGCTGCTCACATGTGCCAGATTCTCATTCGTTGTAGGTTTGGTGCCTTTAGCTCTTGTTACATTAGTTTTGAGCCTCTGTGTCGACCTGCTTCCTATTCCTTTATAAATGTTTTGGCTTTGTCTTTCTCAGAAAAGAAAGCAGACTGCACCATAGCCATGACCGACTCAGACCTGCTGGACCTCATGACTGGAAAGATGAATCCACAGACCGTAAGTGCTGATGAAGCAGACAGACAAATCTGTCCATGTGGAAAAATAAGAGCCATACTATTCCGTTAAACTGTGAAGAATTAATGAAACCAGATTTTGTCTTTTTTATTCCTCCATTAAAAATATAAAAAAAAACATATATGAAACAAGATGTTTTTGACACTTAAGACTAAAGTAATATTTTCAAACATATATTCACATAGAAAAAAAAAGTTTATTTTGAACTGGAATAATATTTAACAATTGTATTGTATAAAAAATGTGATTTTTAGCAAATAAATGCAGCCATGTTGAGCAGAAGAGACTTCTTTCATCATAATAATGTGAAAAAATCTTATCTAACCCACACTTTTGAACAGTTGTGTGTCATAGGTTGCACATGTCATTTTATCTTGACTTTTAAACATAGGTTTCATAACATATACCATAAAATAATAACTTGAAAAAAGTGGGAGCTCTAGAATGTCTGCTAAAACAGATCCGTTCCAAGTAGTTTGTATGGTTCTAATTATGATTTTGGCTGATTTGTCTCAGTTTTCCTGTTTGGACGGACCACAGAGACTCATCCCACATGAACCCAGATGTTTTTCTTTCCTTTACACTGTCCTACGTAGATGCAATTTTTTTTGATGCAATAAGACCTGCATGTGGTGCTGAATTCAAAGCACTGTTTTTTTTTTTTTTTCTGGAAATGTTTTATCAATGTGCGATTCACAGCTGAAAAAAGGAAACGTAAAGACATTGTATATTTTAAGGTGGAGGAACATCAAGGTTGAGCACTTAAAAGCTTGTGCAGCTCCTACCCCTATTTTGTGCTTAGTCTCAAATCCACCTCCTGTTTTCCATGAACCGTTTCGGCACAGATGCTCAAAAACACACTCACTTTCCTTTTTGTAAATGCCTCACATTCAGAAAGAGACTTCTCATCTGGAAGAGCGTTTCCTTCACATTTCAACACCGCACTGTTCATGGAAAAGCTACAGATGGAGCAAAAGATGAGACCGTTTAAACTGACCAACCTGCCTCTAAAAATTTTGATTTTTATTTATTTATTTTTTTTTTTTTAATGTTGTTGTTTTTTTCTTTTTTAAGTTTAGATTTTTACACAACTTTACCATGCTGCCTGACACCTAGATTAATGTAAAGAAAAATACTTTATTATTAATAATTAATCTTCGGGAAATACAGGCTTGTCAAAACGAAAATGATACCCATGCAACCACAAAGCTAAGGAATAATTTAAACAAAAACAAAAAAATAAGCTAAAATGTAATCAGTTTGTAGCATTACTAGTGAATGGGTGCCGTCAGAATGTCCAAACAGCTGATAAAAACATCTCAATAATGCACACCACTCCAGTCCATCAGATATCTGTCAAATGAAAAATGAAATTGAGTTATCTTCTCCATATAGCTTTCTCCAGGTAAAAAGGAAATCCCTTTAGTGAATCAGGAGAGAAGCCTGCATGGATCAAGCACCATTTACAAGAGAAAACAGTTCTTCAAAATATGGGTGTATTTTGATGTGAGAGGACAACAGACTTTGAATTTTTTCATTATGCATTATTCACATTTCGTCCAGAAGTGATTAAAATTAAAACACCTTAACGATGAATTTGTTTCATAAAAAAACACAGCTTTTGTCTTCTCAAGACATTAACTGCTGGACTGTTGTGGATTTTTTTGATGTTTTTATAAAAGCATTTTTTTTATAAAAGTTTTATAAAAGTTTTTATATAAAGATACAAACTCAACTACATCTTTTTCATCTACATCAGATTAATTTATAAATTATATAAGTCATGTTTTGTTTTTGGTTGAGTGAACAGTGAGTTTCACAAGCTGGGTCGAGTGGTGAGCTGGTGTTTCCAAACATTTAGTTTTTAGTATAGTCCGTTAGCGTGAAATCTGGCTACATTTAGCTGACCTTAATTGGTTTTTATGTTCTGTTATTGCTGCCTTGCAGCTGGTAATCGATGTTTGGGAACAGACTGGAAGGAGAAGTCATTAAGCGTGTTTTAGTTCTTCCTGAGTGCTGGTTGTTAGCAGGGACGGAGGCGTGTGCCGCTCACAAACGAGTGAGTCACTCACTGAAATGAGTGGGTTCATCTCTTCTTTGAGGAGCGTTTCTGCATGTCAGGATGAAAGCAGCTGCTGTTGATCTCTGGCAGTCATGTCACAGCACATCTTTGTGACTAGAAAGCAGTTTATGAGATCATTAATATGACAGTTAAGAAGGTTAATAAAATTGCTGAGATTTGTTTTAGTTTTTTGTTTTTTGTTTTCATGAATTAGTTTGAAAGATTTTGAGATTTCAATTGTCACCAACTGATTAAATTTATGACATTTATTGATTATTCGCTTGTTCATTACTTCTTTCATTTATTCAGTGTACAGTAGGTGGACAACCAAAATGTCACCTACCGCCGCGTGTACCGCCGCGGCAAAATCCCGGATTTAAATTTAATT
>JAUCNO010000500.1:8563577-8583108 GCA_032353835.1 Enteromius viviparus | reverse complement strand
GATTAAATTACACTTGTTTAACACACTCTAAATAAACGGATGACTTATTGAAAGTTTAAATTTTCGTGCTGTTGTGATGACGCGTGACACGTGACAACATCAATATGACGGATGTAGTACATCCGAATTCCATTCATACTACTCACATTCATACTATATAGTACCTACTGTTTTAACGGTTGAGTAGTAAATTCGGTTTTAAATGTAGTACCTACTTAAGCAGTATGCGATTTTGGACGCAGCACTGGAGTGGAAGAGCCGAGGTGCGTGGGTAAATAGAGTCCAGGTAGGAACTAATACTCAGTAGAAGGTTCCAGCTGCTGTCGGTCGGAGAGAGCCACAGAGGCGCTATCCGTGACAGAGACCCATCACCCACCCATTGATACAGGGATTATTTGTTTTATTATTTTAAAGGGACCCATGTACCTCGGGCTCAGTTTCTTGCTAGGTAGGTGTAACCGGAGGTCTCTGGTGGACACCCAAACCCATTGGCCGACCTGGTACTAAGGCCCCTTCTGGACGGGACTTGGTAGACCTCAGTGGCGATACCATCACTCAGGTTAGAGCACCGTCTATGAGGCAGGCCCATGCCCTGAAGAGAGTCTGTTCACTGACTGGTGTTACTCTCGTCGAGAGGATCCTCAGAAATGTTCAGTCAGTTTGGTGCTTTCCTTCCTTCAAGAAAAGTTGGAATGGAGACTATCTCTTTCCACAAAGTCTATGGGTGCCATCGTGGCATACCATGATGTGGTTGACCGGCTTTTGTTGGATAGACATCACCTGATGGTCAGGTTTCTTAGAGGTGCGAGAAGGTTAACCCCAATCAGATCGTACCCAATTCCTAATAGTCCTGGCTGTACTATGAAAGCTCCCTTCAAGCAGGCTCAATGCAGTTGAGCTGAAGTTTTTGTCTTTAAAGGCTCCTGCTCACGCTCGCTTCATGCATTTTCGGTCTGCGATTTGTGCCTTGAAGTTGGTCCGGCTTAGTCTCACGTTATCCTGAGACCCAGACCTGGTTATGTGCCCAAGGTTCCCACCATGCTCTTTTGGGATCAGGTGGTGAAGTTGCTTCGGAGAAGGCAGACCTGAACTGTCCTGTATGCATTTTGCACTTTTACGTGGAATGCACGTAATTCCAAGCAGCTTTGTCTGCTTTAGAGGTCAGCAGGAGGGGGAGGCTGTCTTTAAACAGAGGTTGCCTCATTGGGTGTTGGATGCCATCACCCTGGCCCATTCCACTCAGAGTTTGCGCAGCGCCTCTCTATCAGACATCTGCAGAGCTGCGGGTCGTGAATCAGATTCTACAAGATTTTCACGTTGATCCCGTGGCCTCCCGTTTTTTGGGTAAAATCAGGTAATTCCAGGAGACCTAGGTGAGTGTCTGGGAGCAGTGCCATTCCTACGGGATCCGACCATCATTTGCCAGTGTTTGCAACAGATAACATCTGGCTCCTCCGTTGCCCCACAGTTTGAGCCAAGCAAAGTAGTATGAACTCTGCCCGATGGAGGGCTTCCTCCACCGCCATCACATATACCTGTATGTACGGGGTGTGGCTAGGCATGCAAATACCACCAGCCAAATCCTATTGGCATTTTCTCCTAAGATAAGAGTCGAATGGTCTCCCAGGCGGGACCCCATAACGTCAGTTAATTACGCAGCGTCTCTGTTCCCTCCTTCAGGAAACGAGGATTAAATACTTTTGTGGCTCTAATGTTATTTAATCGATTTAAGAATAATTAAGGGAGTTGAAGTGAGTTATTAAATATCAGTCAAATCTGATGTTGGTAAAGGTTATTGGGTGAAGTGTAAAGCTGATGAGTTTTGATTTCTGTTTTCTGTAGAGTTTCCAGTCTCTCTCAGCACCTCCTGAATCTACAAAAATAAAAGACAATCTCTTAATTTCTCTCATCTCTTTTGATGGTCTGAGAGAATCTCTTCAGCAGCTGAGAGACAAACTGAAGGATTTCTGCAAAGAGGAGTTCCAGAAGATCTCAGACACAGGTAAAGTGCTGGAGATATGCTCTCAGATATCAGTCCATCATCATTATCTTAGGGAGAACATATCATGATATAAATGTTGCAATGGATGGATTGTTATAAATAGTCATACTGTTAATGTCTGTTGATTTCCACAGTTACATTCTCCAACATTTTGCCCAGGACAAGAAAGGATTTCCTACAATGTAAGTCAGTAAGCCAAAATACTGAGTGTATTAATGTTCTTCCTGTAGAAATTGAAAGAATAGTTTTAGAATTATGAATAAATTATTAATTATTTTAGAAAGAAACTCAACCTAAAGAGTTCAGCTTCATAAAAAGATCAAACAGATTCATAATTCCTGATTGTGATGCATTTTATCTTCAGTTTTCCATCAGCTCACTCTGGATCTGAACACAGTTAATAAACACCTCCGTCTGTCTGAGAACAACAGAGTGATTACTCACACCTACACAGCTCAGCCGTATCCTGATCATCCAGACAGATTTGATTGTTATGCACAGGTGTTGTGTAGAGAGAGTGTGTGTGGACGCTGTTACTGGGAGTTGGAGTGGAGTGGAAGTGTGTTTATATCAGTGTCATATAAGAGCATCAGCAGAAAGGGACGAGGTAAAGAGTATGTGTTTGGATGTAATGATCAGTCCTGGAGTTTGTTCTGTTCTCCATCCAGTTTCTCATTTATACACAACAGTAGAAAGACTGTTCTCTCTGTGAAGCCCATCAGAAGAAAAATAGGAGTGTATGTGGATCACGGAGCAGGAACTCTGTCCTTCTACAGCGTCTCTGACACAATGAGCCTCATCCACACAGAACACACCACATTCACTCAGCCGCTCTATCCTGGGTTTTGGGTTGGTTCTGGATCATCAGTGAAACTGTGTTGATGAATCAGAACAGACTCACGAGAGATTCTACCCATAATGCTTTGAGCTGCATGATAAATCAGTGAGACGTTATAGTCTTCATGGCATTAATACTGCAGCTGAACATCTGTCAGTGAGATAACATGACTCAGAATAAATGTGTAATATCTTAAAGCTCATGTTCAGCATGCAGTCATATACTTCAAGGAAAATTGTCTTGAAGTGTTTAACTTTATTTGTCACCCCGCATTTATAAAACGCTTAATATAAGAACAATATTTACTATGACATAAAAAAGAACTAATAATTGTGTGCGCGTGAGTTTTTGTAAATACACATAATAATGATGATAATAATATGTCAGATCGCAGTCAGAACCCGGATATGCGTGAAACTGGTTACTTTACTCAAGACTCAGGAAGGTAGGACACTCATAGACACTTGACGATTCGACAACATGGACAAGAACAATACTATATGTACAAACACTAATGACAATGAACTGAAAACACATGACACGCACAGCTGGACACTAATAACATAATTAACCAGACGAAACGCTACACAAGTGTATCCGAGCCACTGGGAGGCGATGTTGAACCTCTGATGGTAGGCGGGACTTCCGGTTAGCAGCAAGTGAATTGTTTGGCGTGCAGGTGGTTGTCTTTGATGTTGTCATGCTGGTTAAAGAATCTGTGCATATACTTCCTGATAAACGCTGCATATTGCACGAGAGTGTTAATGACTGACTGGTGGTTCAATCAAATTATTTTAAAGTATAAAATGATTTATAACACGTTCTCAGTTCTTGTGGTGGCCCTGGGATCTCCTATCCAGTAACATCGGAGTCAATCATAGTTGTAATAATCGTAACCTGCCACTAAGGGTTTTCATTTCTCTTCAAAACATTCTTCTAATGAATCAAAAGCCTTTATAAAGTCTGAGAAAAGAATGAAGCTGTCCTCCTGAATCAAGTCTGAAAGTGTGTTTTGTTCAAATAAACCGATTATGTCTCATCTATTATAGAGCTCAGTACAGATTTTAGTCTGTTAACAAATATAACTGCTCAAATTGTATAATCCTTGTTAAACAGAGAAACCGAGCGCCAATAGTCGATAAGTAAATCTTTTTTTGGTTTCAGAGTTAAAGTGATGAAATCTTGAGTGAGAGTCTCCTTCTGTTTGCTTTCTTCAAACACCTTCAGTAAATAAAGAGACAGTCCTTTAGAGAACCGGTTCTAGAACTCTGCGGTAAGCTCCCGGAGACTTGTTAAGTTCTAGAATTGAGTTATCTTCAGATCAAGTCATTTCACTGTCAGGATCTAGAAAAGTACAGCTATTACTGTCATATTTTGCACAGAAGTGTGCAGTTTGCTGAGGATTATTAGTGACTGTCCTCTTGATATTAAGAGTTGTTGATGAGTGAAGGATAAGAGCGACTCTAATCTGAATAAATATGCAGTGTTCCTCCTCCGTCCGTCTCTGTCTCGATCTAATGCAGGCACCTGTGCTCTATAAGTGTGCTTTGGATCTTATTCAGATGCAGGTCAACATACTCGAGCGTATCTGATTCAGAAAACAGCTCTGGCAGGCACCACCTTATTTTCTTCTGCTCTCTTAAGTTTAAGTGAATTACTACCGAATCTTCTAAAATATTAATCATCATCTCCCTCTGGAAACAGAATGAATTTGACAAGCTCTTTTCCAGTACTGCTCCATCAGTAATGTAATATTCATTTTACAACCTCTAAGGTGTAGCATGGATGTTAACTGATCTACAACTAGGTACTAGGCTTTGGGAAATGAGCCAGTGATCTATTAGAGTCTAATTCACGTATCAAGTCTCTGATGTGGATCTGTTTCTCTTCATATATCAACAGCACTAAAACATGACATGAGTTACTCATAGACACAGCTCTAGGGGGAAACTATCTACATCAATGATTAAAACCATATTGAAATCCCCACCTTTCATCTTCAGGATCAGCACCTTCAGAATCATCTCCCATGGGTCATGACCTGTGGGTGTCGATGGGAGAGGAAGCAGGGACGGCGAGTACTGATCACATAGGAAGCGTCTCATTCACTATTAGAACTGTATTGAAGGGAAAAACTTAAATAAATTCACCAATTCAGTTTTACCATTGACAACTGACTATCGGTATTATAAATATAATAAGTAAACATGTTAAAAAGAGCAGTTTTGAACAGAACATCATTTCACGTCAGCTTGACCTGTGCTTCACGTTTGGTTCAGAACATCTAGTTTCTGCTGACGGACACTTACAGCTCGACACGTTTCACAGGAATAATAACGGCTGTAGATCTGAGTGCTGGTAGAAATGTTCCAGGAAACTGGTCAGTGTGCCCTCGAGCAGTGCCTGTGATATGCTCATATATGGAGAGGATCTGTGGTGTGTGTCTGAGTCTGAGGAAAAGAGATAGAGCCGAGAACCCATCTGAGCTTCACACACACTGCTGCAGCTCCACAGACACCAGCTCACAGGTACCGCTCGTCTACCGCTCCTTTACTCCCGTACACTAGTGTTACCTCTGTGTGCTTCCTTTATCAGCACTGTCAGAACTAATACAACTATTACTATAAATACTGCTTAATAAAATGAGTTATTTTAATATCTTGCAAAAGAAATATCCTTTAACAAGATTTTTTTTGTTGACATGTTTAGTTTAATTAAGAATAAGTGTTTATTCTTAAAAATATTTTTCTCAGTCTGTAGTAAAAATCAATTTCTTACTGTATGTTACCGTTTAAAAAATAATAATTACAGAAACTGGGATCGTTTTATTTTTCAGGATTCACAGATGAACAGAAAGTTCAGAAGAACTAATAGAAATCTTTACTGTTAGTTTAACACTTCCTTGATAAATAGAAGTTTTTTTTAATTCCACTGATATTTTTGAAATTCTATAACTATTTAAAATGTAAAAAATGACAAGATTATATATTTTTTTCTTTTTAAGAATTTATTTAAAGAAAAAATCTGCACAATGGACAAAAAGTGTACTGATGGATTTAGTGCTCAAAGTTGGACATAATCATTGTGTTTCATGAACTTTTCTCAACAGCGTCCTAACGCCCTTCATCATGCCAAGCTTCCTCATCTTCCTTGTCTTCCTCCTGCGGTGCTTCACAGAGACGAGCAGCAGCTGTCAGAGCGACAGGAACCAGGACCATCGGCCCCGGGTCAACTGCACGGATCAGGGACTGACCGCTGTCCCCGACCGCATCCACACAGACACTCAGGTCCTGCTTCTGACCGGAAACCACTTCACGTCTCTGTCCTGGTCCATGTACTCTGGATTCTCAGAGCTGCACGAGCTGGACCTGAGCCACAATCACCTCAGCACGCTGGAGCCGCCGGGTAAGACTGGGAGGAACACTACATGCAAGAAGCGAAAGCCAACATGCAAGCGTTAAATAGCAACGTGTGAAATGCAAACATTTTAGTAAAACATTAAAATCTATGCAAATTGCAAAAATTCTAATGTTAAATAGTAATATGTGATATTCAACATGCAAAATAAATGAAAAAGCAAAATGTGCAAAAGGAAAATGTGAAATTAAAATGAAAAGTAAATGCAAAAATCTAAAGGCCAAATGTCCAAAATGAAAAATAAAATTAAAAATTAAAAAGCAAAATTATTTAAAAATGTCAAAAACCTACAAACTGACTGATGCGCTTTTTTTTAAATTAAAAATGTAAATGCCAAGTTAAAGACAAAAGTGTGATATTCAAAATAAATGCAAAAATTTCAGTATTTTATTATTATCATTAATCTTTTTAGGAGTGTCTTTATTTTTATGAAAAGTGAAGTTCTTGTGGTATTAATACAAGCTAGTGCAATGAGTACATTTTGTGAATGTAACTTTTTTATTATTATTATGATAAATTAGTATTTGGTTTTGTATTTTATTAATGTGTATTTTTATTATGATGATAGCATTATAATTGTTTATATGGTTGTAGAGTTGGTCAGGCTTCATTCTGATGCGAGCCTGTGTTTCTTTCAGGTCCAGTGCTGGAGAAGCTGAGCATCTTGCGTCTGTCTGGTAACAGGTTAACTGGTTTGGGAGGACAGGTCTTCCGCTGCGCTCCGAGTCTGATGGAGATCTACTTAGACAGGAACTGGCTCCGATCCCTTCACGACGGCACCTTCAGTGAGCTGCCGCTTCTGGAGATCATTGACCTGTCTCAGAACAAGCTGCCTGCTCTGCCTCCTCGTCTCCTGGAGCGCGTCTCCTCGGACAAACTCAAGACCTTCGACCTGGAGAACAACAGTGTCTCGCTGATGCCCGACGGCTTCTTCTCATCCAAACCTGAACTGCCTTACGTTTACCTGACCCACAATCCCTGGCTCTGCAGATGCTCCAACACTTACCTCCACAGCTTCCTGAACGACCAGTCACACAACATCTACAGACACAATGGGTCCAACACCATCATACCTGACCCAGACTCCGTAGTGTGTTCTAGACCAGTTCACCTGCTCAATCGACCCATCATTGATCTGGAGGAGAGCGACTTTTGTCCACCAGATCCTCCAGATCCAGCCTTGGACTCCAGAGGAGACCAGGATTTCAGACCCAGTACAGATTATGAACGTCCAGATATCTTGTCCCCTTCTTTACCTCCAGAAGTTGAACCCACATCCTTTTCCCAGCCACCTCCTATTCTTACAACAACCTCAGTACAACCAGTTTCCAGCACTCAAACACCAACTGCTCCATATAACACGACTATAGACGCCCACCTGCTGAATTCCACCAAATCCTGGACCTCTTTTGAAACGTATGTGGTCACCGAGACCTATGCAGTCACTTGGACCTGGACCTGGACCGAGATCTGGTATGAACGCTGGGTGGAGTATTTTACCTGGACTCCAACAACCAATCCGTATCTTACCTCTCAAGACACCACAGAACCAAGCACCTTGAAGACCGACACATCCCGACCCACACCCAGCTCTGAAGCTCCCACCAGCCCTCCGCTGATTACCAGATCCCAACGTCCAGATACCGGACCAATTACATTCAACACCTTTCAATCAATCACCGCCCAATCCCAACCTCAAAGTACAGAACTGGCCTCGATCACGTTCCAGAGCAGCACACGGGTGACTCCGCTGACCGCTGCTGGTCCACACTGGGCTGAAGCTCAAGAAGCGTTCGGACGTCTGCTGCCTTGGTGCTGGTGGCTGTTTGCTGGTTTCCTGTTTCTGTGCTTACTTTCTGCTCTCACTTCCTGTCTCCTGTTCCTCTGGCTCCTCAGAAGCTACCTCATGGTGTACCGGCGGCTCAAGCGGCACGTCTTGCCCTCTCAGGTCACCCTGCGGGCGTACAGACGCTCCTCAAACACCCTGGGACTGGAGAACCAGGCTGAGACGGTCAGCTTTCTACCTCTGGAGCAGATCCGAGCAGCTCGAGCAGTGTTCAGGAGCGTCCTCTTCATCTCCAGAGACGAGCCGCAGTCGGAGGACAGCCAAGACGCCTCTTCTGCAGCAGAGAGAGATAAGCAGAAAGTCTTCAGGAAGACGCTGCACAGAGAGATTACCGCTGGAGAGGAAGCAGGCGGGTGGACGGAGGAAGAGGGGACTGCGCGATACAGCCTGGTCCTGAGAGAGGAGAGAGGTCTTCAGATGGAGAGGAGGTGGCTGGTTGGGGAATGGGAGATGGACGGCAGGGGCGTGGCCTGCGAGAGGCTCTGTTCTCTGATTGGCCAGCCCTCTGAGTGAACCACTGATGGACATGGTTTGGTCTTGTCCATCATTCCCATGCTTCCAAGCCAGTAAAGCTCTTCTCAGCTAGAAACAATAATATCAACTCAATATCAACTCATTCCTCCAAAACTCTAGCAAACAAACACGCTCTTTCACTCGTAATGACCTGAAACACCTAAAACGAATTAAATATAGTATGTTCCATGCTCCCTGATTATATTGCAGAATAAAATTATTCCCAAAATAATTCCTGTAATTTGTCAGATGTGGTCAACGTGTGCCAAAGCAGTGATAAATGTTCCTCAGCTCATCCTCAGACTCTGATGCTGTGAGAAGACTTCTGAAAGAGACACTCAAGTGTTAGTGATTGTATCAAAACTTCAGTTCTGATTAGTAATATGCATTGCTAAGAACTTAATTTAAACGATATTAAAGATGATTCTGTTTTTTGTTTTGTTTTGATTTAGTCCCTCAGATTCCAGATTTTCTAATAGTTGTACTGTATCTCAGATAAATATTGTCCTCTCTTAAAAAAACAGACATCAGTGGTTTATATCATTTATTTTTATCCATCAACATGATTGTATAGACAGAGTAATCAGTCACGTGACTTTGTCAAATGAATTTGTGAATAAAACTAACCGGCAGCAGCTGTTTATCATGGCTGCTGGAAGTGTTCTTCATAAATCCGTTTCAGCATCTTCCTCTAATATGTTATTTTCGCTTTTCTGCTTACTAAATGATTTGGATATATGCTTGCCCATCTAAAATTTATGCCTGGAATATGGTGCGAGGAGGGTATTGCATGCAGTGTTAACTTGTTCCGTAAACTCCAGCTCACTCACAGAAGCGTGATGTGTATGGAAGGCTAATGGGGTCCAATACATGCGAATTTAACACATCAAATACGTGTACTTTATGTGTACTTCACGTGTACTTAATACCAACATTACTACAGTACACAAGCTACTAAACAAATGTTCATCCAAGCAGCAGGTGGCGCTGTCTGAATACGCGACAGGTCTGGAAGTGCAGCTCTGAGCGTCTGAGAGTGCGGTTCTGTACCGGGAGGCTGCAGACCGGGAGCAGGCAGATCTACGGCCAGAGATTTACGCCCCTGTTGTTCCTGGTGTGTCCAGTTGGGGGAGGAGGAATTCTGGTGAAACACTCAAAACTCCATTAATAACCATTCTTTCCATTAAAATTGACTGAGAGTTTTTGTGTGAATTTAATATAAACATTATATAAAGATATCAGATGATCTGAACTACCTATTATAATCTCTGTAATGGAAAACTCGATTAGTGTTTATAACACATTAACATTAAATATTTAAATAGTGATCGAAAAAAAATTGTTCAGAAGGCCCTATATTAGTCTGTAGTTGGTGTAGTAGTATTACCTACTTTGCCCACAAGGAGGCAGTGTATGCTCGTTTAACTTCGTTGCACGCGTTGCTTCTGTAGCGGTTATTATTACATTCAGAGGCAATTATCTTAATCCCAGTCAGGTGTGGATCGTTAGCGCTGTGTTCCAGCAAATCCAGCTGTTCTGGTCATTCCTGAGAGGTGTGCGTCAATGACGACATGTAAGTGCACTGTTTGTTATTAATGTTAATTTGAGATTGTTGTTATTCACTGTTTAAATGGTGTTCGGGTCTGTGGGACCCATTTTCACCTTTTGTCAAAAGAGAAATGATACAATTAATTATTTTTTCAAATTCATACTCGTTGGCTTTGGCTTATTTTCTGTGAAGAACACATATCAGAACAAATTTTCAATGAACACACACTGTACACCCCCTACACATTTATATTACACACAGAGTGTTCGGGTCACTGGACTTTACTCTGTCCCCCTATTGTCTGGGCCTGTTATTAGTGTGTGTTTGTGTGAGAGAGAGAGTCTGAGAGAGTGTGAGTGTAAGTGTGAGTTGTGTGCTTCTGCCCTTGCCATTCCCGCACAAGGTTGTAGCATTTTAATTCATAAATGTGATCTAACAAAAGAAAAGGGCAAATATCATCTATATATGTTGTAATTGGGATAAAGTAAACATCTGTTAAGTATTTTAAAATATTTTGTTTTATTGTGTTGAATTAAATACACAAAACTGCAGCGGGTCCACCAGACCCACCAACACTGGCTAAGTAACAAATATATGAACACCATACAAGGGTTAAATTGAGTTAATCCAATAATTATTTTTTTGTATTTTTTTTGAGTGCAGGAAAAAAAGGGAAATTAGTTTTAGAAGCAGAGCAAGACATTACATATTGATAACACATTCTGAACTTGTTTTCTTTGTAATAACATACACTAATAAATTATGCGCACAAAGATCAGCAATGTGCATTTATTTAGTTTCTGATGAATTTCTCAATCCAATTCAACTTTATTTCTATTGTGCTATATAGAAGGCAGATTTTACAAAGCAGCTTCACAGAGATAAACCGGAAAATAGCAGAATAAGTTTTGGAATGTCAACCAAGGAGAGATTTTATTATAGCTCAAGTACAAATAATACATTTCAGTGTTGGTTGTGTTCAGGTAGGGCTGTACAATAATTATATATATTTTTCATGATCACTGTTTCTGCTTTTCTTAATTTATTAATCATAATCATGTCAGTGATTGTAGCACTATGTGTTCCTGTGGTGAACATAAAAAACATCATATCCTGACATCAGTGTCAACATGCACATTGTCAGCTTTAGATACAGAGGCAGCAATTATGTCAACAGAGACATTTTCAAAAAGGTGAAAAACAGTGTTTTGGTCAGAAATCTACTTATAATAATACTATAGTGAGCCAATCAAGCAATAATCAATTTATCAGTAATCAAATAATCATGATTCTTATGTCAATCATTTTTACATCTGTAATTTCACAAATGGTGATTTCTATGTTGCACTGAATTTAAATATGTCAACTTATAGAACAAAAATAAAATATTTAGACGACAAGTCCAAACATTCATTCATCACCATCCAGAATCCAGTGCTATTTCATTCAGTCCCATCTGTCTTTGGATTTTATCATCACAAAGCAGCTTATTTTTTACATGCCAAGCCCCAAAGTACATCCCTCGTGGTATTGTGTCATTGAGGCAAATGGTTTATAGACTGCTGTGTGTTCTTGTGTTTGAAATATGCATGTGCAGACTGAAGTTTTTTGTCTGCGACTGTGAATGCATCACTGAATCTTTCCTCTTGAGTGTGTGAGTGTTTCTGTGTGTGATGACTGTCATTGTTTCGTCCCTCAGTGTTTTCTGATTTGAAAGAATGTGACAGGAGCCTCACCGATGCTGTGCCTTAATATAGATCTGTGAATGTGTGTGCAAATGTTAGTATTTATTATGTTATTTGTGAATAAAGCACAACCAGAGGGTGTATAAACATCCATTGATCCACTGCACCCACCGTTCATTTCTCTGTACTAGGCAAAATAAGGCTCAAAACACTTTTAGGGCCAGCACTCCTACAATTGGAATAATTAAGATTGGTCTGTGTGTGTTTCTGCTGCTATGTTTTGTGTAATTTTGTAAAATATTGTTGAAATTTAAAAGAACTTTAGTCTATTTTTTATTTAATTTATTTCTTCTGGTGGCAAAGCTGAATTTTCATCAGACTTCTCAGTTCACACTGTCTGTATTATATGCCGTTATTTATGTGTACTGTTTTTTTTTTTTTTCCATTTCCTGCTCTTTCACTTGTCAGCCTCTCTACGCTTATTATAGTTCCTAAAACAGTCTCTTTCCCTCATTCTTCCTTACAAGTTTTTTTTTTCTTTCTCATTAGAGGGATTGTTCTCTCATTTTTTAGTTAATGTACTTCCTGTCTTTCTTTCTGCCAGTATGTCCTTTTTCATCTCTTCATGTCCTTTTAGCTGTTTAGACATGCTCCATCACTCACTGACACTTACATCACTTTGCTGTTCTCTTTTCCCTCTCAGTCTTTTTATCTGTCCTGTACTCACATAGTGAGTTTGCTGTCTCCAACCTGTTTCCATTCAAATTTTACTGATAAATAATGTGCGTCATGAAGTCATCCTTAAAAAAAACAAACTGTTGCATAAGTTTTGATGTATCGCAAAAAAATGTTTTGGCCATGAGCTGTTTTCATACGTAATTTTACCTACTGCGCAAATTATATTCACAATAGTAGCCTGTTTTTCATCAGATGAAAAAAAACAAACAAACAAAAAAGAAAACTGTCACACGCGTGTTGGAAGCAAGCGTCCAGCAAAGATCCACGGACACAACGGAATTAAATACAAAGTTTTTTTAACAAAAACAACAGTTATCAGAGCACGAAAAGAAAACAGGCTGACGAGGCAGCAGGGAAATACGCATCACATTACATTACGACATCAACAGGACATGAATTCCAACAAAAAGACAGAGGTATTTAAGGGGTAACAAATCAAGACAAAAGTGCAGGCAGATGGCAAAACACAGGTGACACGATTAAACTAAATGAGGGCAAAACCAAACAGACAGGACTAAACCAAAATATACAAAGACACTGGGGAGACAGGATAGACAGGGACAGAATGTCACACACCCCGATCGTGCATGTTGAATATTTAGGATCTGAAATATATATTTAGTCTTGAGAGATTTTGTGAGATTTTCCGGGTTGTTTGTGTGTGGTGTGCTCTCTTTGTCCCATTGCAGCAAACCACAGACTATAAAAAAACCTAAATTACTCAAATAAGTAATATCAAAATTCCCAAAATAAATAAATTGAAATTAAATTAAAACCTAAAAATATAAAAGCTAATTCAAAGTTTAATAGTATATAAATAATACAAATAGGCCTATAACAGTCATACACTCTAAAA
Organism: Enteromius viviparus; assembly: GCA_032353835.1. Classification (NCBI taxonomy): domain Eukaryota; kingdom Metazoa; phylum Chordata; class Actinopteri; order Cypriniformes; family Cyprinidae; genus Enteromius; species Enteromius viviparus. Next base: position 8,569,664 of record JAUCNO010000500.1, on the reverse strand, counting down.
ATAGCTTGGAAAATGTATAAACATTAAATATTTTCTGCATTAACAGCTTTGTGTGATGTATTAAATGCAGTTTAGGCTTAATGTAACCCATGATGTGCAACGTAAACAACAGAAACTAAAAATCACCATTAAGACAAGCATCATTAAATAAGGACAGTTCTAAAATAATCATCATACTTAATTCCTCATTAATTTCTACGTAGTGATCAGTCATATAATGGCTCAAATACATTTTGACCCTTGCAATGGTAATTGGATAAGTGTCTCCTGAGCCTCAGATTTATTGGATCTCTGTCTTTGTTGATGAAGTAAACTATCTGTATGCCCCTTCTGATCTAATGAGGAATCCATCACAAAGGCCGACTGAGACCTCTCTCTAGCTTATTATATGAAGGACTTCTTCTGTTCTTCGATCACCAGATTCAAGTCCTGAAACAAGCTAATTGATCAGCCTGGTGTTATGTTCTCTGTGATTCATCAGCCTCAAGGGGTGCGTTCTACTAGTATTGCATTAGTAAGCAGAGTTCCTTTTATTTTATACACATTTGTGAGCCCCTCAATACACTTATTTCGTCTGAATAGCAAAACTCTCAATGAGGTTTATAGCTCATGTAGTGTCTGTATTATTCATCACAGCAGTGATAATGAACATGTCTGCCTTTATATCTCTGAGAAGAAAAGTTGTTTGAGTCAGAACACAGCAAGACATTTCAGTAGTGACTCAAAAAGATCAATATTTCAGATGTATGTATTGCTTTTTCTCCATGCTGTGAGCTCAAAGATGTAAATCATGAATCCAGGGAACATTTGAATATGATGAAGTGTATTTTTGCTGTCACCAATATCATCATTTCATTACACTGCATGTAGCTCAATAGAAAATTCTCCTTTAAGACCCTCTAAAATAAAATCCTTTTATGATTCATTTAAACCAGAGAAGTTATGATTTGAAAATCTATTTTGCGTTTGCATGTGTATGACGAGTCTTCAGATGCTCGTCTCTTATTTGTGTTGTGATACGGTGGTTGTGTCTAATAGTTTGTTTTAGTACAGATCAAGTAAGAGCTGTTTGGCTCTAACAGGCAGCATTAGGACAGATATCCAAAATCCTTTTGCCTCAATTCAAGGCATGACTCTTTCCAAAATGCAGGCAACCAGCAAATTGAATTCTCCAAAAAGCTGAAGTGAAAGAGCCGCAGTGCTTTGTAAGTAAAGTTCTCGTTTAGACCATCAGCTCTTATTGAAATACTTGAGGAGAGACAAAAAAAGGTTTTGCAATTGCTGCCCATGTGATTACTGCCAGCGGGGTAAGATGAGCTACATTTTAGTTGTCCTATCCACCTTTATTTTTGGAAGTAATGCGGCCTATGGGTAAAACATCTGGTTCATAACTGTTTGCACTACAAACCAGTGTGTTCATAGTTAATATAATACATTAAAATAATATGGTAAGACACACTGGTTTGCAATATCAAGCAGCAAGCAATTTTGAAATGCTAATCTTTACCTAAATAATTGACGTTTTGTACAGTTTGCATGGGGCGGTACTATTTTCTTTAAAGTTTTTGTTTCCTATGCTCACCAAGACTGCATTCATTTGATCAAACCTACAGTAAAATCACTACTGCTGTGAAATATTATTCATTTAAAGAGATATTTAAAATAACTGTGTTAGCTATGTTGATATATTTTCCGTTTATTTTTTTTTCATGTGATAAATCAATCAATTAATCATCTTTATTTATACAGCACTTTTAACAATATATATTGTGTCAAAGCACTAAACAGTATCAAATGGGAGAATACAGTGTTAGTAATGTATAATGATAAGGCAGTTAAAGTTAAAGGCATTTGATCTTTGAATGCAGAGACGTTTAAATCAGCACAGTATCAATAGGATCTTTGTGATCAAACCGACGATGATCGCTAGAAATGTGATGAATCAGCCATTACTACAATCTTCTGTGTCACATGATCCTCCTGTAATTATTTAATTGTGCTAATTTGGTGCTTTAGAAATATTTTAGTATTGAAAACCTCAAGCAATTATTTATTTATTTTTAACTGGACATTTTTGTAACAATGTATATCTGTCACCTTTGATCAACTGAATGTGTCCTTACCGAATAGATGCATTTCTTAAAAACAAAACAGCAACAAAAACATACCTGACATGGTGTAGTGCACATTTACTGCCACGTACATCTTCATTCCTCACAGATTTGCACATGCAAGTAGCACATGCCTCGGTTAGTGGCAGTCTGCGGTCTTCTTTGATGTCCTGACTACGCTGTAGCACACTGCCGCTCAGGTGATTGATTTCAGGGAGTATATGCTGGACATCTGTCCTGGTTTAAGCAGACCTAGCCAGAATGTCAATCCCAACACACTGAATGGCACACACAGTCTCTGCCTTTCAGTCTCTTTCTCTCCTGTTTATCATGCAAATGAATGAATTTCGAGTATACACCTTGATTTATGACTTTATTATATTTAAATCTATCAGTCATGTGGTGCTGAATATTTATTCTGAACAGAAAAACAAAAAGGTTTTGTCATGACATTAAAAAACTTTGTTTAAATAATAAAACTTTGTTAAAAGAGCTTTTAAAAACTACCATAAGAAAAGTTATTATATAAAGAACGCAGTTTATTTGTATGACGTCTATACAGCTGTACGCTTTAGATTTGTTATACATTTGTAATATATAGAGCAACCTTTTTAAATTAAACAGGTTGTAAATGTGTAGATGATTTTACACTTACTAACTGAAAGGTGTTTTTAAACAAATGTGAAGATATATTTGCAGCCTTGGTGACTTTTTTGGTAATGTGCACTTATCCAGTTTTACCTCACAATGCATAATAATGTAGTCTTTCGAATAAACGTGTTCACGTGTAGAATTGATACAAATATTACCAATCAGTTATAGAAAGCATGGAAACATCATGTTCAAAAAGAGCTAATAATTCTCATTACAAACGCATGAAAGGGTTACTGATGCTATTAATGAGTTCACTGACTGAACCTGGTTAGGTTACGTGATCATCAGTGACATGCAGTAATGTCATGACAAAGGTCAGTGTTATTAATGATTAAATGAAGTCCCGTATAAAGTATTAACATGATGACAATGTGGTAGCCACAAGGTACTTTTAATAATGAAATAAGACGGCTGTCAGTTGGTTATGAAATCAGTGCAGGCTTCAGTATGGTCAGAGATTATCATTAGTATGACATTAGTACCTCTATCACATTGGTATTCAAATCATAAGTATGTTCAGATATGAATCCTTTGTGTCTTAGTCAGAATATAGCAAGACACTGGAACACTGAGAAAGAAAAACACTGAACCTTTTAAAAAATAATAAAATGACTAATATCAGCGTTTAAAATGAAAATAATAGCTCACCTTGAGTTTATCTGTCTTCAGAGCATCATGCAGATGCTTCAGTTCTCTCTCAGTATGCACCAAAAAGACATCAGTTAAACAAAACACTGAATTATGAACAAAATAACAACTATTTAAAGAAAGTTGGCACAGGGTGAATGTATTGCCTTCAAAATGTTTATTTAGTACAAATATAAAAAAAAAAAAAACTTTAAAAAAAACCCTGAAAATTATTTTCTGTATGAAATTATTTTCTTTCAGGTTCAGATGGTATAATAGTACCAAAACATCGCTTATCTATTTTTTGTTTATACCATATATTGTTTTAAAAATAGATGTCCTCAAATTATTTGTGCTAATACAGCGTCCAAAAGGCAGTTATTCTCCAAAAATATTTTATGACTGAAGCAAAAGCTGTTTATGTAGATTTGAATGATTAATTTAGTGTTATCAAAGTTTAAACATTTGATTAAAACAGTGTTGGAATCCACAAATAGTCTCCAATCCATCAATTAATATCTTGTGAAGAGAAAAGTTGCGTGGATTTAGGAGTTGCAAAACTCCTAAATCCATTTTAACTGCAACTTCAGGCCAAAATACTTGCAGAGGATCCATTGGGGAGTAAGTGATAACAGTAATACTGAATACCTGTTCAGGGGTGCGTTTCGCAAAAGCATGGTTAGCCTACTATGGTCGCAAGTTCCGTCGTTACCAGCATAGTTCAAAGATCAAGTGTTTCCCGAAAGCATAGTTCAAACGAACAATCGCAGACAACGTCACAAACGTACGTTGTTAAAACTACAGCACTGGACCTGTGCTTAGAAGCATAGTTTCATGTTAGTAAGATATATAGGCTTTAATAAATATGCTCTTGGATGCAAGACGCAAACTAACATGCATTACTATCTAAATATAAAATGCGTTTTAATTATGTATTTTTGCAGGTCTTTTGTAAAAGCTGTTTTTGAAAACTGCATAAGTGGCTAAGGAAACCCCGGAGTATGACGTAAGGGGGAACCCGCGATAATTCAAAAATCAAATAATGCAAAATGACAGCGAAAAAAAAAAAAAAAAATGAGTCAATGTGTGTAATGTTCAATACAGCAGCATCATGAAGATCTCTAATCAGTTAAATAGCATGAGTTATTCCTCCACCACATGCGTGTGACTTCAGTAACATTGGTCCTATGTTGTTGAACTAATGTAATCCAAAATGGAGATGCTACCATGTTCAGGAAACAGTTGTGTAGTTAGTTTCCAAAACAATGCACCATGTGGTTAATCAGCAAAATCGTTGTTCGGGAAATGCACCCCAGATAAAGTACCAAACTTATCTGCATCCTGGATGGCCTGAGGGCAAGTAGACTTTCAGCCAATTTTCAGTACTATTCCTTTAACAGTTTTTGTTAAGCAAACCTTATTTAGGTCTGCTATACAGTAGTACCTATACTTTGCTACCCCTTAAGTAGATTAGCAGCTGCTTATTAAATCACAGTGACTTTAACCTGACAAGTAATCTAAATGGATAAACTACCTCTGCACCATATTACCGGTAATGCATTAAGATGCACTCTGGCAACAAGGGACATCTTCATCTTTAACCTTATGCAGTGCAACAACTGACCATGACTAAGCTTGAAAAATGGCCTTTGCGCGAACGCTGTTATGCTATACATTACAAATCTTTTGACAATTTTGCAGTTATGAATCAAGTTGATGGCATCTGCCGTAGTCGTTGCTGGTGCGGGGGTTGGGAGAGGGCTCTCATCGCCATGGAGATAAGAGTGCTTCATTTTTTGCGTGAGTGGAGTGGCTTGTCAAGGTCAGAACCGAACTGTTCCTGTGCCGTCTCACAGCCCACACAAGAGAGGGGAGGAACGGGGCACGCTGGTAATTGTTCACCGGGGAGGAAGCCTACTCTACGGGTTTGACTGTAATGAGAGGGATGGACTGTAAATAGGGAGGCTTTTCTACTGTATTTCCTCCCTTCAGTGCTTTGATGTCATAGCGCTATAATTTACTTGAAATATTGAGCTGTTTGGGCATCAGAACAAAACCTCTGCGTTCTCTTAAAGGTTACAAGAATACACCTTAACAAGTACTATATGTTTATTGTTATCTAATTTGAATGGAATAGGAGTCTGCATATGTTTTGTATATTTTTAAATATCTAAACATTTATTATTCAGTAATGGCAATAGTTCAAGGTGTAATTTGGCTTTAAAATAATCATTACTAGTGCAAACATGTGTTTTATGTTTCACGCTGTAGAGAGAAGCCTACGGCTTTTGCTCCAATGGTGAGGGCAGATGGAAGAACCGCCATGTCTGTAATTATGTATGACTATGTGTCTCATCGAGTGGGAGGGAAGGAGAGCTGTGGTTATGTAATTATTAATCAACACTGTCTATAACCCTCTGCTGGTGACCAGGTACAGAGGAGGCCCTCATCGACTCATATTGTAAGAGCTCTTTAAGTGATGAGAGAATACTGTTATCAGTCATATATAGATCTGAGGATAAACCCTGCATACATGAACATTATGTTCAAGTAGAGGGTTATGCATAATTATTAATAGTAGCAGTAATAATGATAATAATCATAATAATATTTATTGAATTAATAATAATAATAATGATTTGTCTTTGTCACGAGCCAGGTTTGACTCCCACTGTTTCCCCCCTCTCTCTCTCTC
>JAUCNO010000500.1:8551916-8563477 GCA_032353835.1 Enteromius viviparus | reverse complement strand
CTTTTATCCAAAGCGACGTACAAGTGGGGAAACAGCAAGCAATTAGTCTTAAAGAGGCAAAAGCAACTTAGAAAGTGAAGAAACTTCACTTTCTTGAAGAAAGTAAAAGAACTTGAAGAAAGTAAAAGAACATCAAATGATTTAAGCGTATATACAGTTGAACTATACGCCATCATGATGGTGTTAGAAAGGATTGAAAGAGAGGAAAAAATAGATCAAATATTAATTGGAAGTGATTTCTTATCAGCACTGATCAGTCTATCAGGCAAAAGTTTTTCTGGGGGGGCTGATGTGACAATTTATTTCTTATATTCCAATATTAGAATTCAAATCAACAGTCAGACAATGATTACAATTAACAGTAATGATTTAATCTCCTCAAAATCAGCAGTTTCACAGATAAAGTAAATGAACAAATTTTCATTGTATAATACTCCATGCATGCTTAAGAAAGTATCAAATACAATAAGCAACATCAAAGGGTATGATCAGCTGGATCACCTTTCAAGCAAAGTCAAGTGATAGTATCAGGGTATTCAAGACGTCAGGGTGTGTTGTATGAAATATTGTTAAGAGATATGAGAATAAAAGAAGACGGTAAAAAGATTCAAGTTATCTGGATTCCTGCTCATTTAGGTATTGTGGGAAATGAGAGAGATAGCAACCAAGAAAGAAAATACAGAAGTCAAAAGCTGACCACAGTAAAGTGTGGAAAGAAGCTATAAAAGAATGACAACAGCAGAGGAGTAGAGAAATTAAAGGCATCTGTATGGCATTCAAAAAATAAGGTTGAAATTGAGAGGAAATAGTGTTGACGAGATTACTGGACACAGTAATCTAAATAGTACGTTATATATGATAGGAAAGCATCCTACAGGGTTATGTGGAGAGTGCAAGACAATGGAAACTACAGAGCATGCCATTATAAATGCATCAGATATGAGGAACACAGGAGGAATATGATGGAGGAAGCAAAAAAAGGATGGAGTGGTTGGTATATTGATATATCAATGATGTCATCGCATTTTTAAGGTGTTGTCACTCAAAAAGACACAACTAATTCACATGTGACATATCTCCTAATTGTTATGAGCAAATATGAGTTTTTTTGCTATTTGTCCTTCATGTTATACCCTACAGTCTATGGTTATACCGCACATTTGTGATGTAATTATAGTTAAGCTACAGTTTGATGAAAAGACTTTTGGTGGCATTTAATGATGCTCTGAGATTTTCACTTACGCTCCCGAGCTGGACAAGAGCAAGTCATATATGTTTCATGGTTATGGTGAGTTGTCACATTTTCATTTTCAATGAACAATATCCACTGTCAGTTATCCCTTTAACACTGTTACCGAGCACCTAGTTTTAATTCATGATGTAGAATCTTGATTCACCTTACATCTGTTCTCAAATAAAAATGTAGTACATTATTAATAAATGTTACTGTCGAAGTGGGAAAGCATTTATAATAACATTAATATTAACATTAAGTGACCTGACTGGATGTTAATTCATGTTTCATGTCAACAGTTGCCATCCTGCAGAATATCCTGGTCTCCGTCGTCCTAGAGGACGGCTGCTCTGACATGTCAGAAATGTAAACAAATTGTCAGCCAGGAGGATTTTCAGAAGGAGACACACTTCAGGTGGCTTGATGGTAAGTACAGTATGTGCACCCCCCTCTTGTTTTTGCGGGTATAACAATTAACCTAGGTAATTTAAACACCGTTAAAGATTTGTTCATTTAATGCGTGAACTGTGTGACTTAATATGCGCTCATAATTGTGTCTTGATACTCAACAGGTGTAGTTAATTAGAAAAGACACTCAGGAAGTCACAAACAGGAATACAGTAAGCCCTACACCATCTCCAGGTGCAGTCCCTGCAGTGAAGCCAGCTGTATAAGGACTGTGGAGCTGGTTTTAGGGTTTACTCCTCAGATGACCCCCCCAGGCTACTGTAGGTGTGTGTGAAATAAGTTCATGTGTTACACGGATGGAAAACATTATTTCACTGTGATATGTACATTTTGTTATTTTGTTTTAAATTACAAATTGTGATTAAGATGTTTAATAAGTTAACTTCTCATTTAACATCCAGGGATATTATAGATCTACTGTTACTTTCTAAAATATATAATTATATAAATATATAAGTTTGCCACGGTAAATGTTTTAACAAGAAAATGTAAATATTACGTACATGTAATTATAAATTAAAACCAAAGATTAAACAATAAGTTTTAAATATGCAATGTCTTAAAATTTTGCCCGGACCATCAAGGCGACGGCGTCATGCCCGGACCAATATGGCGTAATATGCGTCGGAATTGGAGGTGACGTATTTCCGCTCTTGAGTGGAGCTCCACTCGCTTCCAGTCTACAGCCAGAGCCTTCTCCGCTGACTCCGCCCCTCTTTTCCGAGGCGCTCTCGGAGGATCTTATTTTAGTCGTATTCATAGTGAAACTCACTAATTAGCACATTATTAGGAAAGGATATTCGCAAAGATTCATTAAAAGACATTATACTCACTGCTTCTGTAGGTGAGGCTGGATCATGAATGATCCACATGAACATAAACACATTTCTGTTGATCAAGGGGGCGTTTCCCTTCAGAACCAAACGTTACGTTAATCCTCTGTCTTCAGTCTCTCAGATGTCGACAACAACAAAACACCTCAATCTCTCAGGAGTCTTGCTTGTCTCTGCGTCTCGTTCTGATGACGGCTCACTCAGGGCGGGTCTGAGATAAGACACCAGTTCTGTCTGTGACACGCTGCTGTCAATCAACTATTGTGGGAGTGGCCTCTGTCGGTGTGACGTGACACCCACATGCATTTGAGAATGGCTTGATTTCAGAAGGGGCAACTTATTTTTTATTTAATACAAATACTGGTGGATCTTTATCATTGTTAGGGTGGTTGTGTTCACACTTCAGAAGCAGCTTGTAAAAGTGCTTGTACCACCGTATGACCCCTTCAAGAGAGTTGACAGTCTAAATGTAAAACTACTGAATGATAAATATTCTTCATTCTTTATGACAAACAAGAACATACAATATTTTTGAAATGTATACATTACAGTGTTTATTATGACGGGGCAGAATCTACAGCTCACCACTCATGAGTACTTTTAAATACTTTTTTACTCGACGAGTACTTCTGCTCTACCTACACTACGTTTCTATGGAAGGTGAAGGAACTTGAGCATGATTTTTCTGGACTCTTTCCACCATTGCTGGTCAGATGCAGATACTCCTGCCTCAAATGTAAAATGAAGACCTTTATCAAAACAGCACACAGGTTGACTGAAGTCTTGTTTATTGGAACTTTCTGTGACAAACATCTAGAGAAAGAGCCTCAGGCTGGACTCAAGCACAGGTCAGATTCAGACGGTGGAGAACTTGGGGAGCTGGTTCCCGAGGATGGCCTGTCGCTCCACACCCTGCTCCGAGATGACCGCCAGTCTGACCACGCCACCGCTGGAGCCGTCCCTCTCCATGGCCAGGGTCAGCGCTGCACACACACACACACAGGTCAGACAAACACACCCCCCTCTCCACCACAAACACTGCTCCGTCTCAAACCTTTAAGAATCATTTGTTTGAGTCATTGATTCAAAGTCTGCATCAAACTGACAAAACAACAGTTTCAATGATTTTCAATAAGAAATAATGAAAAGGAAGAATATTAGTTAATCAATTACTGACCTGATTAACCAAAACCATCCATAAACAAAAGAAAACAAGCCCTGATGCTTTGAGACACTGAAACGCTAGGGAAAACCTAACCCTATGAGAGTTTGAACTGATTTAAAAATCTTGTTTCCTCACAATACCAGTGTGTGTGTGTGTGTGCGCGTGTGTGTGTGTGCGTGTGTGTGTGTGTGTGTCTGACCTTCTGCAGTGAATTTGAGACACTCTTCTTTGCTCATGCCAGCTCTGTAGTTGGAGTCCACGTATCCGTAGATGTAGCTGCTGCCGGATCCTCCCACAGACACCGGCTGTCTGGTCATCATTCCTCCGACCGGCACCGTGTACACCTGCACACACACACACACACACTCTCAGGTGAGCTGTCCTCTGTCTGGCGCTCTGCTGCTGCTGGTCTGGAGCTGTACCTGTCCTCCTCTGCGTCGGTCCCAGCCGGCCACGATGATCCCGGCCATCAGCTCCTCTCTGTATCTGTAGCACATGTCCTTGAAGAGACTGGCTGCCGTCTGCACCAGAGGAGCCTCGTCCAGCTCGATGCTGAGCACAGAACAGTCAGAGACGCTCGCGTCAAACATACATGCTAAACTAGAGTTCTTACGCACCCTTTCTGTCTGCTTTCATCTGTAAATAACTCAGAATTACTTCACAAGATTTTTTGTCTTGTTTTCTAAAATATTATCCACATTTTGTTTAAAATTGTTCTCCTCCTTTATTATCCTGCTCCTGAATAGAGATGGGAGGGATGTTTGAACACTATTCAATAAACTCAGCATCATCTCCTGTTTCTGATCTTCTCTGGGTTTTTCTCAGCACATTGAGTACTCTGAGAGTCCTCTGCTGGATCTGAGGAGCAGTACCTGTGGAAGCCCAGCTGGTAGGTGACGGCGTCAGCGATGGCCTGTGTGTCGGCCGCCGAGCCCGAGCGACAGCAGAAGATCCGCTCGTGGATGGGAGTGAGTTTATCCGTCACGCGGTTAGCGATGTAAGCGCTGCACACAGATCACATCAGTTACACAGAGCAGATCATCAGACTGAGCTCATAAACCACGGAAGCGCTGTCTCTCACCCGGTGGTGGTGCGCGAGTCTGCTCCCATCACCACTCCTCCGTCAAACTCCACCGCCATGATGGTGGTCTGAAGAACACACACACACGTCACAAAGAGCTGTATCTACTATATCTCTCAGATTACACGCCAAAATACTCATGTCACGACTTAGAATCTCAAGAGTTCTGAAAAGAATTTCGGGGAAAAAAAGGCTTCTTTAAAAAAAAAAAAAATCATTTCAAGTACAAAATGTATGGAAGCCCATTTCTGTCGCTGAATTTTCTCACAATTCAGACCTTTTTTCTCAGAATTGTGAGATTTGTCTTGACTACAGAGACCGTCTCTGCATTTGATAAATAAAGTTTAATTCTCGTCATTATACATTACCATTACTCAGTTGTTCTATTTGATAATGTTCAGTGCTTTGCTACAATCTGTATTGTTAAAAGAGCTCTAGAAATAAAAGACTTGACTTCTGAGCGGAAAAAAGACTGATATGTTAAAGTCAGAATTGAGAGATTTTTTGTGGCTAAAATGGCCTTAGTTTAAGATTTAATTTACTAATAAATAAATACATATGAATTGTAAGATAAAGTATTATTCTAAAATATGTCAAATAAATTTGCAGTAAATAAAGAGTACCGGAATTAAACAAATTAAAAATAAAATAGAAAAAACAAGAAACATCACAATGAAAACAATAAGCCAGGTCAAATTTGGCAAATTATGAGATAAAGTCCAAAATGTGACGAACTTGCAGTTTTAAGAAAATAAAAGTCTGAACTTGGAAATGCCAGAAAGTCAACAATGAGACTAAAAAGTAGCCATTTTTGTGAAAATAAAAGTATAAGTTGAGATATACAGCATCTATTGTTCAGAAATAAAATCATAGTTGTGAAATCTAAACTCATGGATGTTAGGAAAATTAAACTCTGAGGAGAAACTGCAGAAAAAGATTATATTAAAAAATATATAATTTGTGAGTCTTTAACCGAGCGACTATAATAACTAATTTTAAAGAGTATGGAAATATGTTAATCTAATGTTATGTAACGTTTACAGTAAACAGGAGTGTATGAAGAGAAGTTTATTGTTGACTTTCTGCTGCATCATTCACGGAGCGCGCGAGCTAATAAACCCATCCTCTAAAGCATTACAGCAATCTTTGAGATTATTATATTAATCACGTCTGCTTCTCACCCCGGTGCTGACTTCCCTCTGCGTCCAGTCAGGATATAAATCATTATAATTATTTAAAGAAGAAACGTTAGCAGGAAAATGCAGTGCTGTAGCCATCTTGAATGAAGACCGTAACTGAAGGACCCCTGGCAGGAGTCCGCACATGCGCCTGTCTTAAAACATCATACGTGCCTGATAGAACAGAAAACACGCTCTTGATAATAGAATTTAAACAATAACGCGCAGTGCAGTTTTTACTATTAATTTTCGTTTAACGCATATATTATATTGGTATAATATTTCCCTGGGAGTTTTGGCGCTTGTTCCGGCAGCTGTCGAGTCAGTCTCCGAGCAGACGCCGTGCGGAAGGTAAATAATGAAATACGTCTACATTTACTGTATTTAACTTCTTATGATCCCAAACGCTAGACAAATAATTGATAAAGTATTTCTCTTGTATGTGATGTAATTCTGTAATCGTGTGCTATTTATGTTAGACTGTGATGTTGAACAGATCCGGTGTTTGTTTCTGATTATATTATAACGTACTCTCATCGTCATCATCTTCATCACAGTAATCGTGTTATTTCTGTCATTTTTCTCAGATGACTGTACACAACTTGTACATATTTGATCGCAATGGCAGCTGTCTTCATTACAGCGAATGGAACCGCAAGAAACAAGCTGGGATCTCCAAAGAAGAGGTTCACAAACATCTTATATTATTCCATTCCTATGTTAAGCACAGCAGCAGGCATCAGCAGCACAGCTGTATTTATAGCAATAGACAACACACTGTATGAGTCAAAATGAGACTTTTCTCTTTTATGCCTCAAATCATTAGGATATTAAGTAAAGATCATGTTCCATTAATATATTTAGTACATTTCCTTCTGTAAATATATCAAAACTTGATGTTTGATTAGTGATATGCATTGCTAAGAACTTAAGTTAAAGGGGATTTTCTCAATATTTCGATGTTTCTGCTCCCTCAGATCCTGATTGTGTAATGGTTGTCTCTCAGACAGATATTGACTCTGTTGTGTTTCATCAGGAGTTTAAGCTGATGTACGGCATGCTGTTCTCCATCCGCTCCTTCGTCAGTAAGATGAGTCCACTGGACATGTATCCTTCCACTCGTGAGTGTGTGTGTGTGTGTGTGTGTGTGTGTGTGAGTTTTCTCCTTGACTGAATGCTTCAGGAAAGACGGCTTTCTTGCGTTTCAGACCAGCCGTTATAAGCTGCATTACTATGAAACTCCAACGGGAATCAAACTGGTGATGAACACAGACCTCGGTGTCCCGAACTGCAGAGACACACTGCAGCAGATCTACAGCACGGTGAGACTCACACACACACACACACACACTCACACACACACACACACACACAGCGCTCTCTGTCTTGACCCTCTCTTGTGACCGTCTGCAGCTGTATGTGGAGTACATCGTGAAGAACCCTCAGTGTGTGCTGGGCGAGTCTCTCCAGAGCGATCTGTTCAACAGTAAACTGGACTCTTTCATCAGAGCGCTCCCGTTCTTCAGCGTCCGCGCCGCCTGATCAGCTTCTGTCTATACTCATCATCTGCTTCCTATAGCACCCTTCTTCTGTTAATCACATTACTGATCAAAATAAATTATTCCTTTTTTTTTATTAGTATGCGTGTTCCCTCGGCTTGATAGCTATGACTTCACCACGTTTTATTTACTTTGTCCTTCACAGTCCTGTATACCGCTGTTTTATTGCAGAATAATGTTCAAAAATTAATTTGTGATGTTTGACGTAATAAAACATTTGCAGGATAAGTCTAAATGGAGACTTGTTTTTGAAAGCAATGGATATTTAGTATTTTTTTAACTATTCTCTTTTGTGTTAAAGTGACACTGATCTCCCATCCTTCCACATGCAAAACAAACAACTTCCTTTTCTTTTCTCCAAACAATATGACCATCATTTCCACAAGCTTTGACAAAGACTAGCAATGGGATCAACTTTTCTACATGCATGACAGGGTAACGTCTGAATTTACTCCTGCAAATGTCCTTGGTCTCTGATGGAAACCATTATTAATCTAGAATATTCTCCCCTGCTAGAGACAGCAACTGGGTGTCTGCATCTTTGATTTAACATTTTAACTCTGGGACTAAACTCAACTAAGCTAATATAAATTAGAGGGACAGAGGTTGTATTTAAAACATGGAAAGAACCAAAAAAAAAGTTTAAAATTATGTGGAACTGAGGAGCAAATCCAAGGAAGACCATAGCCTTCACATTATGGTGTCTTTTACACAATCTGACATGTGTTTAAAATTGAACTGGAAATTAGGTGCTGGGCGTCCGGCCAGAGGAGAACTGGACCCAACTCCAACTAAGCCTGGTTCTACCAAGGTTTTTTTTCCAATTCTCTCATGGATGGGGTTTTGTTTCCTTGCCGCTGTCTCCTCTGGCTTGCTTAGTTGGGGACACCTGATTTCTATTGATTATCGTTGTTGTGGTTACAGAGACTGTCTCTGCATTTGATAAATAAACAGTTTAATCTCGCCATAATACATTACCATCACTCTGTTCTTCTATTTGATAATGTTCAGTGTCAATCTGTATTTGTTAAAAGTGCTATATAAAATAAAAGTGAGTGATTGATTGAACTTTAACAAAAAAAGAGCAAATACTGCTTCTAAATTAAGGAAAACCTCTCTAAAAATCTCTCAAATTTACACAAGAAATTGATTTTTGAATTACGTAAAGAACACAAATATGACTTATTTGTTTTCCAACACTGATTGTAAAACAAATATAAATCATCTTTCTTGAAAACCCCAAAAAGAATGTATTTAATAATTAATTTACATTTCACGCAAAATGTGTGGGCAATGGTAATAAAATGAGGTTTGTGTCTAACTGTATGTGCGTCTCTGGCTCTGCTGTGTTTACACATAACACAAGACACAAGTTCTTGTTGTATGCTGCATATAGCCTATACATTAACACGAGGACATTAGCCGTGCTTTAATAATTAATTACCCTTCAACAATGATCTCTTGACCTCCGGTCACCCATCACTGCTGGATATTAAACTCAGCTGCAGAATTAGAATGGCACTTTCTCAACAGAAGAACTAAACGCACATACATGCAGACAAAGACTCATTATGTGGCACGTGGGTCTTTCACAAGAACACTGTGTTCTGTACATTTTGTCCTACATGTCACGTAGAAAGAAGCGCGGACCGCGGCGGACGTGCGCGTTCACGAAGTGCTCTGACACCATCTGGCGGTCAAGACGCGTCATTACTGAACGCGACACACTTTCGAAATAAAGACAAAAAAAATTCGACCTCTCTGTGGTCATTAGTATTTTGTTATCTAATGCAAACACTTTAAGACAGTAACTTAAGTGTACAAATCAATTTGTTTAGATAATACTGGGACTAGCTGTCACATTTAACAGTGAATATTTCTGAAAAGAGATAAATCTGTTTTTAGCAGTTCTCAAAAATTCAAAAATGTTTTCATTGTACATTCCAGTTAATCTCAATTAGATTGCAGTTTGATCATTTCGACTGGGTTAAAAAAACAACGTAAAAAAAAAAAAAAAAAACAAGTTAACTATTTTTGCAAATAATTTAAATATCTTGGATATATAAAATAAAAAATAGTTAAATAAAATAAAAATGTGAGTGTACTTTATATCTTTTTTATTTCTAAGCTTAATGTTCGATTTGGAGTGATTACAGCAAAATGTGGAAGTGGAAATTATAATGCTTAATTAAAATGTTTAGAGCTTCTAATGCACATTATTTGAAAGCATCTAGTTTAAGACTGAAACATTTTAGTATAATACATTTGATTTTGATTTCAAATGAAATATTTTATGTAATCTTAGTTGGGGTTTTAGTCATTTTTATTAGTGTATTAGTCACGAAGCTTCCAAAAAGACGATTAAACCCTTAAAACTGTGCAAGCATGTGATATATTTTATTTGAGCCATATTTAAGAACATTTTAAATGTTCTGGAGCAGCCTGAACTCATCAGCTCATTAATAAAGACTTTAAGACCTAAAGTGGGAATTATGGATTAATCTACATTTTATTTAGAAAATGTCTTATAACTTCAATTTAAATGTCTGTATATTTCTGCTGAAGTGCACAAGTAAATATGGATTATGTGAAGATTGTTTTAAGTTAACTTAAATTAGAAGTTTTTTAATTCTACATCTCAAAATTGATAGCTCTCGATTACAATATACTGTAATGTTGAAGACTGGTCAATGGTTAAATAATGTTTTTTGGGAGGGGATGCAATTTTATGAAGAAATCATTGGTATTATAATGGTTTTATGTGAAGATTGTTTAATTTAATGATTTTATGAAATTATATAAATAAATAAAAAAGTATTCTCATAGCATCGCAAAACTAAAGTTGAGCCACTGATGTCACATGCACTGTGTTACCGATGACAGATAGCTCTCTGATTTAATTTAATTGTGTTCTGAAGATGAATAAAGGTCATTTACAATCACCCAATCAGAATTGAGGAATAACTTTTCTGGAAATTCTGTTTTAGGCTATAGCTAGGTGCTGCTACACGCTTGTTAATCAGCTTTCATCAACAAAAGATGTTGATCCAGGATTAAGTCTATAATAATAACATTCCAAGATAACAATAACTGTTTTATAAAAAGCTGTGGTTTACTGGGAAGTGAAATATTTCAAAGCACAGCTGATGAACAGAAATCTGACCAAAAACAAGCTGAATGAGAAGTCAATGAGGGTTAAACTTGTTCATCATCATTATATTTCCCATCGTTGGCATTTAAAAAATATACTTTTTCCTAATTATACAGTGATACATTTGTTTTCTTCTCTTGCTGCTTAATTGTCCTGCAAAACTCTCCGAATTCTATTTTTCTTACACCATGCCTGTATTAAATTATTGAAAATTCAAACAAACGTATTGTTTTCTATAGCTTTGACAGATAATCTGTGCTTCATGTAAATGTATGCATTTTATTTATAAATCAAATACATGCAGAGACCCGAGCAAAAGCAATCTGAATTATCATCAACAGTTCAGACCAAGATCACTGTAATGCATTTTATATCTTCAGTTACAAACACATCAAGAGCCAAAACTGTCTTCTCTACAGCTGAGAAAGACATCCATACTTTGAATATAAATCTTTTGTTAAATTATTTCTGTTAAATGCTTATGTTTGCAGTGATCACAGCAATAGTTGCTGTGTGTTTAGTGATGTAGTGAAATTGTAATAATCAATTCAAAGTTTACATTTTTACAATAACTATAAAGCATCTAGTTGAAGACTCCAAAATAATGCTATTTTTGTATAAATTATACTTTTTTTTTTTTACATTTTCATTAGTTAATTAAATTGCAATAATTCCTGATAATGTTAGCACATGTAAGCGTTTCTTATACCAAAAGATGACAACTTGTTGTAGTCATAAGAGTCTCCCTATAATTGTTCTAACCTGATCACCAACTAAACTAGCTAGACGCATCTGAAGCAGCAGGATAGGTTCATGGAGAGCTGAAGCGTCCGTAAAACAGAATGCTCTTGGTTGGATTGTGTCGGATGAAGAAGAGGAACGGATGATCTGC
>JAUCNO010000500.1:8540406-8551816 GCA_032353835.1 Enteromius viviparus | reverse complement strand
CAATATTTGAATCCAAATCCGTGCGTGGATCACAGCTAAACCGTGACAAAAAACGTAACAGTCATACAATTTAAGGGGCATTATTGTAACACCGTTTTGCACTTTGGACCAACGTAGTCAGGGTACGTTTTTGTATGAGACTGGGTTGCATTTTTTATGTGTTCAAGTGCTGATTTAGCCAGTGCTAGGCATTTCTGGGTGGTGGCTAGACTGTTGCTATGAACGGGATGCACCGATCCAATTTGTTTGCGCGTTTTGTCAGTAGAGCCGGTCCTGTAAACAGCGGTATATGCCATCAGGTTCATGATTTCACATTGAGCCGTATATACTACACACAGCCGTTGTTCTCTGACGAGCTGGAAACCATGTTCATTATCAGCATGGATTTGCGCAGCTCGTCAGTGAATGTGGCTCAATGTGAAATCACGCACCTGATGGCATTTACCGCTGTTTTCAGGACTGGCTTTACTGACAAAACGCACAAACATATCGGCCAATCCGGATCGGTGCATCCCTAATGAACAACTCTATTGCTACTAGGCCAGTGCTAGGCTTGGGTGTTCTGGTGGTTACTAGGGTGTTCTAGGTTGTTGTCAGGGTGGTTAGTAAGCCATTGCTAGATGGTTGTGAAAGCCTACTAATCCGCTATGATCCTAAGGTGATCTAATGGTTACTAGGCGGCCATTGCTATGGTGTTCTAGGTGGTTGCTAGACTGTTGCTAGGGGGGTCAGTGTGATCACTATGATCTGGGTGGTTACTAGGCAGTTGCTATAGTAAAGACGGTTTCAACCACAACAACATAAACAAACATTACTGCGCATGCATGCTTTTGTGGCCTTAACTTAACTTCTGGTAGACATCACAATAGAATTAACTAGATAAAAAAGTTTGTTTAGACAAACTTTAAGTTGGCTTGAGAAAGCCGGAGATAGAAGTTTGAAAAAGTTTGAAAAGTTTAAGAAGTTAAAAAATTTAAAACAGTTTAAGTTTAAGATGTTTTAAAAGTTTAAGTTTGATGTTTTCAGTTTGAAAGATTTAGAAAACGTCAGATGGATTGAGTCTGTAGAAATCATGATTAGCATGCTACTAGCATGTTGCTAACACGATTAGCAAGTTACTAGCATTTTGCTAGCATGTTTATAGCATGATTAGCAAGTTACTAGCATTGTTGCTAGCATGTTGCTAGCATGATTAGCATGTGACTAGCATGTTGCTAGCATGATTAGCGTGTTACTAGCATATCGCTAACATGATTAGCATGTGACTAGCATGTTGCTAGGATGATTAGCGTGTTACTAGCATGTTGCTAGCATGTTGCTAGCATGACTAGCATGTAATTAGCATGTGACTAGCATGTTGCTATCATGTTTCTAGCATGATTAGCAAGTTACTAGCATGTTGCTACCATGATGGCTTTCTCAAGCCAACTTAATAACAACAGCTAATCTGTTCGCTGAGTAAATCAGACAAATTTATTAAAATGCTAACTCATTCACGAGCACGAGAAACGAGAGGTTTTCTGGTAACAGCTGTAGATAAAGCAGCTCTGAGCTTACAAACACTGCAGGAGGAAATGAACATGGCTTCCTTCCTTCAGAAATACAGTGATATAAAACACCCACGCCACGGTTTGATTTTTCAACATGCATTACATGCTCATGTTTACTCAACGAACCCTTTTGGAAAATCAGTCGGTTTTTATACCGTGGCAGGCCACCCCACATAAATAAATAAATATATTGGAAACACGTCCTGCTGCACACTAACCTGAGACCAACTTCATTACTCATCATTATCTGTGTTAGTAGCTGGCGAGTATGGCCTTTCTAGAATGTTCTGGTGGTTACCAGGCCATTACTAGAGCGTTCTAACAAATCAAAATGCCATTGCTATGGTTTGGTTCTAAGTGGTTACTAGGTGGTCGCTAGTGTGCTCAGGGTGGTTACTTGGCTGTTTCTAGGGTGTTCTAACAGGTTACTACGCAATTGCTATGGTTTTCTAGGTGGTTGTTGCTAGGGTGGTTCCTATACTAGACTATGTATTCCTTTACTACGATGTTGCTAGGTGGTTACTAAGAGCTTACTTATTGGCGCCACTGCAAGTTAAGCGGTAAAAGTCTTTATTTTCTCAATAGTAGTCTGCATTCTGCTTTTCCCAGTACGAGCGATCGAGGTCAGCTGAAGCGTCTTCCCTGGAGAGTGTGAGCGTAGAAAATGAGCTCACAAAGCCTTGACATCTGTTCCTGCACATGCCGTTCATCTCTCCTGACGAGAGGGGCGCGGGGCTTTTAGGAAACAGTGCTGTCATTGTGTTCTAGTGGAGTCACCCCTCATTTTTCTATTCTGGAATTACGCATCCAGGAACCATTACAAGAGCGTTTTTCATTTGTGTCCACCATGTTGTAATGGCAAACATAATATTTTCCACTGCGCTTCACTTTCTTCCAGGGCTTTGGCAGCAGCTATTGATTACGAGCGCATTACTCCTCCGATCCCACCCCCCCTTCAAGGAGAGCTGGACCACGTCCATATTTCTACATTATGTAAAGCTCTACAGATGAGCGGCAGCTCTGCTTGTGTTTATTTTACCGTAGGATGTGGTGTGGAAGTTCTTGCGCGATTCATCCCATCCTGCCAGAGCGATATCAAAGAGATGTTACCCAGATATTCAGCCCTTGTTCACTCTTTGGCTTTTCCTGCCATAGTTCACTGAGACTATGCAATGTCATTTCCTGTGAATGAACTGCCTCTCAAATCACACACATACCTCTGGTCCCTTTCTGCCGGGACTGGGACTGTCAACATAGGTCTGTCGTTTGATTTGATTGCTTGGTTTAGGCTTTTAATTGATAGTTGGCTATACGGCAGTTGTTTTAGGGTTCTGAAAGCTGCTATGATGCACTTCTGAAATCCTAAAACTATCTACTCTGATTCTAGGGTGTTCTGATTAGTTACTAGACCATTGCTAATGCCTTCGGAAATAGCAGAACACTTTCTGCTATGGCACTTAAATGCACTAGATGTTACTAGGATGTTTCTAGGTGATTGCTAAGGGTTTCTGAAATGTTAAAATTATCTATTATTATGCAATGATGTTCTCATTACTTACTAGAGCATTGGAAGAGTTCTCCAATGCGAGGGTGTTCTGATTGGTTAGTTGAGCATTGCTAGATGTTTGTCAAGGGCTCTGAAATGGTAAACTGTCTGCTGTGATGCTAGGGTTTTCTAGCTGTTGTAATGGTGAAGGGCAGATGGTTTTCAGGAAAGCCTCTCCTGTCTTCAAGTAGGTGTCATTTATTTATCCTGGTTAATAATAATGCTTAAGAATAAACAATAGTAATCCTGATGAGTAGAAATTTCCCCTCGTGCTGAAGTTTTACAGTCTACACAGCTGCTCCCGGATAAATATTTTAGCCATGACATGCGCTTCCTCCGACTGTACGGAGAAAGTGTTTATCCTGTGGGATCTGATCTGTTTACAGTCTGGGATTCTGGAGTGTTTGATTTGTGTGATAAATACAAGAGGGAAGATGCTGAGATTCATTTCAGGATGATGTCATGAAATCTCACGCTCCAGTTGAACGCCTCTCTCGTATGACCTAATATAGAGCTGATATTGAGATCGTGGTGAAGAGTTGGTTGAAAACACATTCTTATTGTGATTTTACAGTAGAAACAACAATAAATGCAGCTAACGATGTTGTTTTTTTAAACTATAGATACCATAGTAAATTCTTAGCACTGTTCCAAAACTTATTGGGCTGCCTATCTAGACCATTGAGACCTATAAATCATCAGCGGTGTCTCAGAGCAAACCCATCACAGAATCTGACAAACGTGACATGTGATGAACAAAATCTAGATTTTGTGTACACACAAACGTTTCCAGATTTATAAAACAATTTGTACACCATTTCACCATACATGGAGCTTACAAGCCCTACTTTTACTGTACATAACCTCATCTGCATATTCCCATCCACATGATAGCATGCTTAACACCATCAAAGATAAAAGACATTAAGGACAAATATGAGATATGGACTAAATGCCATTTGTGCCACATTTAATTTTGTTAAAATAATCCAATATGAAATGAACTGTGTCAATTATGTGTGTTTTTAACATTAACATTAAAGTTAAGGCGCTATAAGGCTTTAGTTTAATACTCATGTGACGCATGTTTTCAGCATGATAGACATAATAAAAACAGGGTATCTGAGTTACAAAGGCCCTGTTCTGGAAAAGAGGGCGGGGAGCAGCAGCTCATTTGCATTTAAAGAGACATACACAAAAACAGCACGTTTCTGCTTCCACTAAACATTTCGAGCTGAAACCTTGCAGACACATTCTGGGGACACTCATATTACTCCTTTTAAAAATGGGTCTGCTAAAAAAATAAATGTAAACTACATTTCAGAGGTGTTCTGAAGCGGTAAAGGTTGGATTATGGTGCAGAGGTTGATCTCAGCGGATGTTGTATAATGTTCACGCAGAGAGCGCCGCTATAGAATGCGTTAAGCCCCCGAAAACCAGTTCCAAAAGGTCTTTGAAGCTCAAAGTTCATTCATCTTTTACGGCCCTACAAGCTGCGCACCAGGTGCGCTAGGACCCGCTCGCCTTTCCTCAGCCCGCATATTTCCTCTCCGAGGGGAAAGCCGGAGGAATGGAAAAACGGAGCTCAGCGAGGGAAGGGGGGAACGGAATGAGAGGATGGAATGTGGGGCTCCGGGAATGTTTAGACCGGTCTGGATAATTGAGTGGATTTGGAACAAGAAAAGACAAACTTTGTTCCTGGGGTGTGCAGGAATGTACTCAAGGATGTCTGGAGAATGATTCCAGCCGCGCTCGATGGAAAGATGGAAAGACTGAGGAATGTCCATGGAAAAGAGGAATTCCAGCCGTGCGCACAAACAGCATGACTGAGCTCTCAAATTCTTTCTAAAAATGGAGAGTTCCTCATGCGTACTAAACAATTCACATCCTGTATCAATACGCTCTTAAAAATAAAGGTTCCGAATGGGAGGGTCATTTTGGTCTCCTCAAAGAACCTTGCAGTTCTGCTTTTTTCAGGATATTTTGATAATCTGAAGAGTAATATGGATTTGACTGCGCTGAAACAGAACAAAACTTGAATCCAGCTGACACTACTGTTTTCTGTTAGCTGCTCTCAAAACGTTGGCTAATGTTCTGGCAAAATTTTTACTACGTTCTTCCAGTAAGTTAGAAAAGTTATAAATACATCAGAAAAGTTATTTATACATCAATTATGGAATGTGCTATATTTGGACATTCATCTTACATTTTTTTAATGTTACTGCTTGTTACACAATGTTCAGAGGACATTCAAAAGTAACCTTCTTCATTCCAAAATGACAAATAGAAAAGAAATGGAATGGAATGTTCCAAGAACAAATGATTAAAACATTTAAAAAACGGGATGTTCGGACGATTAATAAAAAAACAATGTTTCCATTATGTTAGGGGGGTTATAGCTGAATCAGATTTGTTTTATAATTGACAAATTGGGTTCCTCAAAGAACTAATAATAATCTGAATAAACCACTAAAAAGAATTGTATGCATGTTAAAGTTATCTTCATGGAACCACCAATTTCAATGAAGAAAATGTATTTTTTAAGCGTGTAGGCTATGTTTATGTATTTTTCATGATTATCTTTATCAGTATTTTTTGTGCAGTGTAGATTTCAAAGGTCTGATGGTTTAGTTCGTCTTGTGGAGGTCGCTCAATGGTAGCGTGTCAGTTGCTATAGACGTCAGGCTAATGAAACGAATGCAACACGTTGCACTAGAACTGGTTATTCATGACGTCAGTCTGTTAGTTCTCCATGGGTTCCCTCAGAGGTTTCCTGTGGGTTTAAGTTGCTATATAAGGATTGCAGTGTTTGAAGCACATCTTTGTGGTCCTTCTTTAGCAACTTATGTTTAAGAAACAAAATTCATATTTGAGCTATGACTGTACCGTATGACTCTTCAAGTCATTTAAACCACAGACCTTTTACTGTAAAACCAAAACCACTGCTAGAAAAAACAGGGAACACAGTGAAAATGCACATTCACTTTGGGGTTTTAAAACGGAACTTCTCTATACAACACTGATGAAGAATCTATCTCAGCTGCATGGCATTGTAGATGTAAAAAAAAGTGCTCAAATTTTCATTCATTATTTCCAGGCCAAACATCAGTCTGATCAATTTTTTATTGAAATTTCTAGTTTTCAACAGTGATTAATAGTTGTGACTACCAATAATGGCACAATTTTTAACTAGTAACTTCTTTTTTTTATTATTGTTTGGATATTTACTTATAGTTTTTGAAATTTTAAGGTTAATAATTAGACCAACAAAAAAAAAGATTCACAGAACACTTAAAATAAATGTGTTTTAATATCACAAGCTTCCAGTACACAGACACAAGTACAACAACACACGAATAATCAAATATGAGATGAGAATAAAAATACACATTTGTAAAGATAAATACACTGAAAATTAAATGAATTGTATTTAGAGTTGTGTTATGGACAGAATATGAATAGAATAGAGTAAAAATGTAGGGATGTAGGCCTACTACACTTAAATATAGAGTGTAAGTAATTGGATTATAATCATTCTTATCTTTTAGAATAGAAAGGTTGTGTTAGGATTACAATTGTATTTTTTTCTTACTTTTTGTTTAATGTGCTATTATCTACTGCCTTGTTAGAAGTAAAATGTTATATTATTTATTCATCATAAATAATGACGTTTGGTGTGCAGTGTTATATATGATATTTTAAATGTATAACGAAGCAAATTATTGTATTTACTCATTTCAGATGCAGTATATATTTTTTCCGTTCTCTTCACATTACAAAACATAAACAAACATAATCAGGGAAAGTAAGATTGTAAATTTGACAGCATTTACACAAACCAAACATCAGCAAATATATACAGACAGAGAAAAGCCTCATAATAAAGCTAACGCGTCTTCGCAAATCTCTTATCACACTGGGGCACGTCGCGTCCGTGACGTCATCAGCGCGCTGTTCTCCTCGCCCTTTCAGAGCTCGAGCCGCCGTCCGCGTGCAGAACCACAACAGCGAACAACAACAAACAAACAAACAGTCCAACAATAAACACGACGCACACAGGGAGTGAAGCGATGGCTGGGTCGATGTCCGGGTTTGGCTGCTATACGCACGCCTTGGTGCGCGCGGTGCCCCAGTCTCTGGCCAAAGAAGCGCTGAGAAGCGGCGATCAGGAGGTGGACCTGCTCAAAGTGCAGGAGGAGTATGAAGAGTACGTGTCGGTCCTGAAGCACCGGCTCGGGCTGGAGGTGCTGGAGCTGCCCGCGGACGAGGCGCTGCCGGACTGCGTGTTCGTGGAGGACACGGCGGTGGTGTGCGGAGACACGGCGCTCGTCTCCAGACCCGGAGCCCAGAGCAGGAGGAGGGAGGTAAAGAACAGAGCAGAACGGCTTCTCGTGCGCTGTCAGTGCGGGTGGGTGATGCACCTGATCCGGATGCGCACCAGAAGACCATACACTTTTTTTTAAACAACCTTTCTCATATTGTCGTGAATGTGCAACAAACAACCCAACTAAATGTGCAAAGTTTCTTTTTGAGGTTTTCGATATATATACAACATGCAAACATACATATATATTACATGTTTTATATTTTTACATATCAGCATATGTGTGTGTGCATCCTTAGAAATAAATAACAAAAGAAAGATTGCACACAATGTTAAATACAACTTCTAAAGAGAGATATGATTAAATAACTTTAAGTTAAGTTTAAGTTAAATAACTTTTCAGAAAGATGTGATTTGCATAAAGTCCGCATGAAATCATAATGAACTATATTTTGTTAGCTCACATTTTTATTTTTGTGGTGAACAATTCATCCTTGCAAGTCAATCCACATTAGTGTTAATAATACAAAACATTATTGCTATTATGTATCATTCTGAAAAAATACATCAAATTAAATGCATAACATTAAGTTCTGAAAAACTGCTGTTGCTTGTGTCGTTATATTTCTGCAGTGTTTTGTGATCTAAATAGACTAAACTTAATCTGGGTTCATGTGTACCATACAGTAACTTGTTTCAGGTTTGTGATTTGATGCTTGTGTGTAAATAGGCATGACCGTTGCTCACTAACTACAGGCTTTTGGGAAAAGCATCCCTGGTTGGTTTCAAGCAAGCATTTTATTTGATTTTATTGCAGCTGCATGCTCTCAAATGAACAAATGACTGAGTTAAATAACAGCAGCACATGCCTGTCATTCATAATACATCATAATACGCTGAGATGAGCTGTTTAGGCAGCATCCTGTTGAGAGAAAGAATTCGATGTACCTCTGTGCGGCTGTTGCGATGTTTCTGTTGGTTGCTAAAGAGTTGTTAGCGGTTGCTATGCAGTCGGAACAGTTGCTTGTTTAGATCCTGTAATTGGGTAATGTTTGGTCACTTGAAAGGTGTCCAGGGGTTCAGGATGAGCTGAGTGAACATGTAATGTGTTTAGATTTATTGTTTCATGGAGACGCTTGCCTCAATATTTACTCAAACTGCTTTGCTGCAGGCTGCTTTGTTTTTGTGATGTCATTGATGTCTTATTTACTCAGCTCTAAATGTCACTGAATGACTATATAATAATAATGCACATTTATAATATTCCCATGAGGTTAACTACTACTTTCATAAATACTATGTGTGTGTGTGTGTACACAAATGTTTAGGGTTATTAATGGGTTTGTGTGTGTGTGTGTGTGTGTGTGTGAGTGTCTGCTCATTATTTGATAGATAGATACTTTAGATAGATAGACAGATGGATACTTTATTGTCATTACACACATGTACAACTACATGCCATTGAAAATAGGATATACATGATCTTCAGGAATCATTTCAATATGATGATTTATTATCCGTGTTGAAACGGTTTCATATTTGTTCATATTTCTTTGATAAATAAACTATTATAGAACTGCATTTATTTAAAACAGATGTCTTTATTTAAGTCTTTTTAACACATCTTAATTTTTTTTAAAAAAGAAGAAAAACATTTACACATGGATACATTAATATATGGATATGTTAAGCTTGATAATCTTAAGAATATTCCAGATATGTTCTTTATATATTTTACTATTTTATTTTAAAATGGCTATTATTTACAGTTGCATTTTTTGTTCTCCTTGCAATATGTTTAAATCTTATTTTACTGCATTTTCTTTGATTGGATCTCGTTGATGCTTCAGTGTGTGTAGTGGTGTGTTTTTCCAACACATTCTCACTCCCAAGTCCTCACGTTTTGATGCTTCATGAAGACCACTTTGCGTCACTTTTTGACGTGAAGGGTCCTTACCGCTTCTATTCCTCACTCAATTTTCATTTACTTTTGAAGTCATTACGTTCTTTAAAAGAGGAATGTGAGTTGTTTTGCTTAAGCATGCTTCTTTGTGTGAATAAGATTGTGTGGGAAGAAAGTCACTAGGTTTTTTGTAAGTTGCAAGCAACAATACATCTTTGAACAAATTTCTGTTGTATGAAGTAACTGCATGCAGTGAATGGGGGTTTTCTGTATATCAGAATACAGTCGTGATCATGAAAAAACAAAAATAACATCATTTACTCAACAATTCTTCTCCCCTGAGTTACATCTTCAACCGATACTTAAGAATGTATTTGACATAATCGGTGTTTGGGGGAAAGAGTGTGGATGAACATACTGAGCGTTGTAAAAGCCGAAGGGAAGGTGCTATGTGTTGTGATACTCTCCAAAATGGTGGGAATGGAACTCCGGCGAAAAAAGAATGGTCGAGTTATTTTTATTTTCTTTGCACAAAAACAGTATTTTCGTATCATCTTAAAACTCAAGTTTATCATCAGAAATATCTTGATTTGCGTTCTGAAGATGAATGAAGACCTTATGGGTTTGGAACGACATGAGGGTGAGTTATTAATGGCAGAATTTTCACTAACTCAAAAGTCCCCATTAACACGGGGATAAGGAGGATCACTATGATTTGGAAAATGCCCGTGAACCGTTCGGTACTCGAGACCAGTGACATGCAGGTGATTGCTACACTGTTGCTGGGGTGGCTAGACAGTTGTTGCCAAGGTGTTGCTAGGCGGTTTTAAAGGTTTTATCAGGGGTTGCTAGTAGGGGTGGATGGTATAACGGTAGACACAGTTAACCGGTAGGGAGAGATTTTCGCGTATCGTCTTAACCGCGGTTGAGATCATGGAACGTTTCATGTTACGTAACCAGGCAATACACATTATCTTCGACAATGGAAGAGGCTGTGTTGCCAACTCATCGACTTTGTCGCTAGATTTAGTGACTTTTCAGACCCCCTTAGTGACATTTTTCCAAAAAAAACGACTAGAGACAAATCTAGCGACTTATTGGACAAACCTCAGCGAGTCTCTGGTACTGCCGCGAGCGAGCAAGCGCTCTCGGTGCTGCAGCGGTGAGTTCGCTTACATGTGACGAAACCATCCGAATGAGATGAACGGGATTTGCAAGGTATTCAAGAGCACTGTTTTAGCAAGCGGTGGAAACGCCATTCTAAAACTCTTAACGTTAAACATGCTTGCACTATGTTAGTATGTTGTTCTGAGAAAAAAACATTAAACTTACAGTAAACAGTATGATTGTTGTTGTTTTTTACTTAAAGTATTGCTGCAATTCAGTTTAAATAAAATTACAGTATATGAAACAGTTTCTTTGTGTTTGAATTTTTATTTATGCAGTTTTTAGATACAAATTGCTATATTGTGATATATATCGTTATCAAGATAGAAAATTGCTTAAAGCGTGATAGAAGATTTTGGTTATATTGCCCACCCCTAGTTGCTACGCAGTTGCTAATGCACTGGGAACAGTTGCTTGTTCTTCTGTATGAAGACGTATTTCTGTGTTTTACTGGATGAACGTTGGTCTTGTTTTCACGAAAATAAGAATGAACTTTATTTTAACTGAAAGTGTGAATCAGATGTGTGTTAGGGTTGGGTCGATAGATGATACCATTGCCGATATCCAATAAACATCACGATATTGAGCCGGCATCGCGATCCTCCGGCCCGCCGCGGCAGCAGCACCAAGCTCGCGAAAGATACACCTAATCTATGGCGGTAAATCTATGCCATTAATAAGCGAGCATACCACTGATGCTGGCGAGCGCGGTAAATCATTTACGCGAGAGGAAAACAGATGTACATGCGAAGAAACAGGTCCGCGAACTAATTTCAAACCCGGGCAATTCAAGCACTCGCGCGCGATCATTCCTGCGCTCGATCCTCTCTCACTGGCTCGCGCCAACACTAGCCACGTTTACATGGGCATATGTAATCGGATTAAAAACCTGATCGGAATAAAAATGATTAATGTAAACA
>JAUCNO010000500.1:8525831-8538339 GCA_032353835.1 Enteromius viviparus | reverse complement strand
TGGAAAACCAAACAGAGCCGAGTCGAGCCGAGGCGAGCCGAGACGAGCTGGTACTATGTAGTGGAAAAGCGCCATAAGACACCAAATATCTTTCACCATCTGCCTCAGAGCTTGTGTGTGTGTGTGTGTGTGTGTATTGATTGGTCTGAACACACACTCTCTACTCACTGGGGCGTGACTGAAGTGTGGTGACAGATGTGTCGAGAGAAAGCACTTAACTTTGACCCCATCTCTGACCCTGCACTAATATTAATCAGTACATCTTTGAAATATTAAAAATTTATATTCTTAGTCATCTTTTACCTTTTTTTTAAAGTGTCTAAAGATTTCATTTGAGATTGAGACATTGAGTGGATGTGCTTTCTTCAGGAGAGTCATTAACATGCAGCGTTGAATGTATTCTCAACTCGACTTGTTGCTATTAATGCATGCAAAACAGCTAGAATGCATCATGCAACTATCATATCTGCAGTCAGTTTTCCTTCCAAAATGTTATGTATTTGGATCCAAAAAAACGTGCATTTTTAGTATTTCTTTCTGTAGAATGAATGTTGCATCTCTGCTTAGTTATTAATTAATTACACTTTACACTGAAATTATATTCAGAATTGCACATTACTTTTAATGCATACAAACATGCATTATGCAACTATTTGCAATCCAATTTACTTTGTACAAAATGCATTAATCTGCAATGCATAAACTTGTGTTACCCTGGCATTTACTGTAAATCAGTTTGATGATGTATATTTAAATCTTGAAACTCGGTATGCAAAGAAACCAAGAAACATCGAGTGTCCTGTTGCACAAGTTAGAAAGTGGTTCTGAGGAATTGTTTCCGATTTCAACATCAAACGCTGAGTTCATTTCTGAGATCTTCAGATCTGTCCTGCATCAGGTGTGTGTTTGTTTTCATCTGTGGGACGTTTACCGAGAATACTGAATGCTGCTCAATCAAATGGAGAAAAAATGTTTGACAGGAAATTTGTTGTTTGGCCTTGTGACATTTTGTTTAAAAGAAACCTTGTACTTTCTGCTGATGGTTTTTAAGCTGTTTTTAAGTTTCTTGAAATTTTGATGTAGAAAAGATGAGAAATTCAGCCAGGAGTCTGATAAACTGGGTTAAATGTACATTAAAAAGTTGATGTTAATTGATTGACAAGGTGGACAGTGTTTTTTTAAATGAAACAACAGGAAACAGGGTACTATCAACTTATATAATATATAAATTAATCCTTGCTAAAGCAGGATTCTGACTAGAGCATGACCATAGGCCGATATTAGACCTTTTCCAAACTATCGGTATCGGTTATTATAGTGGCCGATAAATTAATATTTCAAAAATAAAATTAAAACGGGACTAAACCCTTACTGGTAAGGTTGTTTTTTGTTCAAAAGACTTTACGTTTCATATCTTAAGTTTGTATTTTTATACAGTTTATTTATCAGAACTTTAATATATTTTGATGTTTCTCTGTTCTGTTGTGGCAATGAAAAAACAAGTTTCTTTTTAAAATGCATCATCATATTATGTACGCATTTCTGAAATCAAATATATTATATATATATATATATATACATTTTTTTTTTTTTTAAACCAACAAATATTTGTATCAGTATCGTGCTTCAAAATCCTTTATCGGTCAGACTCTACTTCTAACTAAAACTGAAATAAAATAAATTAAGAAAAAAAAAATCCTAAAACTAATAAAATAATATAATAAATAATAATAAAAAAATATATATAATAAAATAATAATGAAAAAAAATGTACATTTTTATTTATCATTTTAATTTACTAAATTGACTAAAAGTACTAAAATCTATACTACAATGACTTGAACTAAAAGTAAAAAAAAGAATTAAATAACCCGTTTAAACGTATTTTTTCAAAAAAATTCAGAAGCTAATAAATAATTTCAAAAATGTATATATTTATTTTATTAATTTCATAAAATGACAATAAACATACTAAAACTAGTTGAAGAAAGAGTGAAGCTGAAATAAAATAAGTGAAAAAAATATGATTTTAATTTAAACGTTTTGCTCTTTCACTGCAGCATGTTTTCCCTTTCGAGACACAAAAGACAGGTTTTTTTCTGTGTTTATTCAGCTCAGTGTGGCCTATAAACACCAAGTGATAGGAAATGATTTCCAGAGTTGTTGTGAGGGTTTATTTGATGACGTGTTTCTAGAGAAGCACTCAGAGGCGTGTTTTTCTGAGGAAGGAGGTAATAAGGTCATTTCAAACGAAGCCTGAATTCAATATCATCATCAGCTTGGGTTTTTAGTTACACTGTGATATTACTCTGAAGCGGATCCTCATTAGCGTCATTGTTTGGGTATGTATTTCCTGAACTCAAGTACGGACTGACAGACCTCTGATTGCAGGATATTTGACTGCAGCTTAAGAAAGTAAATGCATGAACAAACATGTACCAATGTGTGAGAACTACTTTACTCATTTTCATTTCATTAAACTTGATATATTAACTTACACTAAAACTGAAATCAAAATTAACTAAAAATATATAGACACATTAAAAAAAATTAATCAATAAAATGATTTTTAATTAAATTTTTACTGTAATTATTAAAACAAATTGTTTTTGCTATTATTAATAAAATATATATTAAA
Organism: Enteromius viviparus; assembly: GCA_032353835.1. Taxonomy (NCBI): domain Eukaryota; kingdom Metazoa; phylum Chordata; class Actinopteri; order Cypriniformes; family Cyprinidae; genus Enteromius; species Enteromius viviparus. The sequence continues at coordinate 8,535,701 of JAUCNO010000500.1, read as the reverse complement.
AAAATCAATATATAATTTACTGCACAATATAATGATTTTTCTTTTATTAACTAGCTTATAAGTAGTATTATTGCTGTTTTGTGTGTGTGTTGGCAGCACACACCGTGTCTCTTTGTTTTGACTGGACAGTGTTCAGACGGCAGCTGGATTGTGTCTGGTCCGGAAGTGAGCGGCTGTGAAACACTGATCCAGGGTCAGTCTGAAATTCCCAGTGTTCTCGTGATCCTGCTACATTCCTGCTCCTCAGACCAAAGCCAGCGGTGTTTGCTCCGGATTCAGGAGCGTCTGGCATGACTGGAAAGTGGCTTGAGGAAGGTTGTTTATTGATGTGCGCGTCACAGAAGAATTCTGTCATTCATTTTCCCAGAACCGTCACGGAGAGATGTGTTTCCTTCTCACTTCATTACTTATTCCATTACCTTACAATGTTTTTGGTATAAACTGAGAGACGTCTTTGTCTTACTGTGGCTAATTTCATGGCTAGAGAATCCTAAACACACACAATTTTGAGGCTTTTTGCATAATTCTGTATAGTTGTTTAACACCTTAATTTAATAATTTAACAAATGTATTAATAACACAATTTAATAATAATATTTAATACATTTGTATTGTAATAATGAAACAAATTTTATACACATTTTTGGGTAGGATTTAGGGTTGGGTCGATAGACGATGCCATCGCCGATGGCCGATAGACATCACGATCCTCCGGCCCGCCACAGCAGCAGCACCAAGCTCGCAAAAAATACACTTAATCTATGGCAGCAAATCTATGCCATTAATAAACGAGCGCAACACTAAAGGTACATTCACACTAGCAGCGACAAAACGACGCGATCCCATTCATTTCATTGGAGAGCTGGCGATATCCAGCGACAAGAACGACAGCGGGCTACAGCGGGCGTCAGCAACCGTTGGCGACCGGATGTGGGCGTGTCCAGCGATGCGACAAAGATCAGATCTCTCAACTTTATGCAAATGAAGAGCGACTTTCGGGAGTGACAGCCAATAGGAAAGAAGATGCTCATGTGCATAGATAAACGCACGCAATGAAAAAAAGAACTCTCTGTTTCTTATTTATTTTTGTATGTATGGACTCTGTATATTTATATTATATTCAGTCATTTCCTTCCAAAATGGTTGTATTTGGCGGCAAGAAACCTATTCGCTGTCAACAATGACGTTACTAAGAAACCAGTAATGAGAACGCTCACTAGCGACCTCATCGCCAGCCTCTAGCGACATACAGCGACAGACCACCACCTACGATGACAATATCATCGTCCAACGCAATGTTTTACATTAGACATCGTACGATGCCAAATTGATCAACATCGCCCAACCCTTAGGATTGGGATTAGGAATGTAGAATAAGGCATTAATATGTGCTTGATTACTACTAATAAATGGCTGATATTCTAGTTGTATGCATGCGAATAACCAACTAGTTAAGAGCCCCTAACATGAAGTGTTATCACAGTGTTTTTTGGATGTTACTAAAGTGTTGGTAGGACGTGTCTGTGTGGTTTCTGCTGGGTTTCGTTTGGTCAATTGGTTGGTTTTTCTCAAATATTTCTAGGGGGTTCTAAGTGGTTTCTAGGGTGTTGCTGGGTGGTTCCTATGTGGCTGTTACTAGGGAGATCTAGGTAGTTGATAGGCTGTTCCTAGAGGATTTTAGGGTGGTTTCTATGATATTGTTGGGAGGTTTCTGGGGTGTTCTAAGAGGTTTTTAGTGTGTATTGTGTGGTTGCTAGGGTGTTGCTAAGGTTGCTAGAATTTTCTAGTGTGTTTGTGGGGAGGTTATATGTGGTGCCTGGTAAAGTATGTGCGACTTTCGGTGTTGCTAGGTGGTTTCTACAATGTTGTTACTATGGTGTTCTGTGTAGTTGCTAGGGTGTTTGGTATGGTGGTAACCACCATAAATGGATACAAGGTGGTTTCTAGGGTGTTTTAGCATGATTGCACACTGGTGTTTCTGTGATCTTTTTATTAGATTGATAGATCACATCGCTGCATTACGATGTCCCTCAGCTGAATGAATGGTGACATGAGAACAATTAAAATGCTAATGAGGTCTCACAAAAGAATCGTTTGTTTGCTTCGAAGCTTTATTGTGTGTAAATGAACCCAGAGATGTGCTGCTCTAGATCTGAGTCACTGTGTGTGTGTGTGTGTGTGTGTGTGTGTGTGTGTGTGTGTGTGTGTGTGTGTGTGCTCTACAAGGCCAAGTCCTTCCCGTCTTACACGGACACATGAAGAATTTGTGTGAGAGTGTGGGAAACTGCTTCAGTGGAAAAACCACTGCATTTTATCAGTTTGTGTGCATCTATAAAAGCAATACAAGGAATGATTCAGATTAAAACGTTTATGAGATGTTTAATAGTTTTCATTTCTGGCTGAGAAATTCGGTTGTTTTACTGCAATTTTACCACAATTTACTTTTTTGCATTTTTGCTGCTCTGTTAAATGTCTGTGAGCTCCCAGCATGCACTGCAGTTTGAAGAAATGAAGTGCTTGCTGTTATAAGATTGCTGTTTTGCTGATGTTGTTGTTGCTTTTGTTTTTGCAGAAGACTTTAGTTACAGATGCCATTGTGAAAATGTTTATCACGATCAGCCACAATTCGTATAATTTGCATGTAAACATAAATAATATCGGTTTGTTTAAATTGAAAAGTCAGTTGTATGCGGTTTCTTTAGTTATTGTAAATTTACTTCTATGTAGTTTATATATCAATATATATATATATACAGTATATATAATATATATATAAATAAAAGTATGTATGAGTATACTGTGTTTCATGAATATATATTTAAAAAACATTATGTTTATATGTGAAATATATTTATATATGTTATAAAATATAAGAAAAATATACAAATTAAATATAAATGTATAAACATGTAAATATTTTCATGTGTGTATTTATATATATATATAATATAAACAAAACATTGAATGCTATTAATCACAATTAAACATTTGATAGCATTAATAAATAAATAAATACACATATAATTTGAAAAGTAGCATAAATTATATTTTTTAATAATAATACATTCTAAAGCCAGTAGAATATATTGATTGATTGTAATCTGTTTATGTTGACAGCCTTTATTTAGTTACTGGATTGAGTGGACTTTTAATTTTTTGTAAATGCGAACCATTTTAAAGAGATAAATGACTGCTTGCACCTTTAATGAGATTTGTGTGTTAGATTATCTAACACACACACACACACACACACACACACACACACACGCACACACACCCCTGAAGATGCACACAGGCCTCTTACATAAGGACCCTCTCAGTTGTGTAACCTTGTTTTGAAAGTGTGTGTGAATCCGCTGTGTGTGTGTGGAAAACGAGCCCTCAGGGAAGCTCCACAAACTCTTTCTGTTTGTTTCCTCAATCTTGCAGAAACGTCAGATTCACAGACATGAATTGGTCTGAAATAGAGCGCAGTGTATAGTTATCTGTAGTTGACTAGTGTAGTTATCGGTTAAATCTCAGCTCCTATACTCACGTGTCGTCACACACACAGATACAGCTGTGTTCTCCAGGCTGCATTACGCTTTAGTCTGTCTGATTGACACCACACGTGTGTGTTTCTCCCTCACGCTGTGAATACAGGTTATTTTTCTCCTGCGCTGATGGACACACGCTCGATTGGATCCAAACCCACCAGCACGTGTTTTCCCTCATTTACATCCCAACTTCACTCTGCTTCCCAAGAGTGTGTGTGTGCACGCTGTGTGTGTGTCTACTCCTATGTTAAGTTCACTATGGGGGTTTCCCAGAGGCAGTTTTTGTTTGAATGTTTATACGTAAAACTGGGAAATATATGCATATTATTACAAATATTATTATTATTATTATTACTATTGTTTTTATTATTGTTGCATTAAAAAATATTGCTTAATATTTATTTTTTAATATTTATTTAATATAAATAAAAATATTTTACAATTATAATTTTTTTAATATATTTTAATTATATTAATAATATTTTATGATATGCATATGTATTTTGTTGTTATTATTATTATTATTATAATTATTAGTTTAAATTTTTTATTATTAATACCATATATGCATATAATAATTCTTAGAAATAAGAACAAATGTGATTTAGATTTTAATAAAAAATAAAAAAATAAATTATATATATATATATATATATATTATTTATTTTTTTATTATTATTATATATAATATTCATATTGATCTCTTTGCATTTTACACACACACACACACACACACTCTCTCAGTATAAGTCTGTATGTTGTTTGAATCTCAGTGATGATCTTTGAAATATCTCTTGTGTCCCATTAAAGAAGGAAACTTGATTGAATGTGAGTAAATGATTACAGAGTGTAAATTTTCACTGAACTTTCCCTTTAATAAACAGAAATAAACTGCAGCCAATAAAAACTGATGCAGTAGATTTTCCAGGTTTGTCTGTTTCTCATATTGCTGAGCCTGCGGTTCTGACCACACACACACACACACACACACATACATGTGTCCTGCGGTGCGTTTCTCACGTGCGTGATGGATTCCTGCCACAATCTGACACTTTCATTCTGTTTGTGTGTGTGTGTGTGTGTTATAGACCTGCAAACTGAATAGAAATTCATACAATGTGCTTTAATGCAACAGGAATTCAACAAGTCTTGTTTTATTTGTAGGGTGTAGATGGGCCCTGATAAGTTCTGATTGCTATATATATATATATATACTTCACAAACTCAGATTTTAGGTTAAGGAAATATGGGCAGCTGGCTGTGTTATTTTTTTGAACTGAAGTTCATCATCTGGCAGAGTTCACATGGCGGTCCACTATGTGTGTGTGTGTGTGTGTGTGTGCAGATATACTGGAACAAACAAAAAATGTAGCGAGTCACATTTTCAACACAATATTGTCAGTTTTTTTTGTTTCATTAGTGAAAAATAGCTCCAAAACCAACATTTAGTGTCTCACAGCAACACTGTTGCGTTTCCTTCCGGAATGAATCGTTTGACTCAGTATCAATGATCCGTTTATGAAAGCAATTGTGAACGAACAGTTTTGAATGAATCGTTTGAATGAATGATTCAGTGATCTACTGGTGGTGTTGTATTTGATATGTATTTATCTTTGACAGGTCTAAAGCAGCTGAGGTAACTGCTACTGGATCAATGAAGCACAAAATACATGATTCGAATTTTATTGTGGATTATGAATTGAATTTTTTTCAAATCGGCAAAAAAAAAAAAAAAAAATCAGTGTAACCTTGCTTTTTAATTATTATTTAAAGCACAGTTTAAGTATTTTTAAATGTTACAGCAAAAACTACAAGACTGAGAGAGTTCAAACATGGTTCAAATAAAGTTTAGAATAAAAAAAGCTCTAACGGTAGTATTTAGATCCAGAGATGTGATTAAGTGTAACAGCAGAATATAATGATAAACGTCAGATTTCTCTCTCAACCTTACTTTAAGGCATCATGAACTGCATTAGTTTTTTATTTTGTACTGTTCTCTGAGGTCCACTTATAATGTTAGCAAAATGTTTGCATCTGTAATCTAGAATCGTGGGCGGGGCTAAACAGGAAGCGATGTAGAATTGGTGGGCGGGGCTAAACAATGACTTGTGGGCGGGGCTAAACAGTGATGTTGATCTTCTGAGGAGGCGGGGCTTATCCACAGTATTACATCAGAGTAGAAGTTTCTACAAGCTGTTGTTTTGGGAGACTGCCTTCAGCTGTTTATCGACTAACGAGAAGATTTAGAGTTCTGAAACTTACAGGATGTTTTTATAGCCCAGGGACCTCTTTTATGTCAAAAGATGAAGGGAAATGTAGTGTCTCGGTTAATGACCGACTGTGTTTGTGAGAATGATTGTCAAGACAGTATTCTGATGTAATTCTATGTGTTTGTGTCTGTTCAGAATCAACTCTTCGAGTGTTCGAGCAGTGGATTGAGTTCCCAGGATAAATCATGCACTGTGACTCCTATGATTGTTACATTTGACAGTTAATCCGTGAATAATGCGGGTATTGAGAAATGAATCTGACTCTTTCTTTTTGTTGAGGACACATGTGAGATCACTGGGGAGAAACATCTGAGACGAGACCTGCGTGTGTGTGTGTGTGTGTGTGTAGAGCGTCTCTGAGTTATGACTGCAGCACATGGCCTGTGCATGACATCACCGCCTCATCAGCGTCCATAAACAGAACACACATGTTGCCTATGGTGTGTGTGTGTGTGTGATCAGCTGACGTCATTGGTTCCTGGTGACCTCTGTGGTCCGGATCGGGTCGATGACATCACCTGCCGCACACATGCGATGCTCTGAAGCACTCTCATATTCCACTTTAGTGTTCAGAGTCAAACAGAAGTCGATCATTGCTAGATTGATGACTACATATCCAGTAATTATAGTTTATTTTATGAGGTGATTTAACAGGTTATTGTTGCTTCATGTGTCTTATAGCTTATTTACAGAACTGATTGGATTGTTGTAGTTAATAACTACAGCGATGAAAACATGCAGAATACTTACATTAATATTTATTATAAAATGTAATAAAAGTATTATTATATATAAAGTATTATTACATGTACAATTTTATAGTGTAATATTTCTAATAGACTATTTTTTAAACAGTTGATGAATTAAAAAATATATTATTATTATTATTATTATATTTTAATGTAATTATTTGTTATTTTTATTATGATTATTATTATTATTTAACAGTGTTAAACTATTTAATTTTCTTTTTAATTTTATATGATATTATATACATGACTATATAATACGCATTAAATAATTTTTTCTTTATTTTATAATTGTTTTATAATGTAAAATGATTATTAATATATTATTAATTTAAATTAGTTGTTTTATTTAAATGTTTTATAATAAATTGTTATTAATAATGTTTTGGTTTTAGTATATTATTTATTTATATTACTTACTATTATATAAACTTGAACTTAACTTAATTTCAGTAAACTATTATTATTATTACAATTATTTTTATAATATAAATGTAAGTTATTTTTGCAATAAAATTTTATAAATACATTATTAGTAGTATTTTATCATTATAATTTTATTGTATTTTTGTTGTCATGTGTCATTCTTAAATAAGTCTGCTGAAGTAGAAGAGCGTGTTGTGTTGTTCTCAGAAGTGACTGGGGTCAGAGGTCAGTAAGTGTGTTCTCAGCCGTGAGCTCATGTGTGTGTCTGTGAGAAACTGCTGAAGACGGCTGTTTTCTTCATCAGACACGAACCTTACCTCAAATACTAGCCACTTGAAGAATGATAATGACAGAAACATTCGTCTGTGCTGTACGCATGTCTGCTGCTGCTTTCGATATCCCAGCATGCACCTGTGCGTGCCGTTCCTGTGAGGACACGTCTGTCCGGGATCTGGATATGAACACAGAAATCTTTCACAGATGCAGAAGATACTGTTGCATAAGAAACTTCCTGTAGACGTCTGTAAACTCCTCAGAGATTATCTACTTTAACATGTCTGCATCTTCAGCATCACTATTTCAGTGTCACATGATCCTAATACGTATAAAAAATAAGAATATATCATTATTATTGTTTTACTACAAATTATTTTAATAATAAATCTTTAATATATTATTATTATTAATCATTATTATTAGATATTATATTATAATGTATTATTTTATTATGTACAATAGTTTTCATTCAATTTTAATGTTTGATCATTATTTTAGAATGTAATTTTAATAATAAATTATTATTAGTAGTAAATTCTTATTTTGATTATTTTATTAAAATTACATTTTAATATTACATTATTTTGTAATGTAGACTGATTTTATACTATGGTATATTATTATTATTATTACATTTTATAATGTTAATACTATTTTTTAGAATTAGCTATTTTTTAATTCATAATTCTTTTTAAATCATAATTCTATCAATAAATTGTTGTTGCTTTTTTATATCATTATTTTACCATAGACAATTATTTTATCAAATTTAAATACATTATTATTATTATATACCATTATTTTTCAAATTGTATATTTCTGTAAACTGTAGAAATATTTGTGAAATTAAAATTATTGCTGAACTGTCAGTCTTCAGTGTCACATGACCTTCAGAAATCATAATAATATACTGATTTACTGTTCAACAAACATTTCTGAATTTTAATAATGTTGAGAACAGTCATGCTGCTCAATATTTTTGCGGAGACATTTTATTTTACAGGGTTCACAGATTCATAGAAGATTTTATTAAAACATTACCAAAAAACATATTTTAAGACCCATTTCTATATTATTATTATTATTATTATTATTATTATTATTATTATTATTATTATTATTATTATTATTATTAAATATTTGTATTATTATATTATTAAATATTATTTCTATTATTAACCGCAAAAAAATCTAATTTTTGCATTAGAATATTTCTATACTTCTGCAATTATTCAGTAAAATTCTTTTTTCTTTTTTGCAAAAAACATGTTTTCCATTCAAATTCTTTTGAATTCAGTTTTAAAAATTTACATTAAATGTAAGTCATCAAAACCATGACTAATTAATTGAAATAATTAAACTTACAATTTATCAATAATTTATGAAACCTTTAACAAAAAGTAAATGTTTACCTCATTTTCTGATCAGATTTATTAGTTCACGCCATATTTTCTTATTATTTGTCAAATTCATGATGTAAAGGTTTTAAATAAATTAGATACAAATAAACAAAAACAAAACATATTTTGTTCGTTTTGTTTCATTTTATTTGATGATTATTGATCATTTATTTATAGTGTTATTTTTATCAAGTGCTCATCTGATAAAGCTGTGTGTGAGTAAGCCATGAGCTGTTTTGTCCTGAACCTGATGCTGAGGTCATCCGGAGAACAAACAGGAAGGAAGGCGCTCTCTTGCGAAGCACCGGTTGTCATGGTAACAGGCCTGTGTTGTTGTTGTTGTTTGGTGAATATTGTTTTGATTGCGTTTGTTTGTCTTTGTTATTGTTTAAAGCTCTGCTAGAGACTCGTTCCTGTGTGATTCTGTTGCTGTTTGTTTGTTTTGAGCTCGTCGCAGATTCCTTCGTTCGTTATTATATCATGATGTAAGCGCTCACATATTTAACGGATAAGATAGGCCTACATTTGTTTCTCCATCAGATTTAGAGAAACGCAGCATTGCATCACTCGCTCTTCAATGGAAGTGAATGGGTGCCGTCAGAATTAAGATCTGTCTTCTCCAGATGTTAACTGATGGACTGGAGTGCTGAGCATTGTTGTGATGTTTTTAATCAGACTCTCATTTTGACGGCACCCATTCACTTCCATTGAATGAGACACTGATGCAATGCTGCATTTCTCCAAACTCATCCTGATCTCGGATGGCCAGAGGGTGAGCACATTTTCAGCAAATGTTTTTGTTTTTGGTGAACTGTTGCTTTAAGGATGTTGTTTTCACAAAGTTTTTTGGGGTTTTGTTGTAGTTCTCCTGAACTCTTCAGACGGAGAGAGAGAGATGGGAAAGGCATCAGGATCCTGCTGTGTTTGTTTGTGTAGAGGATGATGGAGGGATGAGACCGATATTCATTCCTCAGCTGCGGTCAAGATCTGTGTTAAACCCTTTAACAGAGATACTGAGAGCCAGTAAAGTGCTTTTATACAGTTTAAGGCCCCTTTATAGTGCTTTAACTCTTTAAAATCTATTTTTGTTCATGTCTTCATTAATGTCTCATGTTCATTTCAACATTTTATTAAACAGATGCACCAATATACTATGATATACAAATACATTTTTAGTGTCAGTTTAGCGTTGCTATTATATATATATATATAT
>JAUCNO010000500.1:8514782-8525731 GCA_032353835.1 Enteromius viviparus | reverse complement strand
GATAAGAGTCTCGCGTTAACGCAGCGCGTTAACGCCGATAACGGCCCACCACTAATATATATATATATATATATATATATATATATATTATATATGGTATTTTGATCAATTGTGTTTCGTATTTGCATCATATGTGCATTAACTGTGCAATTGTGAACATGGGAATTTATTTATTTAATATTGTTATATTCTTTTATGCACATTTACTTACACCTATTATTTTAAGCATACAATATAAAATAATGTGTATATTATTATATTGTTAATTGCATTATATATATATATATAATATTTAAAAAAAACAGATTTAAAGTGTATTAGTAATTTCTAATTATGTGTGTATATAATTTTAAAGATGAGATACATATTTGTGTGTGTATGTGTGTGTGCTCAGAGATCAGCAGGAGTGAGAATGTGACCAGCACATGGTCCTGATGAAGGAAACTGTCTGTGTGTTGTTATCTGAAGAATATCGACTATCTGAGGAATGTGATGCGATCCAGATGTTTGTGTGTTTCTCTGTGTGTGGGATTGTGTGTGTGTGTGTGTGTGTATCATTAATCCCAGTTGTGTTGTAAATAATGTTCAAAACTAATAATGAAGTGGTTCATCTTTGTAGTAGGGGTGTCATTATATCACATGAGCAAACTTGCTGTGTGTGTGTAAGAATTTTATTTTTGTTTTTAATATTGCTTGTGTACATTTAATTATTTTAATAGAAAAAAATATTATTATTATAAAATCATGTATTGAAAAGTATTGCCTCCATTTATCATTAAAGTAATAAATAAATATTAACAAAGTTTTTTTTATATATATATGTGATAATGGCAAATTTGCATATATAAATTGAAACCTGCAAAAAAATAAAAAAAACTTTAAATAAATAATAAAGGAACTTATATTGGTTTTTATTTGATAGAACACCCTAGCAACTGTATAACCACCATGGTAACCACATACAGCACTCTATATGAAGTAGATCTATATGAATATTATATTGAGAGATGAGTTTGCTGAGTCTCTCTCACCTTCAGGAAACGCCAGGAATGCTGGGAATGACAGCGTGTCGTCAGAGAGGCAACAATATCAACTTTAAAAATAATAAAAAACATTACAAATTAAATTCAAACTTTTTAAATTAAAACTGTGAAATTATAATTGTTTTTGTTATTAATTTGTTATTATTAAAATATTCATAAATTTGATTGTTATTTAAATGAATATTAACATGTTAAATTAAAACAGTGACATTGCTTCTTTTTTAAATTATTAATATATATAATTAATTAAAAAATAATTTAATAATAGTTACTGTTATTGTTTTTTATAAATTTTTGCTTTTTACAAGTGTTTATTTTTTCAAATGTATTTCCTGTTGAAATAATAAAACAATGGCATTGCTTTCATTTTTACACGTTATTTGCGGTGATTAGTTTAAAAAAAGGTTAAAAATATTATTAATATTAAAACAATGGCTTTGTTAAAATTTAAATAATATTAACATTAAATCAAAGCATTGCCTCGAGGTTTTTATATACTATATTTGCTTAATTTATTAGAAAAGTCAAGCATATTAACATGAAATTAAAATGATGACATTGTGTTTATTAAGTGAAAAAATAAGTATATTAACATTAAACTTAAACTATGACATTGCTTCAATATTTAATATAATAGTATTTGTTGATTTAAAAAAAGTATTTTAGTATTAAATTAAAACAATAACCTTGTTTAAAGTAGTGTATTAGCCACAGTCTATTTCAAAACATTTATATTAACATGTTAAATTAAAACATTAATAAACGTTACTGCGTGATGTTCGGAGCAGCGGCGGTCAGGTTTAACTCTCAGGGTTAGCAGTTTAGTTTGTTGACGTTTCTGTCTGTAGGTCTGAGTAATATGGCTGCTTGATTTAATTGTTTGCAGCCACACACACTTTCTGTGGCGGCTCGTCATCTGTTTTCCTATTTGCTCGTTCCACATCGCCGCTGCGGGTCAAAGGTGAGCGTTCTCAGAGATCATGACAGAGGTGTGTCTGTGAACGGGGCATTAAGCCAGAGATGCCATAGCTTTTCCCATCAGCCTTCGGAGTCAGAGTTTCCATTACTGAGTCTGCAGGAAGAGGCCCTGATCACAGAGGAGCATCTCCTGACAGAGACGGGCCTCCTGTAGTCTGTGCCTGGAGCTGGGCCTCCTGATGGAGCTAGACCTCACTGAAATGGGCCTCCTAATGGAGCTGAATCTTCTAAAAGAGTAAGGCCTTCTGACAGATCTGGGCCTCCTAATGGAGCTGGAGCTGATGGAGCTGAGCCTCCTGACAGAGCTGGGGTTTCAGGTGTAGCTGAACTTCCTGTGGAGCCCGGCTTCTTGATCAATCAAGCAATAATTTTTACAATACAGATTGCAGCAAAGCACTGAACATTATCAAATAGGAGAACAGGGTGATGGTAATGTATAATGACCAGATTAAACTTTATTTATCAAATGCAGAGACGGTCTCTGTAGTCAAGACGACGATAGTCCCTAGAAATCAGGTGTCCCCAACTACTGTTCCGGCTGATCTAATTAATGCAGCCTAACAATCCTTTAACGGATTTGATTAATAAATGTGTGTTATGTGTAAGCCAGAGTAAAGAGATGTGTCTTTAATCTAGATTTAAACTGACAGAGTGTGCCCGCCTCCCGAACAGTATTAGGTAGATTGTTCCAGAGTTTGGTGCTAAATAGGGAAAAAGTCTGCCACCCGCAGTAGATATTCTAGGTATAATCAAATGGACAGAGTTTTGAGAACTTCTGTCAGAGTTAGACCTTCTAATAGAGCCAGGCCTCCTGGTAAAGCTGGGCCTGCTGATGGAGCTAGACCTCAATGAAATGGGCCCCTTTGGAGCCGGGCCTCCTAACAAAGCTAGACCTGATGGTGCTGAGCCTCCTGACAGAGTTGAAGTTTATAGAGTTGGGCCTCCTGATGGAGCTAGACCTGACCGAGCTGGCCTATCAGAAGGATTGATTCGCATTCACTGATCTTCAGGAAACGCTGCACAAACGCTGTTTTAAGGCCGGCCATGAAATGAGACTGAACCTGCTTTGAGACTAGTCTTATCTGAGATCCGCCGGCTGTTTCAAACACATTGTATCAAAAAATGAAAGGAAAAAAGGTTTTCTGGGAAACCCCCTCATTAGTGTTTATGGGAAACTCCGTGGCAGCTTGTGCTTTCTCCGTCTCTCTCTCTCTCTCACCAGGTTTCTTTGGTCTATTGATCATTTTTCATGTTTTTTTCCATGCGAGCTTGTCATATTTCTCCTGGTGGAGGGTCCCGTCTGGGACGAGGGCCAGAACATTCTTAGGAAAATGTGTGTGCCCGGTGTGCTCCACACAATGAGTGAGTGTTCTCCGTCCTCAGACTGATGCTGGGATATAACGCTCTGGAGAGGAGAGATGATCTGTTTCAGGTCTCAGGTGATCTGTTTGGGTCTGCTAGTGTTTTCTCAGATGTATGAGTTTTGATCATGATGTTGTAAACCGTTAACAGCACACGTGTTAATTCTCCATCAGTCGTATACTTGTTATAGTTTTGGTAATATGGGGTTGCTAGCTTTTTTTCTCTTTTTTTTTTTGTAGCTACCAATAATGATCATTCCAACTTTAAAATTAAAAAGGCTTTTTTTTAATGTATTATAGAGTTAATAAAATATTTTTATTTTTTTCACTGTAGTTCTTTACTGTTAGATGTATTATTTAGGTAATTATTTATTATTTATTTATTTTAATCCTTGTTTATTCAGTTATTTATTGCATTTATATTTAATATTAAAATACCCTTTTAGATTTTATTACATAGTTAAAATATATATAAAAGGAAGAGTCTGTGATGCTGCTGGAATCAGACTCTCATCAGGAATTCACCTCACATTCCTCACACACACACAAGCTCAAGTTGCTTTACTGGCATGATGTTTGTTACGGTATTGCCAACGCATTCAGAGTCATTTAGAGACAAAAATGAACAGTTCAGTGCTTCATGGAAAGGATTGTTGTGTTGTAGAGGTGTTTCTCATCCTCTGATTTAAATCACACTGTTTACATAATCGAGATTTTTTATCTCGTCCTTTTTCTAAATTGTTGATATTTTGAAAGGATTTGTCTTACTTTTAATTCCTTGATTGTTATGTAATTGGATCGTTCTGTTTAGGGCTGCAGTTTGTTTTGGAGGTCAAATTTTCTTTTGTTAGGTTTTCATCATAATTCCTCTTTTGTCCATTTCTTTATGAATGTTGGTGTTGTGACTGGAGTCAGTTTGATGAGTGTATTTAGAGGATGAGATACTGTCAGGGATTGATTGGCAAGAAGGGCTTTATATTGAATAGAGCTCAAAGTGTTAGGGAGGCAATGTTAGAAGTGCCTCTGTTTATCTTTAAAACGTTTTTGGTCAATTCCAATTATGTTTTATCTATTTAATTTTTATCCTAATTTTCGAATTTAAATATTGGCCCCCAAACCCGTATGGAATAACTGGTTTAATGATTGCGTGATATAATATTTAGTTGTAACTGAAACACCAAGCCCCGCCCCACGACTGACAGAACAGTGTTCAGCGAGCAGGTGAGAGAGGATGCTTGAATTGCGCGCGGATGACACATCAAGCGCGCGTGAGGGTTTGAAATGAGCTCGCGGGCCCCGTCTCTGCGCATGCACATCCGTTTTCTTCTCGCGGAAATGATTTACCAGTTCACCAGCATCAGTGCTGCACTCGCTTATTAATGACATAGACTTGCCGCCATAGATTAAGTGTGTTTTTCGCGAGCTGGTTGCTGCTGCTGCTTCGGCGGCTTTAACTTCAGAGCGGTGCAGAGCGAGGCCCGGGATGCTGCCAGCTGCTTGATGTCGATGTTAAACAGGGTCCTGCTGGAAGAACAGTCAGGACATGCCCAACCCAACCCAGTCTTTCTTTGCCCTTTAGATTTTGTTCATTAGAGTGTGGAGAGAATTAATGTCAGTTTAGGATTTATTTATGTCTTGTAAGGAATGTCACCATGTGGCTGTTTAGTATATTGCTGAAAAGATTACAGGCCACACAAATACCACGGTAAATACTGGGATGGAATTTATCTCCTGTTTTATGTATAGGTGTGATCAGTCCTTCAGATAAAATGAAACAATGTAACGTAATGGCTGCTGATTTGAGCTGTGCGTTACTGATGTTGTCTTGCCCACATGCCTTTTTTAGTTTCAGATTTGTAGTGTGATGTTATTTCTAATGAAGCTCTAAATGTGTTCTCCAGATCGAGTCTATTGATTCATGTATTCTTTTTTTCATTGTTTGTTGTCTGATGTTCGATAGAATGGATAAAGTTTAAAAATGCAGAATTAAGATTGGATGTTGCTGAGTTTATTTCTTTAGTGTCTGGAGTGAAATCTGTGGACATAAAGTCGTCCAGCATTTTTAGCGTAACAGAGCTGCTCGTGTTTTCTTTGAATTTTTCAGTGATATATGTTTCATGAAATATAACAATCTATGTGTCTTGTACATTACTAAGTAAGTCTTGTTCCCAAAAGCTGTCTCCTGTTCTATCAAGACCTGTGTTTTTCAGCACTCTCGCGAAGACTCGTACTCTTGGTGAACTTTCTTGTCGAGGTGTACGCAGATATATATTTGATGGGGGCTGATGTCTTTATGGTAAGCCAGGAGAACGTTTAGGATGAACGCATAGGTTTCCGTGGATCCATGAAAAGGCATGTATCTACTGTATGTGGTATTGTCCTGCACTGACCTTACAGGAAACTACACACACTTTTAGATTCTCAAAAAATCATTAATTAGTAGGCTATGTTTTATAAGCCTTTTGAATTATGGGACACTGAAAATGTCCTCATAAATCACCTTCATTTTGTAATACCAATGTCATTATTCAAATTTGTGTCCTCATAAACACACACACACACACACACACACACACACACAGAGCAGCTGAATGTTGTCCAGTCCTCTCCTCCTTTAGACTCTTCAAGATTAGAAGAGAGACTCATGTACTTGAAATTACTGTGAAGCTGAATGTTTCCTGTGAAGAGACTGAATATGACTCACACACAGCTTGTTTTACCGGCACTGCTGTGAGACAGCATGAAGAAATGCACCTCAGTTCAGGAAAAGTGAACAGCTGTAATTACTGTCAGTGTGTGTTAATTACACAGAGCACTGCATGGATGGGGCTTCGGTTCTCCTCTGGCTTGCTTAGCTGGGGACGCCTGATTTCTAGTGACTATCGTCGTCTTGACTACAGAGACGTCTCTGCATTTGATAAATAAATAGTTTGATCTGGTCATTATTCATTACCATAACTCTGTTCTCCTGTTTGATAATGTTCAGTGCTTTGCTACAATCTGTATTGTTGAAAGCGCTACATGACTTGAGCAGTAAATCCTGTTGTGAACGGCATGTGATGTGATTTATTACTGCTTCAGTGCGTTTGTGTGATTCTGTCAGGTCTCACACACACACACACACACACACTCACAGGTGGTCCTGTTTACCTGCACAGGTCAGCGATGAGCTCATTACATACTCCACATACTCTCGCTCATAAACCAGCTGCACTGAGAGCTGTAGTATCCCATGATGCCCCTCTCAGAGCAGGTCCTGTGTGAAACAGAGCTTGTATTCACCTGAACCTTCTGCCGCCATTTACTCACCTTCATGTCAAGCTGTTTGAACAGTCTCATTATTTTGTTGTTAACAAGATCCACAAAATTAATTATTTTATTATGTTTTATTATGTTATTTATTATACATGTAATGTATTATAAAAAGCAGAAATTTAAACACACAAAATAATAAAATAAAATAATTAAAAAAATAATAAAATAAATATAGAATTAATTTGTACATTTCTACAATCTGAATAAAGTTTGTCCTGAATGCAATGCTTTGCATTACTTTTCAAAATGTACAGAAACATTACTCATCTTCTTCTATGTTCTGAGAAAGAAGGGAAGACACGAGGCCGAGTAAATAATGAGAAAATGGACATCTTTCATGTTTTTCTGACCTCTAACCTCAAATCCAAACCTTGAATCTTTGCGTCCATCAAGCACAGGAGCATTGTGTGTTTGTTGAGTGGATCTGGATCGGTGGTGTTTGTCTCAGATGTGTGTGTTTCTCCAGACTCTAGTCCTCGTGTTTTTCTGGGACTATAAAGCCACAGTCGGACACATTTCTCTCAGTCCATCCATTGGTCGACACATTCATTCTGGGAAACGTTGAATGTTTCCTTTCAGAACACTGTGTGCTGGTTTCCACGGTGACAGTTTGAATTTGAATTTACGTTCCAAGCTAATTTAGCGGGAAAACTGCATAAACCCTAAAAAGCTTATTGTTTTAGATTTCGAAGCGCTCTGAATGTGTTGCGTGCAATCCACTACAAGTGTCAGAATAACTTTGGTCATATCTCCAGATGAACTCTTTCTGGACTGAAGCAGCTCATCAGTCATTTTCTAGAAGAATCGGATCTTCAGGATCATTTGAGGAGCTTTCACTGTTCCTCAGAGGAGCAATGATCTTCACAGGACTGCTCTGTGTTTTACCAAAATATTCATTCATGACGGATTTAAAAACCAAGTTAAATCCATTTAAGGTTAACATGCACAAAAATAGAAAAACATTTATTTACATTTATTTACATTTTCTCATATAAATGACAATTTTAAAGTATTTACTGTTTATATTTGTATTATTTCATTTAAGTTTTGACAGCTTTTTACAGCACCTTTTTATTGCTTCCTTAAACATGTCTATGTAGTTTTTAGTCCTTTTTTAGCTTGGTTTTGATGTGTTTAAGCTGTGAGATATTTTCAGTGTTTGAGGAATGTCTGAGGACAGACGGGCTTCACGCTTCACCTGTTCTTCAGTGTTTGCTCTCTCTGTGTTGGGTAAAAGAGCACAGATAGTAGCTGTGAGTGTAATCGAGTCATTCCTCAGAGCTGTGGAGGTGGAACAAAGCTCCTCTGGACACTGAATCCGCTCCAAACCGGCGAGGGACGGCGGTCTGGGAGGTCTGACCTCATTCAGGCCAACTTCAGCATTTTGGCATTCTGTCTATAGGTCTACATTTTTGGCAACACTTTATTTTAGTGTTAAACTAACTAAGTTATATAACAGCCTGTATGCAATCGGCAGATACGGTCTGTTACACTGCTACTTACGAAAACAAAACATTGTCGTATGTGTTGCAGACTTCACACAATTACAGACTATAATTGCAGGCTTTTCCATAACTTACAGTACTCTTTTTTCGTGTAAGTACAACAGCTCAGTTCTTAATTAGGTATTAGCTATGACGCCTTAAAATAAAGTATTATCTCATTTTTTTATTCTTCAAAAAAAATAAAAAAATAAAAAAAATAAATATATATATATATATATATATATATTATTGTATTTCTACTTTAGATTTTTGGTGTCTTTCTTTTTTATAATTATGTTTGTACTTTTTATTATATTTATATCTTTCACATTTTTATTCTATTCTTCAGTTTTCTGTATTATTTTTTTTTTTACTTTGTCAGATTTATTTTATTTGATTAATTATTAATGTTTTTTTTGGACTTTAGTATTTCTAAATTATTAAATGTATTTAATTGTATTATTTTGACTTTTTTTGTTCTGAAGTAATTTTTGTATTTCATATTATCTCATGTATTTTTAGTGCTGTGGGATGAATTGCATAAATTGCATAAATATATACAGTAGATACACATATATTATGTAAAGAAAAACTTTTATTTTGGATGCGATTAATCGTTTGACAGCACTGGTATTTTTTTATCTGATTTTTATTTTCAGAGTAAAAAATTTTTACACTTGTGTAGAATTATTTTACATTTCATATTATTTTTTATAATATTCCATAGTACTATAGATTTTATTATTATTATTTTCTAGACATATTTTTATGCCCTTTTTATATATATATATATATATTTATTTATTTTAATTTTTTTCTTGTGTTTAGACTTCTCTTTTTTTCCTTGTTCTATTTTTTTTGTGTGTTTTACTCCTTTGACTTCACTTTGTGGTGTGAATCTTTCTCCTTTTATATAATTATCATGATGTTCCTCTATTACCTGTGGATGAGTTATTGGATTATTTCTGTGTCGTGAGCGGTTACTGGAGGTGCTTTGCGTGTGCTGAGGTCTGTCGATGAGGAGATGGACGCTCTGTTGACCATGAACACTTATCTTAAAGTTTACCACATCTCATTAGTTTCAGCAGCTGCTGTAAAAACATCAGTCATATTCATGATGTTATCTTGAGCTCTGTTCAGTTCATTTCATGTCTGCAGATGTTTAGATGCGTGTTAAAGCAAGTGTATTCAGCTCTGAGTGTGTGTGACGTCAAGCGCCTTCTTATCCGCTCTCTGTGATGGAGCTGCTTTATGATGTTGAATCCTCATTCAATGCTGCATATGCATTTCATTTTTTCCTTCTAGTGTTTTCGTTTGAAAGCAGTAAGAACTGAACTGGTTCAGCTGTACAGTATATTATCTTGTTTTGCTATGACGTCTTCCATACTTAATTATTTTTATTATTTATTTTACTACCACACAGCTTTTTATTTTATATTTTAGCTTTTGGTCTAAATTCTATGGCCTTGCTGGTGGGAATGTTCAGGATGCATGATTTAGTTAGTGATTGAGTCCCTCAGGCTCTCAGACAGGGATCTCATGACTCGGCAGGAGCGCTGGACGTCTCTGTGGACTCTAATCTCATCTCTGGGTACAGTAGGCCATTTATTCCTCACTGTACCCCGGACACTTTATCCGCTGAGAGCCGCTCTGTGTTCGGGCCCCGTCACAGTGGAATGGCAGGAATGCGTCCCTCGTCCCGCAGGAGTCCAGCGCTGAAGCCCTGCCGGAGCGTGTCGGGACACAGAGGATGTGGATAAACCCATGAGTCTCTGAGACTCAAAAACCAAGTAAAAGATGACAGACACAGCTTTCTTATGAGTTCTTTTCCATTTGGATTATTATTATATATATACATACATATATATGGTAGTTAATGAAGAAAAACTGACTGAAAAATGTAAACTTAACACACAAATAGCATGAGAAACACACAGCATGAGAGAGGTTATTCTTCAGTGGTAGAAATGTTTTACCATCAATACATCAACTAGCCATATATATACATCTCTAGAGAGAGAGAGAGAGAGAGAGAGCCTATTTTCATCATCTAACAGAAGAAAACTGACCAACAGTTCAATCTCTTAATAGTTTAATCAAAAAAAAAAACATAGCTAAACAAATCAAACCCTGTCCCGTGTTTTATCAAAAAATAGTTGACTCATAACTGGTTAAACGTATAGTGAGCAGCGCTGTTGACTCTGAGACCTGCGTCCTTCAGTCACAGAGAGAGAGAGAGAGAGAGACGTGTGAAAACAAACACCCTCCGCTGACCCTGATCACAGTACATCTGACCTCTGACCTCTGACCTCTGTCTGCTGAGATGCTGGTGTTGTTGTGATGGTGATGTGTGTTTGACAGACAGATCACGCTCACACACACGTTTGTTTTGCTGTATTTGTGAGGACTTCGATCGACTTGTTTTTAAACTGACCTAACAGTATTGTTTACGTCCCTTCACCAACCCTAGCTCTAAACTTACCGTCACACAAACCTTTCTGCATTTCTATATTTTCAGATAAACTTCATTTTGCATTTTTTTTATCATTTATTTCCCTTGTTAGGACCGAGCAAACGTCAAAGGCAAAAATGTCAGGTAGGACCATCCTTGTGGAGACATTTGGTCCTCACAGCTATAGCAAAACACACACACACACACACGTCTGGTTTGCTATCCTGGGTCTCTCTCTTCATAGGCCTAATGCTTGTTCTACTGTACAGACCGTATATGCTATTGCCCCACACCAACACTACACCTAAACCTACCC
>JAUCNO010000500.1:8497423-8514682 GCA_032353835.1 Enteromius viviparus | reverse complement strand
CAGTTTGTAGCAGTGAATGAGGACGTATCATATCGATCACAAGTGCAGTATGGAGTACCTCAGGGCTCAGTACTAGGACCGTTACTTTTTACGCTTTCCAGTTTTTACAGTTTTTTCTGTATTTTTTATCAAATAAATGCAGCCTTAATGAGCATAAGAGAAAAAATCCCTATCTTTTGAACAGAAGTGTAGTCTTTGACAGAAATTGGATTTGTTGTTTGAAACTTTTTGATCAAATAAATGGAGCTTTGATGAGTAGAAGATCATAGAGATCCCAAACTTTTCAATGGCAGTAAGTCTGGATCAATCAACAAAACATAAATGAAGTAGACCACTTCCGTCACTTCCTATGATGGAAAAAGTGTTAGCTACAACAAAACACTAATTTCTCGATGTTTACAGTGAAGCACAACTGCAGGTGAAGCTTTCTCTAAACCCTGTAGCTGTGAATCAGCTTCACTGTGGAAATCTGAATTGAATGTGGGTCACCTTCAGCGGTGGCTGGAAAACTGCAGCCCTACATCTAATTGAGTCTGGAGTCGTTCCTGGGCCAGAAACATCTCTCTCTGGCGACTCGACTGGTGAACGTTTAGTGGCTACTGTTCTGGAATCAAGCGTCACGTTCCACTGGTCACAGATCAGAGCAGAACTTCTGACGCTCAAACTAGAACCAGTGAGAAACTGATCTCAGATGACTCTTTAAAGGAACCGTAAAGTCTCTTGACACAGCTGAGCGTTGAAGCTTCTCACTGGCCTCAGATCAGAAGGCTCAGTGGCTTCGAGGTAGAAGTAAACCCAGTGAACTCAGAGAGTCGTTAGGAAGCTTTCCTTTGATCAGAAACGGAAACCAGATACAATCAGAACTGTTGTCTGGAGCAGCGCTCATTAATGTGTAAGAGCAGATCAGCTTCTGCAGATGAGTGTAACGACTGTCTGATGCTCAGGTAGAGAATTCTTCGTGGGATTAACCAAGAGGACCAATCAGAGAGGAGCCGAGATCCTGGCCGATACATTTAAGGTGAGTCTATCTAAATATCTCCCTGCTTGTCTATATATCTCTCTATCTGTCTGTGTCTATCCATCTACAGTATTGTACAAAAGTCTCAGTCCACTAGTATTTTCACTGGTTTAAAGTGGGTTCTATCTTTTGCGGTAGCGTGTAAATTGGAAATTTCCAAACATTATTTTATTGAGATTATTGTCCTAGTGCTCCACACAGAGATCTGATCTGGTCATATATATCTGTCAATATATATGTCTGTCTATATATATGTCTATCCTTCTGTCTGCTTATGTTTCTGTGTATCTTCATGTCCGTCTGTCCATATGTTTGTCTACATATCTATCCACCTGTCTATATATCTGTCTATCCGTCTTTGTCTATATATCTATCCTTGTGTCTGTCTGTCTGTCTATATATCAGTCTATCCATATGTTATATCTATCTATCTGTCTGTTTATATATCTATCTGTATGTTTTTCTACACAGCTGTCTATCCATCCGTCTGTCTATATATCTATCTATGTATCTATCTATCCTCCTCTTGTCTTCAGTGTGGATCAGGTTTAGCTCTGTTGAGGATGTTTATCTTCCGCAGACCGAGAACCAAGTCAGCCGCTGGCTTCAATTTCTGAATGAAAATCAAACGCCGGTCGTAAGAAAGGAACATTCTTGGCTAATGTCACAGATGCTGTTAACGTCACGAGTTGGTAACGAGCAGCAAATGATCTCGAGGATGCCTGCAGCTCCTTATCGTTCACATGCCGATGGTTTATGGAAACTTTTAACCAGTCGTCCGGGTCACTAAAGTGAAAGCAGAGCTGCTTTATCGAACGTGTTCATAGTACAACAAGACATCAGTGTTTGTAAATACATCCATACTTTCCACAGAAAAGTTCCCTTGTTCTCTTCTCAAGAATCTCTGAGCGTATTTTCTCCTCCTTCCAAGGTCTGGAGTGCTTTAGGTGCCTTTTTCCCCTTTTGTTTACCCGCTGAGCCAATACGCTAGTTGTTTATTCGGAGTACACAATATTTTCATTCTGTTTTCATGAGCGAATGTTTCTCCAGCCGGAGCCAAAATGCTTTTGTGCTGATGTGTGTCCCGACCGGGGACCTCTTTTTCAGGACTACGCCGTGTCCACGGTTCCTGTCCAGGGCGCACTGCATCTGAAGAGTTTCTGCAGCATGGCCGGGCCCGGTCTCATCGCCATCGGATCCAGCGAAGCCGCGCAGAAAGCTCTGAAGGTATAAACACACCTGAGTGTGTCCGCACCTACAGGCATGACTGAAACACTTCTTCTTCAGCCGCGGAAATCCAAAAGGACGCTATTAATAGATGTAGGAGCCATGCAGTTTAAATGGAGCCAAATAAGCATTTATAAAAGAATTAAGAGGAAAACATGTTAAAATAGCAGTTGTTATATAGCAGCATCTTATATAACTTAGTTGTTATAAACCTCTATCAAATGCTTTTTAGAAATCCAGATGATTGAGAAAATCAAGGTAACACTGGAAATGTGATCGTATAATGAATGTAATAATTCATGTTTTATATGTGTGCATTGAAAGTCATCTCTTATGTTCAATAAGGCTACATTTATTTGACCACAACTACAGCAAAAAGTCAAATATTATTCTAATATATGTGTGAATCTGTGTTAAAGTGTTTCTGTGATGTTCAGCATCATTACTCCAGTCTTCAGAAATCAAAATAATATACTGATTTACTGCTCCACACACACTTCTGATTAAACATTATTAATGTTTTTGAAAAAGCTGCAACATGTTTTATTTTTCAGGGTTCACAGATGAATAGAAAGTACAAAAGAACAGCATTTCTTTAAATAGAATAAATTTAGAAATGAAGGATCATGTGACACTGAAGAGTAAGGAGTAATGATTCTGAACATCACAGAAATAAATTACATATGACTACATATTTTCATATAAAACAGCTGTTTTAAATTATAAAAATATTTTACTATTTTACAGTATTTTTTATTAATTAAGTGCAAAAAGCAAAAGAGACTTCTTTCGAAAACATTAAGAGATACTCATAATATTCTAAACGTTTGAATTAATATGGCTTAAACATGGCAGAAATGCTTGAAACATTCCCGAATGTGATGTCTGTTGTGCACTGAACGATTAAACGCGATGAATCGTGAGTCTAATGAGAACGGGCTGTTCTGGTTTCTGCTCAGATTCAGATCACCGGAATGCCTGGTTTTCCTGCGATCAGGAGAACTGAACTGTGCAAACATGAAAAACATCATCATGGAAATCGGTTGTGTTGCGCCAAAGTTTCCTTATCGCCGCAGACGCTTTATCCGTCCGTCTTTCTGTTGTTTTGGCTCATTCCCAGATTCCAGGGATCCAGTGTTTGCAGAGAGATTCGGATGCGGTTCAGTCACATGTGAACTCATGCGATAAAGTTGGAGTGTTTTTCCATACTTCATAATTTAAAGAACCACGAAATAACAAACATTCAAATATGTAATGAACACATGCTAATGATCATGCACAAAAGTTCAAGATTTGTTTGTTTGGATAAAATAAATTTGGTTCACACAGATTTAACATTACTTAATAAAATTAATTTGATGCATACTTAAAATTAAAAATAAAAACAGGTCAGATTTCTATTTTTAATAACTTTGCATTATTTTATTTTATTTAAATTCATATTTGTATATTTTTAATTATTTTATTAACTAATTTTTATGAGAATTTGGCATCTCTTTGATTGTATGTTTAATCATTCTATTAAATAATTGTAATATAAATATTAATATTTAGTATTAATATTTACAATTTAAAGATTGAACTATAATTTTTTTTAAGTATTTAATTTAATACATTTTTATATTTCATTAGTTTTAGATTATTAGTATTACATATATAAGGTTTGTTTAATATTATATATATATATTGAAAACAACTACATTTATTCAGGTAAACCGTATGAACGTGTCATAACAAAAATATGGTAATACACAATATTCAGTTTGTTTAAATGTATGACAACAAAAGTTAAATTTCATAAATCTGACCTGCTTTATTCATGTATGACTGACAAATATGCATCACGTAAAGTTTACTGCTTTATGTTAAACCCAAACATACATGCCAAATGCATGAAAATTTTATATGCTATTCAATTACGTGACTCTTAAATTCAGGCCTTATTATTTATTTATTTTATGTAGAATGCATTCTCCCTTCATATTACAGAAAGACCAAACATATGTTGTTCTGGACGGGATAGAAGGGCTTGGGGTTCAGTGGCTCCCCCTGCTGGTGTCTCTCTGCGTCTCTTTTGATGGATGACGTCATTTATAGTGATTTTCTCTCCTGCGGTCGCAGCTTTATTCTGACTCTAAAATGAGAGATTTTAGGAGGCTCATTTACAGACCATCATTTGCTGCTAAACGCTTCATTGTGTGTCACTGACTTTCTACTGCTGCAGATGAGCCTTAACTCAGTCCTGTTAACTCATTAAAGAGTCGCTCATTATAGACTATGCTGTGTGTGTGTGTGTGTGTGTGTGTGTGTCAGAACTCATCTGTGTTCAGACTATTATTATTCGACAGGATTTAGCGCTGCAAAATTTTTAAAAAGTGTTGATAGTTACATAATGGATTATAATAGTCTACTAAACAATAGGTAACACTTCAGAATAGGGGTCCAAAATAATGCATTAGTTAAGCATTAATTAATGGTTAATTTTTACAATTAAGCATTAGTTGAGCAAAAACACACTACTAATTAATAATTAACTAATGCTTAATTGTGAAAATTAACCATTAATTAATGCTTAACTAATGCATTATTTTGGACCCCTATTCTGAATTGTTACCAAACAATAATATATTTTAACTGTATTATTATTAATAATAATACTTTAATTTATACTTTTTAATTAAGTTTAATATATTAGCTATGTATTAATACATTAATTTACATTAAGTCTTCTTTTTTTACTTTCTTAGAATTTTAAATGTAATATATTTACTAAATGGGCCATATTTTGGATTTTAGTAGCATTTTATTGTTCCCTGAAATACACTTATGATGTTAGTTATTGAATTTTATTATGTTTATGGCACTGTCTCAACGTCATATTGTGAATATGAATATATAAAGTGTTTGTGTTGTATGTCTGTGTGTAGATCATGCAGCAGATGAGCGATCATAAATATGATAAACTGACTCTTCCTGATGATTCGGCCGCAAACTGCGTCTACATGAACCTGCCGGGGAAAGGAGACGTCCTGCTGCACTGTACTCCTGAAGAGTTTCCCGAGAGCGCCAAGGTCTCACACACTCACATATTAAATCCTGATGGGCTTTTTTATATTTGTTATCTGAACACATCATTAAAATGTTTTTCTTTGTATGTATCATGTCTAAATCATAATTCACTGCATAACCCTACATAACATACATACCAAAGCTTAAAATCCAATCAATTAATCGTTCAATATAAATACGTTATTTTAAACATCTGTAGCTAATAATACAAAAATAGTTATTATAGCTAATATTACTATCTTAAAGGATTAATACATGTAACTAGACAGAGGAGTGTAATCGTCTGCTGATGTGTTAAAGTGTGTGTGTGTGTGTTGGCGTCACACAGCGCTGTAATAGTTGAGCTGATTGTGTGAAACACTGAGAGATCTTGAGGTTATTTCAGACTCGTGTGCTGGAGGACTCGTAGGAAAACATGGCTGGGCTTCTGGAGCTTCTCCATCTAATGACACACACTCCTCTTTATGAGGCTTTGTGAGATGCTGTAATGTTTGGATGCTAACGTCATGAGCTTTGGATTACACAACGCTCCTGTGCGCTCACTAAAACTGTTCATGAAGGTTACTGCATTGATGCATTAATGAGAGCTTTACAGTTAAATTATTCACCCATCAAAACGTATACCTGGATTCATAAAGCATGAAGTTCAGCTCTGGATGTTTGGGAGTGTAGATGTATAACATAATCCAAATAACAACAATACTTATATTTATTAAAAACATGATATGATATATTAGTAGCCATTTCATGATGCGAAATAAAGCCAAACATTTAATCAAGTCTTAATAAATGCGATTTCTTATTAATATAGTGTTTATCTGTTAATAATATTTCACACGTGCAGAATTTAATTACTTATTTTAAAATAAATAAATGCATTTATATATATATATATTTATTTATATTTGCATTTAAATAAAAACAAAAATGAATGTCTCAGTTTGAGTATTTGTATATTTTAAAATTAATTTATCTGATATGACATTATGTTGATTAATGCATTAATGTCTGCAGGTGTTTGAGAAGCTGAAGGATCACATGCTCATCCCGGTGACCTGTCAGGAGAAAGCGAAGGTGGACGGAGCGCTGACCTGCTGCTCGGTGCTCATTAACAAGAAGAAGAACATCTGACACACTCCTATAATATAAACCACATACAAGCTTACTGCAGGTCTCAAACCCACTGCCTTATAAAACCTGAGAAAAATAACCAGCAACATTGTGGTCTGAGCTGGTTTAACTAGTCTCCAGACCATACAGACTAGTTTAACCGGCTCGGCCATCCAGCTAGGGACTTTTTTAGCAACAGTAATTGAGTTAAAACTATTACAATTTGGAGTGTTATAAAATCTAATTTTCATGACAAAAATTACCCTAAACCTCTAAATGTAGCTGTAAACTGCCAAGATCATCTGGATCCACTCAGAACCACTACAATTAAAGCCTTTATCACATTTAACCTCCATCAGGCCCCAAAAAAGCCCCATTTTTAAACAATGAAGGCTATTTTTGTGTTGCCTAGATAGCAGAGCGTCACGCTCAGAAATAGATTTATAGAGCATTTGAAGTCTATTTTCTCAAATAAATATCCGCCGACTGCGCAGATATGATGTGAGAAACAAGCCACGGCGAAGTGATTTATAATTGAGCAATTGAAGCAAGATTTATTTTTAAGTGCAATTTGTGTTCGTCCTGCAGTTGTGAAGGCAGAGCCCATCAAGAAAATTGGATCAACAACCCAATAAAGTTTCATGAACAAGTTTTAATGCTAATGTTATTAAAAATCAGGTAACTTTGAGTAAACGTTCTGTTAACGTTTTTATAACTTTAGGAGAACGTTCTTTGTTAGCTGGATGCATATGAATATTGTGTGTTAACCTAGAAAAGAGGTTGATGTTGACAATCACTGTTGATATTACAGTAGTTGGTTGCCGTAACAGGAAATAGAAGCTCAGTTGGAGCGCAATGCATTGTGGGATACATTATTGCAGATGTAGCAGGTCATTCGTGTATTCCATGCGTGCAGAACATTGGCAGACTATGCAGTCTTTACATTAATCAGAAATAGCTAGAGTAGTATGCTAGTCGATTCAAACATAGTCATGATTTTACGATCCTCAGGTGCTGATTGGACGTCCTCCCTCACTGTGACGCCAATATAAACTGTGACATCCAATCAAAAGTTTGCCAACATCTGTGTATTTAAACCAACACAGTCTCATGAGGCTATTCGTACATATTCGTAAGAGGTGCCAAATTTGTGCCAATTCGTACGATTTGTCTAAAACCACGTGATGTGTAGGTTTATGGGCGAGGTTAGGTTTAGGTCATTCGTACAAACTCATACGAATTGGCATCTTGTAAAATACGTACGATTAAGAATAAATTGTATGAATTCGTACGACCTCACTCGTACGACTTTGTACGATTTGTCTGAAACCATGTGATGGGTAGGTTTAGGGGCGGGGTTATGTTTAGGTCATTCGTACAAATTCATACGAATTGGAATCTCGTAAAATACGTACAATTTAGAATAAATCGTATGAATTCATACAACCTCACTCGTACAACTTCGTACGATTTGTCTGAAACCATGTGATGGGTAGGTTTAGGGGCAGGGTTATGTTTAGGTCATTCGTACAAATTCATACGAATTGGAATCTCGTAAAATACGTACAATTTCGAATAAATCGTATGAATTCATACAACCTCACTCGTACAACTTCGTACAATTTGTCTGAAACCATGTGATGGGTAGGTTTAGGGGCGGGGTTATGTTTAGGTTATTCGTACAAATTCATACGAATTGGCATCTCGTAAAATACATACTATTACGTAACCCTATACTAACCTACGTACTATACGTATTATTATTTAGAATAAATTGTATGAATTTGTACGAGTGAGTTCGTACAAATTTGTACGAATTAGCCACCTCTTAAATATGAATGAATTGCCGTGAGATCAGGTTGATTTAAACCTACCTTAACACGACTGATGGCTTGTTGCATCAGCGTAGCATTAGCCTTTAGCTAAATTACCATTAACACCAATAACTCATTAGCATCATACATTTAAAACCTGCTGTGCCTGGCTGCAGCTTCACTCTTCAGAACTTTAACTAAAAATACGTTAACTAAATATTATAAAATCATCAAAATCGTCCGGTGCAAGGAATTATGGGTAACATTAGCTGAACAATGAAGCAAAGCATCGAAGGATGATTTGGGACGCTTGGAAACTGTGAGTAGAGTAGAGTACTACTAGTAGAGTTAATGTTTCTGGTCAGGATTTCTGTGGAAGATTGTTTTCACCACAGGATTAACAAATAAATAAATGTTAATGCTTTACAGTAAGGTGTCACTCGTTAACACATGAACAAACAGTGAACAATACATGCATTACAGTATTCATCTTCGTTAACATTAGTTAATAACAATACAATAACAATACAATCATTCGTTGTTAGTTCATGTTAGCTCACGGTGCAGTAACTAATGCTAACAAACACAACTTGTGATTTAATAATGCATTAGTACATGCTGAAATTAGCGTTAGCTAAGATTAATAAATGCTGTAGAAGTATTGTTCATTCTTAGTTCATGTTAACTATTATTGTTAACTAATGAACCTTATGTTTGTGTTACCAAATAAATCAATAAAAAGGTTCATCTTCTAATTATTACTGTTTCAGACTTAAATATATAAATAAATATAAATTCGCTATTCTGGAGAGTTTGAATTGTGCGATATAAACTCGAAATTTGATTTAAATCAAATTTAAATTAATTTTGTGTAAGAAAAGAGAAACCGAATTGCAACACAAACTTAAAGGCACAATATGTAAGTTTACGCTGCTAGAGGTCGCATTTTCAAACAATAACAGAGGAACAAGTTCGATGACGCAGTGACGGTGCGGTGAACACTGGGAGATGTCGTTTTCACAAATCATGTTCACAGAGGAAAAGCGCATTTATATCAGTTTTATCACCTAACCACCTGCACATGACTATTACTTACATAATGAATAAAATATATATTTGCTGACCCATCTATTAAAAGTTTTCACAAAGCTCTCTACATTTCAGAAGCGAAATTTGAAGAAATTTGTTTATGCTTTATTATGTTGACTGCTCCAAAATCTCGGTTTGTATACATCTACGGTTTTTGGGATTGTGGTGAGTGTAATCATGATCCATGATATGGAAATATAAATAACTACCACTTTCGCATTTGTCCATGCGTGTTGCCGTAGTATTTACAAGACACTGGGGATAGAGCAGATATAGCATCATTGATAGGCGATAATGAACAGGAACGCTTCGTTAAAGTGGGGACGTGCATATGAAAAAAAATACATCATACATAAACATCAATTTTTATATATATAAACACTATTTAAATTTTTTTGGAACAAAAATATATATAAATAAAACTACTCATACATTGTTTTATACAGTTCATTAAGCGGTTGATTTTTTTTAGATAGGTGTTTTAGAGATTCTATTTATTTTTTACATTAATTTTTAAAACAATTTATAGAGGGTTTACTGTTGTTTCACTTACTTTTGTGTATATGATATTTACCCAGTTTAACAATAATGTTTACCATCAATGACATCTGTTTCGAAAACCCATCTGCATAAATCAACCCCTGTAACACACTTACTGATGGAATATCAGAACCAGCTGTACAGTATAAAAATAAATGATCAATGGTTTCAGGCTCTTTTAAACAGAAAGCACAGGGATCTACCTCAAAACTGAATCTTTCCCTTCTCAGCAGCTGGATGAACACTGTTAATAATTCTAAACTAAATATCCTTCATTTAAGGTAGAATTGGCCATTTAGGATAATTACAATATTTATTTTGGAATGTACAAAGTAGAGTCGTGCGGAGTGACATTTTGGGGGGATGGTTCATTATTTAAATCTGGAATTTACAGAACTTTTGAGATAACGTAAGTACACAGCTGCATAAAATATATTGTCTTTCCAAGTGGTATTTGGATATTTAATAAAAAATCTTACATATTGTGCCTTTAAAAAATTATGAGTTTACATTGCATTTTTTTCCTCATAATTGCAAGAAAAATACATAAAAATGCCGGATGAAACATGAGGAAACAGATGGAATTGTGAGTGGAAAATTGAATGAACCCTCTGAACGGTTTTCACTTTAAATGTTTTAGTATTCGCTAAAGTGAAGAGACACACTAACACTGTCCTAAAGCATTAATCTATTTCACCTCTTGAAAGGAAAACGCAGATTTAAAGCTCAGAGACATGGGTTTGCGCCTATAAAACAGAATTTCGAGATGTCCCAGCACTTTTACGATGTCGACAGATAAACACATCAGCCGCCTTTTATAATGACGTGAATTATAGGCCTCGATGAAAGAGCAGCTGTTTTTCTGTTATATATCTGTCTCATTCTTCATCTCTTAGATGCTTTGCGAAAGACGTTATCGTTATTTCTTTGCCAGAAAGACACTTGTAAAATATCCCACTGTATGATATCATGAAGAAACCACGGTTTATTAGCGATCTGCTCATCCAGAAAGAACTACAATTCACCCTGAGTTTCGCCTGTTATCACCAAATTCATGCACAAATCCGTCATCATCCTAAAAAAAGAAACCGACTCAGGTCTTCAGGATTCTGCTGCCTGCAGTATTTTCTTTCTGCTCTTGTATTTTCTTAAAAAAAAGTGTACACTGAGCTAGATATATGTAACTCAGG
This sequence comes from Enteromius viviparus, assembly GCA_032353835.1. Classification (NCBI taxonomy): domain Eukaryota; kingdom Metazoa; phylum Chordata; class Actinopteri; order Cypriniformes; family Cyprinidae; genus Enteromius; species Enteromius viviparus. The sequence goes on along the minus strand of JAUCNO010000500.1, from coordinate 8,503,625 downwards.
ATTCTTAGATGTGATCTGTATGTGCCATAATTCCTTTAACATTGTGTCTTTGCTCTTTGTAATGAATTTCCTGGGTTTGCTAAATAAAGCAGTTTGTAAATGCCTGTTTGGTTATAGTTTTGTAGTTGTCCTAAGTAAAAAATAAAGTGTAGGGCCTACTTTAATGCACTAAAATATACTAAAAGGTATATTAGGCTACAATCTTATTTTGTATGCTAAATTAAATTGTAAATATACACTACCTTTCAGAAATTTGGAGTCAGTAGGATATTTTACGGTTTTTAAAGATGTTACAGTAGTTTGCTGTTACACTACTGTTCAAAAGTTTGGGATCAGTGCATTTGTATTCCTTCTTTGAAAGAAATTAATACGTTTATTAACCAAGGCTATATTAAATGAGCAAAAAATGTAATTGCGTAGATTTACATTTTTGAAATTTTTATTTTTGGTAAGAAATTATGTTGTTTTTTTACTTTAGTTAAAAAAAGACATGTTTCAAAAAAATATGTTTGTCTGCACAACGGTTTCTAACATTGATAATTCTATAATAAATCAGCATAATTAGAGTGATTTCTGAAAGGATCATGTGACACTGAAGAGAGGAGTAATGATGATTTGTATCTCAGGAATAAATTACATTTTAAAATATATTCACACAGAAAACAGTTATTTTAAATTGAAATAATATTTCACAATATTAATTTTTTCTGGATTTTTAATCTAATAACTGCAGCCTTGATGAGCAGAAGAAACATCTTTAAACACCATTAAATATCTTACTGACCCCAAATTTCTGAACGGTAGTGTATAATACTAAAAATACATGCAAAGTATACACTAGACAGTAGTGCAGTTGCAAAAGTATATCTCCACAAAACGATGAATTTAAAATGCCTCATCGTGTTATCAAACATGACTGTGATTAGTCCAATCTGACGCGCGCTGACAAAAGTAACTGGTAACACGTGACATCTGGCGTTTATTTTAGCCGCGGTTTCAGTTCTGATAATAACGAAAATACCGTTTATGGTAGCTCTCCACTTGAAAACGCGCCGTTTAAAAATACAATCAAACCAAATCGTTGCATACTTTATTTGTGTGGTTTACGCTCAACGGCCTGCGCTACGTCATCAGCGCGCGCCGAATTCAACATGGCGAGTGTTGTTTAGCTGTTATTAATCTGCGGTTCCGAATAAACCCACAAGCATTGAATCTGGCAGCATTCTCTCATCGTTGTCCAACATGAGTGATGAGAAGCAAACAGAGGGTCGTAATTTCTTCATGGGGTACGATGACCTGAGCGACAGCAGCAGTGACTCGGACAGTCGTGAGTCCGGTGTGAAGAACCGAAACGAACCGGAGCCCTCCGGATCTTCTGAAGCGCAGAGCCGCAAGCGAGCCGCCGAGCCGCTACCCAAACCCGACGATCTGTTCCGGTCCGTCAGCAAACCCACGTTCCTCTACAACCCGCTCAATAAAGTCATCGACTGGGACAGAAGAGCCGTCAAAGCGCCGGAAGAGGTCAGCCTCTCACTCTCTCAATATTATACAGTATTTATTAAAACCGCCTGCGCCAGTTAATGTTGATTTTGAACTCTATAGCATTGCTGTTTAAAAGTGATTCCTAGCAGGTGGACTGGATTAATTTATTGGCGAGTTAACGAAAGTTTTCGTGTCTATTCATAGGATCTCACGAAATACAAACCGGAAGACGTAAGTGTGTGCGTAATAAGTACATCTAAAAATAATAATATAATAATTTTCCCTGTTAGAGTAGTTAATAATTAGTATAATTTAACCCTAATAAGGTCTCTGGGGTCAGCACGAACCCGACCACCTTTTTCTTAAGGAAAAAAATGTTTGCCTTCATCTCAGTGGAATAACATTTTGTGATTTTCCATCTGTTTACATGAAAAAAACTGTATTTGATTCGGTCCTCCTGAAGATATGTTTTTTTTTTACAAATAGGGTCTTCGGGATTTATATGGGAAATGCAAAAAAAAAAAACTTTAGTTTTAGAAACTTTAGAAAAAAAAAATGTTTCATTCGTCAAAAACAAACAAACAATTAATCCAGCATAAATCAAAATATTTATATACTTCGGCACAAATAGAATGTAGAAAAGACCTGATCTCTCACACACACACATATATGACTACATAACTGGATCGACAGAGAGCAAAGATGTGAAGTGGTGGGACATAATTCACAGACCTGCCCTTGCACACCAACACCCACAAATGCGCACACACACACACAATTTATTTTTAATGTCTTTCCTAATGGTAATATCTAAAAAATTCAGAAAGAAAATCCCAGTAGTTGTGTTATGATCAGTTGGTCATTACCAGTAAAATGAATGGGTCTCTATGGGCCCCCTACTGGTCAAAACTAATTATTACCTAAACTGTAACCAACATAGGTTTATTTCCAACCAACAGATGGCAGAATTATACACCCAACATCCAGAAATAACGTAAATCAAATTTAGGCCATCATTTAAGTGATTTTTCTATGAAAAATTAACATTTTATATGCAAACTAAAATGTAGTTGAAGAATTTTTGTGGTCCCAAAGTACCAAATATCGCAGAAAACCCAGCATTAATGTGTAGTTGAGAAGTAAACGAACAAAATGATATATTATTTGTATCATTAAAAATGTATTTGTTTTTCATAATGACCCCAAACACCCAATCTGTAAACAGTACATAAGGAACTTATTGTTTAACTTATTGTTTACCAACAGCCCCTTTGGTTTAATTCATGTTCTTTTCATATGAATAATGACACACAAATACATTAATAAGAGTATATAGGTTGGTGCGGTGTGAACATGACTCTTATTTTTCTCAATACTCCAAAGACAGCTTGAGCGTGCTTGTGTGTGTCTGTGCCTTTACTCTGTAAGTGACCTATTGTTTCAGCCTCCGAAAGAGTTTAAGGTGTGGAAGAACAACGCCGTTCCTCCCCCTCAGACGTATGTGACGGAGGAGAAGAAGAAAGGAGCTCCTGATGGGATGGACATGGCCATCAAATGGTCCAATGTATACGAAGACAACGGAGAAGACGCCCCTCAAGCCCACGGTGGCCCCGCCCACTTCCTGCCAGAGGAGGAGGAGTCACAGCAGCAAGACTCTGGTAACGTCTCTGTCTGTCTGTCTATCATTCTGTCTGTCTTAAAGCTGTTGTGAAGTGTCTGTCACTCTTTCTCTTCACAGATGACGATGAATCAGCGAAGTCAGCGAAGAAGCGTCGCGTGGAAACGTTCCAGCAGAAGGAGAAGAGGAAGCGGGACATCGGACAGGCCACATCAGATAAGAACTTTGTGGAAGAGGAGAAGCGGATCCTGCGTCAGTGTATCGAGTGACGCGCGCGCCGAGATTCAGCCCGCTTTTTAACCCCTCCATCCTCGGGACCTTTTAAATTATTATTTCAGCGTCACGTCCATGTGAAGAGGGTTGCTTTAATGATGCGTTTGTGTTTTGGACGTCGTTAGAAGTATGATTTCAAGTGTAAAGTTGTAGCTTGTAAGGAACGTCCTCCAGTGGTTGTGAGGTGTTCTGTATATTTCACATTATTTGTAGCTTCTCAAATGGATAAACTCCTTCTCCGAGTCTCTGTGTGTGTTTGCACTGATGTTTTACTGTCACCAGGTGGCGACACTCGAAAGCTCATTGAAAACCTGGAGTTGAAACAGTGTTCAGGAAGTTCTTTAGTAACTATAGGTTATGATCTCAAAAATGTATACACGTTAAAAGTGTTCATTCTTCTTTTTTTTGCCAGGAGCACAAAAGCAGACAATGTGTCTGTTTCTCTTTTTAATGCCAATAATCATCAGGATATTAAAGATTGTTTTATGAAGACATTTTGTAAATTTCCTACCATAAGTAAGTCTCAACTTTATTTTTGATTAGTAATATGCATTGCTTATTGCTAAAGACTTATTTAGGTGATTTTCTCAATATTTAGACTTTTTCTTGCACCCTCAGATGCCAAATATCCTAAAATCGTATGTCTTGTCCAAATATTATCTTGTCCTAACCATACATCAATGAAAAGCTTATTTACTCAGCTCATGTAAATCTCAATTTCCTAAACTTGTACCCTTATGACCCCAGGGTCACATATTTCATAGGGATATTATGGTAAATCTGTTTTTTGTATAATGGTGTGTGATAATATAGAACATGCACTAGTATAATGAATAAAGCTGTAGAGTTATTAAGGGTCATGTGATGTTGGAATTGAGTGTGTGAATGACTCTCTCATCATATCTTGTGTAAGAGTCTCGCTCCAGCTGTCTGTTCAGTGCAGCTGTGGCACGGATCTGTTTTCCCGTGGGATGAAGGATGTGAAAAGCGGGAGTAAGAAGTGATCAGAGGGATTCCAGGGCGTTCTGTCGTCTCCTGTGGACGTGAAGATGATAAGATTCCAGCGTGCAGGTATGTGCCCGGCCTTGTCTCAGACCTCACGCCTGAATGAACATCAGGAGATTCCTGCAGGATTCCCAGCGCCTGAAGTTCAGCACTCAACTATCATCTAGAACCGTTTTTTATTGCTCATTATCATTATGCGATACTTAAGTGTTTGTGCTTGTTTTTTACTTAATACGTTTTTATTCTATTTTTCCTGTTTTCAATGTTTTCTTCAGTTTTTTCATTGAGATATTTAAATTTACAAAGAATACATTTTGTTTATGGAAAAGGCCCTCACGAGCCCTATATATGGTTCTTTAATATAATATATATATATTTGTGTTTTATGTATTCATTGTAAAGACAGACATATATATAAAATTAATATTTTAATGTTTTTCTTTTTTATTGTCCGTTTTAATGTTAATTGCAGTTTCATTTAATTCATTCATTCACTTATTTGTTTTTATTTTTTAATTTTTTTAATGTTTGCATTTTCCTCTTTGTTTTAGATTGGGTTATTGTAGACATTTCAGTTATTTTGGTTTAAATTAAGTTAATATAAATTAAAAAGCTGAAATAAAAATGCATTTAACCTTAAATAGAATTTTCTATTCTATAGATTCCAGAATCTGTTCAGGTTTATTTTATTTAAGTAAAATATGTTATAAACTTTTACTAAGGTATAAAAATATAAATTAAACTCACTTTACCTAAGAAATTAAAACCATTTTTAAATGGTTAAAACTTTAGTTCAATAATCACCCAAACCCGGATATGTCTCAGATAGCATATATGTGCGTTTATATTTAATGCATCTACATCTGTGTGTGTCTATGTTTTATCTTCATGACTGCTTAGCAACACCCTAGCAACCACACAGCATTTTACCATCACAAACCTCGCTCACACTTTCTTCTGAAGATGTAAATATCAAGTTGTTCATGGAAGTGTCCTGCTCTGAGCTTTAACATGTTTTCTAGCTGCTGTGTTTCCTGCTAACTAAAGTTCCGGTGAATTAGCCCTCGTGGTAATGCACAGCGATATTTGTGCGTTCAGTGAATGATTGACCCTGTAAATGTGATTCACGAGCACATTATGACCAGTGACCACAAGCATGCGTCTGTTAAGTGTTTCCACAGAGCCTGACCTGGATTCCAGCGCGCGCTGGCGTCTTCCGGCCGGGCTGGAGTTCATGGAAACTCATGTCTGACGAGTCTCTGAGCGCTGAGACATACGGCCTTCATACATATTCAGATCTGAGCTTTCTGCTGCGTTTGTGTGTTATGAATGGGCTCGGCTGACAGTGTGTGTATTCATAAAAGGAAGAACGGTCGTCACGGTGATCGAGAGGCGGATGTCCGGACTGTCCGTCACCATAGCAACGAGAAACAGGAAGCAGTGACCATAAGTGGGATGCTGCACTAAAGTAGGCTACATCTGATTAAGTTGCCTACCTAGTGAGACTGAATGTTATTATAGACAAAAACAAACCAACAAAAAAACATTCATAACAGACCTGCCATGAGCTCTGAAGCTGTTAAGTAATGATTTATTTACTTTTTATTTATTGGTTTTGTTAAAGAAACCAACACACACATATATATGTCTATATACATATATATTTGTTTGTGATTTAGCTTATTATTATTTTTTACGTATTAGGCTTATTTATATGCATATAAATGGATATACAGGGTTTACAGAAAATGGTCCGAAAAAGGGAAAACATGCAGTGAGCAGCGGTTCTGTGGGAGAAAATGCCTTGTTGATGCCAACGGAGAA
>JAUCNO010000500.1:8466658-8491463 GCA_032353835.1 Enteromius viviparus | reverse complement strand
ATGTATGATTGAATAAATTAAATGAATCTATGATTATGAAAACAAATAATTCAAGATGAGAAATAAACTTTAGTTTTGTTTGTTTTTTAACATTAATGCCTATTAATTCTTTTACTGTCTATGAGTTCACTGTTCTGTATACAAACACAAAAGATTTCTATAATCATAAGGCTGCAGTCATAATGTAATATGGTATGCAGTCTTTAAGGAAGAAATTATTTCATTTATTGAAGTAACTGATTTATGATGTAGTTATGAATAGGGGATTAACAATCAAATAAATCCTCAGATGTTGTTTGCTTCTCTTGGCTCTCTCTGTCGGATGTTTGTGGAATCTGAAAGAAAAGCATGCGTCAGTGTTTTAATCGCAGGATCTCTGAAGGAAGAGATGAAGTGATTTGCAACTGTCTTTCATACAAAAATCCCGATTATTCCCAGAAGCCGGAGGCTGCCGGGACATGCAGGTGTGTTGATGGCATCTCTGCGTGCTTCGGTCCGTCTCAGACGTGCGCTGACAAGTTTGTAAACAAGAAGGCCGGAATATGAATGAGAGACACTTTCTTTCCCCTGCAGAGCACAGAGGCTGTCATTCCTCTGATGATGATCCCATTCAGACATAATCAGCCTATTAGTCCCCATCACTGTTGCGCTATAATCTGTTTAAACAGGCCTGATCATTACCTGTAATATAAACCCATCGCCAGCTCATCCAATATGCTCCACTCATAAATTAATGCTGTCGTTACGGCAACAACATCAGGTTTAATAACTCGCAGATTAAAAGTCCAATTAGGTTTATAGACTATTATAAACTACAGCAATTCTACAAACATGAAATTCAAATCTATTTTAGGTAACTTATAGATATTTCATATAAATATTTCAAAATGCTAACAACATCATTCCTGCATGACAGCCAGACTATTATTGTTTTTATCTATTATTAATTATATTTTTATATAATATATTTATCAGTTTATCAGATCAGTTTGGGTAAATTAAGTCTAATATAGGCAAATCTTTATTATTTTAAACAATTTAAATTATGCATTTAATATATACATGGTATTTAATATAATAATTTACTGCTTTTATACTATAGTATATTATATAATAAAAAATCGTCATACTCATCTTTTAATATAACATATTTTAAAGATATGATATATTCTTCATGTGTTCATATAAAAATAAAAGTGTGTGTGTATATATATATATATATATGATGTAAAGGGAAAACAAATAAAAGTATAATGTATTATAAATAGTCAATAAAGCAAATTTTATATTTGATAAAAAATATAAAGTAGATTAAATATGCAATAAAATATACATTTTTATATATAATTAAAATATATAGCTACATATATTCTATCAAAATTATACAAATGTTTACATAATATATAGAGAGCTTACTAATTTATTTAATATTTTTTAAGTATTATGTAAGTAGTTTGTCATCAGTACATGCAAGTGTTTTGGTTCGGAATAGTGCGCACTGCATACTTGCGAGCCTAGTTATTTGAGTGAATACTTACATTGAGTAGCCGCAGAGCTGCTGGTTGCATGTGGAGTTTGTTTGAGCTCCGCCTCTAAACCTTTAACCCCCACAGAAACTATCTGAACTATTTCAACACACATACACACACACATAGACACACAGAGAGAGAGAGAGAGAGAGAGAGAATGTGTGTGCGTGTGTGATTTGATTTCAGTGGATCATGGAGCTGCGCACTGACCGCGGTGTGTCGGAGTCTCCTGGCCGCGCAGATGCGCTTCTAACACGGCTACTTTTGCTCCGGAGCGCCGCTGAACGGAACTAAAGCTGGAGGATCGGATCGGTACCGATGGCTGATCCTCTGCGGAGGACAATTCTAGCCAAACTAAGGGGCAAGAAACCCAAAGGGAAAGACGCGAGCACCGCGAACCGGCCGAGAGAAGGTAAAGAAAAAGTTTCACAGACGCAAACAGAGAGAAATCTCATATCAAACGCGATGAGGGCTGAGCAGGGCTGTGCGAACGCGGATCCGGTTCCCCGGTGCTCCGGGGGTCCCGCTGATCAAAGCGAACGCACCGAGCTGAAGCGCTTCCACACGCCGCGGGTCCGCGGAGACTCGATCGGCTTCGGCGGCTGCGATTTAAGACCCAAGCGGGAGGCTTTGAAGCTAACAGATGGTCAAGATCTAAAGAATAAAGAGCCAAATGTTACATTACTCGAGCAAAAGGCCGGGAAAAACATTACGGGCGACTTTAGAAGCCCACAAACTCACGTGTTTGATTATATAGACGCGGAAAGCGATCTAATACAGGTTATAGAGAGTTCGCTGGAGTATCACGGAGATTTTAGGATGCCCGCGTTACAAAGTCCGACTTTTTTCCCCACTGATCTGGAAATAACACTGGCCCCCGGGCTGAGAGACGGGGCCCCTCGACACCACTCAGTTGACAGTGAGGACGACGATTATTATGATAACCAGATTCTGCCCTTTTATGAGTCGTACACTCAGTTGAGCGACCGAAATAAAAATAACGGTGAGCCAATATCGGCGTCGGGGTCTAACAAAACTGCACAAGAAACAGACAGACTGAAGTCGCAACTAAAAGAGGCGTATTATTTGCTAATAAACACAATGCATAACATCAGTTTCGACGGTCAGGTTGAAGATAACGGATTTGTGGATCAGGCCAGTAGCGCAACTCAATCCAACGATAGCGTTAGCACAGGAAGCGACGCGTCGGAAGAACGTCGTAACGATTCTGATTCGCCACTGTTTGCGTTTATTGAACAATGCGCGGAGGGTTTGACAGGATCATCGCAAAGCAGAAGCTTGCAGAATATTCGCAATGCAAATCCCAAACCGACGCTCCAGCGGTCGGTGAGTGATAGCAAGGTAAAGTACTCACCAAATCGCCAGGAAGAGCTGCAACCGGCAGTGGCATCGGGATGTGTGCCGCAAATGGCGAACCCTATGGAAACTCTACCGATGCCTGTTTCGACGCGGCAATCCTGCAACGATGCAGCGGTGCCCAAACATCCTGGGGTCACCGTCAACAAGATGCAGGAGTGGATGCAGAAAGGTCGCGTGCTTTCCTCCGAAATGAAGCAGAGGATCGCTGGTTCTTCGCTGAGAGCCAATCATGTGAGGCCGAAAACTGCGCGACAGCAGACAGGTATGGACGCCCGCTGTCGTGGAGGACCATCTCATTCATCTCACAATCTCCTGTGGAAAACGCTGGGAGAGCTTCTGGGTGTCTTTTAACCGGTGCCGGGTTTTTTCCTCCTCTTCCTTCATGACTAAAGCCCTGTTCACACCAAGAACAATAACTACACTAGTATCTGGAATTATAAGTGATTTTCGATAGTTTTCTTAGGACAACTTTGATTAACCTTCCAAATGATCCACTTCAAATGTTGACTTCTGTTAACTAAAGATATTAGTATATGCACTCGTCTGCCACTTTAAATAGCAAGATGGATTCTGATTGGCTGTCATTGTTTGTATCGTTCATCAGCTGTGCTGTCCTTTAATATTGAGACAAATGTTCATATCGTTATCTATATAGTTATTGTCCTTGGTGTGATTGGGCCTTAATGTGGTTTCACGTAACAGGTTTGGCAGAAGCGTGCCGGATGCTCGATTGGTTCCTCTCCACTAACACACTCACTCTCTGAATAATTCATTTCATGCTTGTCGTCTTGGTGATGGTGGTGGTTTTGTGCTGATGTTAATTGCGAATGTTTATTGTGTTGAGATGCTGGTAGCCTGATAAGACGTGAGCCAGCAGATGGTGTGTTATAAAGGTCACTCGTCCACTGGCAAGTGTGTATCCAAGAAAACGAGTGGTTGACAGCTTTCTTGTATCATGAAACCAACAGGAATCATTTTGTTTACTACTAAGTCTAGGGACATTTTATGCAAGTTTGTTGTATTGTGTGTGGAGCATGTCTTGCATGTAAACAAATGTTTTTGATAGATGAACTTTAAAATGCACGCTTTAAAGGAAGCAATGTAACAGCATTAGAGATCAAAAGATCTTTTCAGATTTAGGGATAAACCATTAACGCAAGCAGAATGCTCTTCGCTGCAGATTTAGAGGAAGTGGAAGTTCGTGGAGATTACATTCATGTGTTTGGTAGATGCTTTTATCCAAAGTGACTTCTAGAAATAGTGCACCCAAGATAAGTTTGTTTCATTATCAGATTTGGAGAAAGGCAGCATTGCATCACTTGCTCATCAATGGGTGCCGTCAGAATGAGAGTCACATCTTATTTCAGACTCAGTCTTCTCCAGATGTTAACTGATGGGCTGGAGAGCTGTGGGTTATCGTCAGCTGTTTGGATTCTCATTCTGACGGCACCCATTCACTCCATTGGTATGCAAGTGATTGTTTTTTTTTAATTCACTGTGCATTTCCTAAGAATAGAACCCTAAATAGACTTTAGGCCTTGCCAGTGCTTTTTCATGGACTGCAGCCAGGAAGCGTGTTTGTTTTCGAGAAGACACCTGTTGACACACACACACACACACAAAACTGGCTACACGTGTGCGTGTGTCTCCCTGACAACATTATGCTAAACAATTTCGCATCAAAAAATGTATGTGCTGGTGAGCCGGTGGTGTTTGTTTTGGGCCGGAGGGAGCTGTTCTCGAGTGAATTCCCGTCCCTTGGAAACGCGGAGCCCCAGGGAGGGAATATTTGGAATGCCAAGGCCGTCGTTTCACTTGTTTGCTCTCTGTTCCTGAGGGCTTGAATGCAGGCGGGGATTAGAAAAGAGACATTACACGTTCGTTAAGGTGGGATTAGTCCATCCTGTTATCCACAGCTTATTTTAATCTTAGGTGTCTGAGGTTTGAATGAGTGCACTCAACTTATTTTAGTAGCATCTGTTTAGATAGCCTGCTTTATTTTAGGAAAATGCTGGTTAATCTCACACAAACCTTTAAGAACATGCTCATCGCGTATTTAAAAAAAAAAAAAAAATTAGACCTGTTTTTTTATATTTAATTATTTGCATTGTAACATTATTTTATAATGTTGTATAATGTGACGTAATATTCACTGAAAATATTTTATATAATATTTTTGAAGAAAAATATTATGAAATGATACTTTATTTTAATTAATATATATTAATATTTACAAGTATACATTTTATATAAATATTTAATTGGTAAAATTTTACAAAAAGTGCTTATGAAGTCCCAACTACAATAATACATATAATTTATGCTGATTTTAATGATAAAAAAACATTATTCCCATTTATGGTTCTCTTCACTGTTACTGTATTTTTAGCAAACAAAAGAATATTACTATATTTCACCTTTTTTATCACATATGTATCTTAATTGTTATTTGCATTGTGTTGTTAATTTTTCACAATTTGGCATTAATTTGCCCCCTCTTACATTTTAATTACCAAAAGTATTGTTTGAAGAGCATAAACTATGCATATATATATATATGCATATATAACGTAAGATAAATTATATTTTCTATCAATTATTTCTTTAAATAATAAAATTGTACAAAATTCGTATATATATATATATATGTATATGTATATGAGGTTAATACTGTATGCAATGTAGTATTTCTTTTACTTCCTTTTATCGATGCTTTAATTATCCAGATTTTCTATTGTTACTGTATTTTAAAATAATGAGAATAGATTTTTGCAGTAAAAAAATGCGTGTTAAAAATGTCACTTTGCGAAATGACAAGAAAAAAAAACTTCTAAGAGCACTGCAGGTTCAGTGATGTACTGGCAAACCAGTGCAGTAACATTGTGTCCAGTGCTGCTCTAACGCAGCGATCTGATTGGCCGGCGGAGGCGATGACATCGTAACGAGATTGAATGTCAGAATGCGGCGCAGTGTTGGTGGAATGTCTGCAGTCTGAGACTCTGCTGTTCACAATCATGGGAATACTCTCGGATGAAGCAGACACTCTGACTCTTGTAAAGAAACACATTTTTAAACTTTTACAGGAGAACGTGTGTGAAAAGCCTGACTTTGTTTTTACTCTTGAATGTTTGAGTCAATCTTCGTGAAGTTTTCATGGCAAAACTTTTGGTGGAAAAAAGCAGTTTAAAATACAAAACTAGTGTTATTTTTGTCTTGAAGCATTAGTGGATATAAAAGATCCTTCAGTATTTTTTCATAAAAGTCAGTCTCCGTGAAACGAAAGCATCAAGACTGATTGTAATATCAGAAACATGTATTCACGCTGCAGTTTTAGAAACGTCTGATAGTAATGTTGTAGTAGAATAATAAAGAAGTGTCAAGCAGTTAAAATGACACATAATTCTGCTCGGCAAGGCTGCAGTCATTTGATAAAAAGGATAAGATATTATAATTTAAATGAATGGTTTTCTATTTTAACATACTCCAAAATAGAATTTCTTTCTGTGCTCAAAGCTTCATTTTCAGCATCATTACTCCATTCTTCAGTCACTTCAGAAATCACTTTAATTATGCTGATGCATTATCGCTGATATAGAAATATTACAAACATTTAAATAAATGTTTTTTCTCTGGATTTATGATTGTTATAGCATTCAAATGAGAAAATGTGCTCCAAACAGTGTTCTAGTTTCCTAGAGCTTCGTCTGCTGCTTCGTATTAGATGTTGATTCTTGGGTAGTGTTTGCATCAGTTGTTTTCCCGCTGTTATTATTTCAGATCGAATCTACTGCTCCGTATTTACACGTGTCTAAAGTTCACACTTGTGTGTGTGTGTGTGTGTGTGTGATATTCATCACATTATGAAGAGCAAATGTCCCCACAGTGATTGTAATTCCAGTAGATTTTGTTTTTGTTGGGACGTGTTTTTGGTCGAGTGTGTGTGTGTGTGTGATGAAGACTGCGGGGTCTGGGTTACTGTGAGGTTACACAGTTCAAAGCTCAGCTCTGACGCCCGTACAGGGTCTTTCATGACGGAGAACGAGCTGTTACACGCCCAGGATTCCTCTGAACACACACACACACACAGAGCAGTCTTCAGTGAACTTCATCAGTTGTTAAAGCATCTCTATTCTGCAGCGTGTTCTTAAGATACAATCAGTCTTTTTAAAATTAATTCATTTTTAATTTTAATTTTAGTTAACATTTTGCCAGTTTTCTTGCTTTTTATAGTAATTTTTATTCTTTTTTAAATAAGTTTTATTAATGTAGTTGGATTTTATTTCTGTTTTAGTAAAAATGTGCATAAATTAACTTTATTTTTTATTATTTATTATTGTTTTTGTTCATCTATATATTTATTTATCTCTCATATAGTATTTCATTAATGAATGAACTGATTTTCCTTCTTTAAATTAATTTATTAAGTCAATAATTTAGCATTTTTATCATATATTTATTTATTTAGCTATTTTTCCATCACATATTGCAGTCAATCTCTCTTATTTGTACATTTATTAATGTATTTAGGTATTTCATATTTAACCCTTTCTTTAGCCTTTTTGAGTCGATCTGCATTTCTGATTTATTCAGAAGCTTTATTTATTTGTTTATTTATTTTCTCTGTATAAGTCAGACATTGTGATCGTGGCTTCAGTACAACAAATGATCAACACATCGTCAAACACCGGAAACATGCATTAATTTTACCGTCCCACACTTCAGCTGAAATCATAACGGTTGAGTTTCTGGTTAATTAACACACAGCAGGATATGTATTGCTGTGATTGTGGATGTTGTGCAGAAAATAGTTCATTTAGATGGATTTCCAGCTAATATGAGCGCAGACTGAATCTGATCACGTGAGGCTGTTTTTCAGTGATCGGGGCGAATCTCACCCGTATCTCCAACACCTTGTTTTCGCCTTTCCACCGCGTTCTTAGAGGAGAATCATCAGAGCGGGAAAGAGCTGCTAAAGAGCTTAGCTCTTCGGTTCAAATCCAGCTTGCATAAGCGCAGTGTCACATGACTGTGTTGTTGGTGAATGCTGGAGCTGTAATAACACATCTGAGCGCCTCTAATCATATACTGAGCGTTTAGCAGTGAAACGCTCCAGGTGTGTTTGGATTGACCTGCCCTCATTCACCCCAGACCCGCTCTGACCCACAGCCCAGAGGATCATGGGTATCACAACAGTCTTTACTGACACGCCACACTTCAGACACACATACAAGAACATGCAGAAATACTGTACTTTTTATAGATGCTTGACTATTTAAATATTTAAAATACTTGTATAAATATTTTAAATATTTATCGTTTTTGGTAATCTATTTATTAAAAGTTAGGTCAATATTTGAAATATTTGTTTACATGTTTTTAAAAATATATTTGAATCTTTAAAAAATATTTAAAGATTAAAGATAAATATAAACGTTATTAAAATATTCTAAATATTTGTCTAAAATGAGAAATGTTTGTGTTAATATTTATTTACTTTAAAAGATATTTTTGTAAATATGTTTTAAAAATATTTATTTTTAAAAGACTAGATATTTCAGTAAATTACAATCTATAGAAGCAAGAAAATGTTGAAATATATATATATATATATATAAATAGAATTGAAAAACTAATTTATATTATTTATAATATTTATATATATATTGATAGATATCAAATATGAATGCGTTTTTTGATTTATACCTTTAGTAGCAACATTCAGAATTGTTCTCCAGTTTTTGATTCAGGTTTGATCACAGCAGTTTTTAATTTTAAACTGTATGAATATTTCTACATTTTCTGAGCAGAAGAGACTTCTTTGACAAACATGACGAAGTCCTGCGGAGCTCAGAGAGTTCTGATATATTTGTGTTTTGTTGAGGTAGTAAAGTGTAACCCTGGCTGCTGTTTGGTCTCGTATCCCAGAATGCCGTGGGCTGACTCACTCTGACTGGCTCGGAACAGCAGTGTTTGAGTTGTATTTGACCTCTCAGACACACACACACACACACACACACATCCTTAGAGCTCGTGTTCCTGTATGAAGAATTCACTCAGACATGAGAGCTGTTGTATATGTGTTAATATGCCACTTTTATTCCAGTGTAATTGTTTGTCGTTTTATTATGTGATTTAGTTATTTTTATTATTCTGTAATTTCTGACATTATGATTTTTATTATTAGAATTTGTACTATTTTTTTCCAATATATTTTTTGCCATTTTATTTTATTTCCGTAAGTAATAAAATAGTTTTGACTTATTTCCAGCTTTTATTTTTGTATTTTCGACTTTCGTTTTAGTTAAATCTTTTTATTATTTCAAGGGTTTTTCTATTTACATTTTTTTTATTAATAGTTAAATTTTTTTTTTTTTGCAATTCTAGTAACTTAAATCCATTAGTTGCCAAAGTAACATTTCTTATGTTTGTTTATTCTGATATTATATATTGATCTTTTGAAATAGCTTTTATATTATTATTTAACTTAATTTTTAGTAATATTGTTATGTGTTTGTGTCATTTATAACACACACAACATATATCTAAAGTTTTTTTTTTTTCAGTTAGTAATTGTAATATTTCAGATTACACTTATTTCTTATTTTTTATTACGTAATGATAAACGGTGTTTAACGCAGTGTTATGCATTATACGATGTTGAAGTTCACATCGTAAAGCTGTACCCGATTCGCTTAAAAAAGCACTTCCACGGTAGTCCTTGCTAACTGCAGTAGTTGACGTATTCTCTCAGAAAGCACCTCTAGTAGGTATAGTTTTGGTACAAGATCTGTGGAGCGCTGCAGCGGTAGACCAATCATAAAGGACTGCTCCATCTGACCAATCACAGCAGTGAGGGCTCACGGAGAGGCGGGGTTTAGACAGATCTTCGAACTGCTTCACACGAGTCGTTTACCAATCAAAATGTATTAGTTGTTCTATATTTCGCAATAGTTTTAATTTATATATATTAATTTATATACAGTTTTAGTTTAATTTCAATTAGTGCATATTCCAGTTAGTTGTCAAGGTAACATTTCTTATTTTTAAATTTCAGTTGTTTGTCTAATCTATTTAATTATATTTTGGCTTAATTCCAACGAAAGTGTTTTAACAGCTCCGTTTTCTTAAACTTTAACAGCTGTAGAGATGTGAAGGGTTTCATGATAAAAGACGCTGTCAGTCTGGTTTTGAGAAAACAGTAAATGGCTGGTTTTGTTTGATCTAACCGGAAGTGTTTGCATGTTGTGTGCTAGCGGCCGTCTTTGGAGGAGCTGAAGTAGTGTTGTTTGTGTTTGCAGCAGCGATGCGTCAGGCCTCATTAAACCACATCACGGTGTCTAAGAAGCGTCAGTGGCTCCAGCAGAGCTCGGTCACAGCGCCTCCTGCAGCCGAGGAGGAGCACCCGCACACACACTCGCCGCCCAACACACTCCTGACCGACAGAGGTGTGTATTCGCTCACAGAACATTTTAATAGTCCACATATCTGTCCCATTTTTTTTTCTTTGTCTAATTAAGTATGACTGTACTTCAGTGACTTATAAAAGTCCAGTAAAGATTACATTTTTTCAAAAGCAATTTGTGTGTGGTTTGTGATTTCAGCTTTATTGTAGTTAACCAAAATGTATTTAATTAATAATTAAATTAATAGTCTTGGTTAATGATGACAGCACTGATATAAGAATACAATGCACAAGCACATAACAGAATTACTCAAACTGAACTAAATTAGAAATGAAACATTTTCTTTTTCTAAATTAAATGTACATTTTTCATAAATATATATATTTAATTTTTTTATAATTAAATTTATTATTTCAGTTTCACTTTTATTTTAGCTAATCATTTTAGTATTTTATTTTCAAATATTTTATTTACCTTTTTTCCAGTTTTACATCTAATATAATTAATTTGATTCCACATTTAATTAAATTAACAACTATTTTAATCATTTTTGTTTTTAATTTAGTTCATTTTTATTCTTTTAGTTATTGTAGTTGTCTTTTTGATATTTATTTTATTATTTATTTTGGGGAGGGGGGGTACATTTCTAAATCATTTATTTATTTTTAGTATTTAATTTGTTTTTATTTCAGTTTTAGGTTTATTTCAGTTTACAGTTTTAGTACTTCAACCTTTTATTTTATTTATATTTTATAATTTATAATTTTATAATTATTTATATTTTTGATATTATTTATATATTTTATTTTATTTATTTATTTATTATTTATTATGATTTCAGTTTCACTTTAATTCACTATCTAATACTCATATTTGATATAATATTGAATGTTTTGCTCATACTGTTGACTATTAGACTCTAGTATTTCCAGCCGCACTGATCTCTGGTGTTGTTAATGGTGAGGTCCAGAGGTTTTGATGGTGTTTGTTGATGTCTGCAGAAGCTGCTAAAGTCAAACACCCTCAGCTCCGGAGCGACCCGGTAGAGGAGAATGACGCCGACGACGAGGGAGAGATCTGGTATAACCCCATCCCGGAGGATGAGGAGACGGATCCGGTCATCAGGGTGCAGACGAGACGAGCCGAGGCAGAGGAGAGGCAGACGCTGGACGAGAGCAAAGCTTCAGGTGCGGAGATCAGAGCATAACTGACCTGTCTGAGTTCAAATCTGTCTGCTCTTGAGAGGGTTTAAACACGTGGAGATGAAGACTCAGTCATCCGCATGAAAAACTGAAAATGTGATAAAAAAGTGCTGCACTAAAAAAATAAACAAGAAAATGTCAAAATAATGCATTGCATTAAATGTGAAATGTACAGTAGATTGTTTGAAATACTATTGTCTTGGAAGCAATTCAAATTTATTTATTTATTTATTTTTTTTACAATACATGCTGCACAGTAAGGCCCAGATATTCGTGATTATAAAAAAAGGCAACAATCATAATAATAACAACAACAAAAAAACAACAATAAAATATACAAATAATATTTTTTTTACTTTTGTGAAATTAGACTGTAAAATAATACAAAAAAAGTATTATATTACTAAACTTCGAAATATTACTATAGTCACATTTGACTGCAAATAGTTTAAAGAAAACAATATAATAATAGGTATTGTTATTATTTTATTTGAAACATGAGCGTGCATTCACAAAAATATAAAACAAACAGGACGTTGAGAAAAATAAACAAACAAACAAAAAATAATAATAATAGTCGTTTTTTTTTTGTTTTTTTTTACTTGACAAAACAACAGTAACATTGTAACACTAATATTTATAGTTTCCTAATTTTAATTTCTGTTTTGATGGAAACCAAGCGCTTCTTATCATAGTGTGTGTATATTCAGCATCTTCAGTGCTTGTATAAATCATTTATTTATATAAAAATCCCGCTAAGCCAAGTTTTCTGTAAGTTTAGCTCAGGTTTCTCTGGACTGGCTCAGCTCTATATTTAGCGAGGTATGAATGCGTGAGATAATTCAGTAATACAGTCAGGTCTATTAAAGACTGCTGTCAGTGAACTAGTGAAGCTGTCAGAGTCACGCTTCCCTGGACGCTAGTCTTTAAGTTCACGTCTGTTAGCGGCTGCTAGCGTCTCCTCAGTTTGCTTGACCAGTGCTAGTTTGATGTGGTGACATTAGTTTAGCGGATGAAGTTAAACCTGGTTGTATCTGTGCGGGCGAATTAGTTTCAAACGAAATCTGAATTTATTTCAGATGAAGCACTAGAATAACAATTTTATATTTTATATAGTCGTTGTTGTGGCTTTTCAGTGAAGTTTTCAGTGCGTTGGTTGAGCTTGTGTGTGTGTGTGTGTGTGTGTTTTAGGCTCTGTTCTGAATGCTGTGTTGTGTTCCATTCCGGAACTTTCCTGGTGTGTTGTTGACTTTAGCTCGCGGCTGCATGAGCGCCCCAACACCCCTTGAAACATGAGCGCCTTTTACATAACTGATGACACAGAGACAGTAACATTACCCACAATCCCATGGGTGGCAGGTAACCAGATCTGAGTGTGGGGTTGTGAAAGGCAGCCGTCCACCCTGACCTTGTGGGTGTGTTTGCCTGTATGTGTGTGTTTTTGTGTATTTGCTAATATATGTGTGTGTGTGTGTGTGTGTGCGATTCAGAGTTGTGAAATGTTCCAAACTGAATTTGCAGTGGCTTTGAAAGATTCCTGAATTTCAATTGTAACATGACACAGAACTGTCATTCTCATATTTAAATAAGTAACGTTTAAATGGAATGAAAGTCAAATATATTCATGTAACTGCTGTAAGTTTACATTTAGCATTTCACTTTATTTTTTGAATGTACGATTAATATTATATTTGTATTTAAAGTTGTTATAATAATATAGAATATAATAATACTATTATTTAATATATAATCTCTCACATGCACAAGACACACTTTTTAAATGTATATTTAAATTAACAAAGGATAGTGTTGGAAGGTTGCATATTTTCGAACAATTCATAAAATTCTCTAAAAGCAACGTTCTGTAAAACTCTATTGCATTTATCTCAGAGAAATATAATCTAAATATAGTTTACATTTTCAGTTATGGAATAAAGCTTTACAATTGAATGATTCATTGACATTTTAGAGCTTGTGTTGGATGAATGCCTCGACTGGGATTCTGTTTGAATTTCATTCAATTGTAATTCAGTAGATTCCTCTTCCTGTCATTTCTATTCAAATTCCAATTCAGCATCCCGTGGGGTGTGAGCAGTGCCGTTCAAATTCACACTCATGAATTCAACGACAGCGTTAAAATATTAAGGTCTGATTTTTGCCTAGCCCTTTGTGTATGTGTGTGTGTGTGTGTGTGTGTGTGTGTGTAACGGAGCTGTGCTTCTAAAAGAAGCTCTTGAATCATTTAGAGAGCAGATCTGTGATCCATGACATCAGACTTCACGATCTCAGATAAATGCTCCAGTTTTCTCTGTCACTAATGGCACGGTGTGTGTGTGTGTGTGTGTGTGTGACAGATTTAAGCCTGTAAAATGTCTTCTGACACCCTATAATTAGTGTGACTAGTGACCAGATCGACCCACTCACCACCTGTCACAATCAAAAATGTCACACACACACACACACACACACAGTGAGTGTTATCAACAACATACATTTTTGCAAGTTACAGTATATAAAAATTATATTTTTAAATGATATAAAGCATTTAAATAAGTCTAGTGTTTTGATTTGAGATGCAGTATTCTGAGTGGACAAGAGCAGGGGTGTGTGTCTTTTGGAATGCAACCTGCCTCCTAATCTGGGCCCCTGAGACTCTGTGTGTGTGTGTGTGAGGCGTCACATATTTACATCTCGGTTTTCAGTTATGTGTAGGGATTTATAATGTTAAATTAGTTAGGGCTACATGAATATTAAGTAGCTATAATTGCATTAATTAATCAGGATTGTTTATTGGGCATTTGCATACAATTATTTGCTCAAAAATACAGTAAAAACATGTGCATTTACTTGTACATAATTAGTGGCTTTTGATCAGATTGTAAAAAGTGGGCCGTGATATTATTGGTTAACATTATTTTGCTCCGCCCACATGGCCTTGGTGACATCACTGTGAATGCCATTTCAGGGACACGCAAAAAAAATAATTTTCTACAGAAAAGCATGCACTGAGAGACAACCAACTAGATAAATGCACGCGGTGTAGTTAAGACTTCTAATTGTGCAAATAGTGAGTCTAACCCAGTTTAGTGTCAGAGCTTAGAGGGGTTAAGTCTTGGGGTACTCTGAAACACAAGAAATATATGTAAATGATAAAAACATTTTTACAACATTTTAAAAATGCACACACATTTGCGAAGCCAAAGTGTGAACCTCTGCCCCATCTCCTCCACATCAATCTTTCTCTTTCTCCTTGCCTCCCTCTCTTTTGGTCTCTTCACACTGGCATGTCTGTCTCTCTCTCTCTTTAACAGAATCGGGTCTTTGTTTTATCTGGGTGGGTAAAAAGTACCAGATCAAACAGCGGGTATTGAAGGAGGCCCTGAACTGTGGCAACAGAGCCGCTGTTGCAGTAAAACAGATCAACTGGTCTTGTGATCAGAGCGAAAGAGAGGGAGAGGTAGAGGAAGGAGACTGATTTGGGTTGCATGTTCAAGAAATCTGATTTGTCAGCCACTGGATAATGACTGCGGTAACACGCTGTGGAGATAACTGCATCCCAGGTCCAGAAGTCTCTCGTAAAAGGAAATCTACTAATCGAGAGAGCAAGAGCAAATTGTGCTGAGGCTGAAGGAGTGATTTAACCACAGCGCTCTTGGCCAATGGAAGGTCTGGTTAATCGCTCCGCTCTGGAATGTTCCACAGATGTTCTTTGTTTTTGATGTGTTCGACTTAGCTGGAAAGGGACTTTTTGGGATATATGTAGTTATTATGGCATGTATGTGCATAGAGCAAAGGGGAATCCTGCGGAGTGGGAGCGAACAGGCCAGAAGCAATAGGAAAGAATTATGGACAATGGATCAAATTTATTTAAAGTTATTGGGGTTGTTCAAAGTACGCAAGTTAACTAAAGGAATAATTGATTGATTTTTTTTCCAAATGAGGAGTTTAATAATCGTGTGGTGTAAGATTCACTTAAAACATATACCGACAAATGGGATTAAGTTCATCTAAGGGTCAGCTAAGACCTGGGGGACAGTGACTAATTAATGAGTCATTGCACTAATTAAACTTTCCTCTTTCAATCCACAGATCCTTCAGAGCAGTCCACTGGTGGACTTTCTCCTCCTTCTAGTCCTAACCCAGCTAAAAGGAGCACTACTATCAACTGGTCTTTTCCTGATAAAATCAAGTCACCAAGGACTGTCCGGAAACTCTCTATGAAGATGAAGAAACTGCCTGATCTGAGTCGGAAGCTTAGTGTTAAAGGGAACCCATCTAGCAATGTGGCCATCAGCAACACCCAAACAGAACCCAGGGCTCACTTACCAAGAGCCAATGGGATGGCAGAGCTGGGACAGTCCCAATCCAGACTGTCCCCGGCAGGTGTGACGACTGCATTGGCAAGCGGGAATGTGATTTGGAGGTACCATTTGGACAGTAGTGTTTCTACGCAGCACAACTTTGATAAGAGGAGGAGCAACAGTGGTGGCATTCCCAAATCAGCAAGTAAGGGAGGTTACCTAAGTGATGGAGACTCGCCCGAACTTGTCGCCAAGTCAGGAAAGCATGGAAACTCGGAAAGAAAGAACGCTAAAGCCCGGGACAAAGATCCCAATGGGAACAGCGGAAGTCCAAGGCTCCCTGGCACGGAGCTGGATATCGACGCTTTCCGTTCGTATAGTTTCTCGGAGCAGCCAAAGTGCCTAACGTACATCTCTGGACTAATGAGTCTGCACTTCTATGGCGCAGAGGACCTGAAGCCACCGCGGGTTGATTCCCGCGACATCTACTGCGCCATCCAGGTGGACACTGTCAACAAAGCTCGCACGGCCTTGCTGACCTGTCGGACAGCTTTCCTGGACATGGACCACACCTTCAACATTGAGTTGGAGAAAGCGCAGCACCTCAAACTTGTCGTTTTCAGTTGGGAGTCCACACCACGAAGGAACAGGGTGTGCTGCCATGGAACAGTGGTTCTCCCGGCCTTGTTTCGTGTGAGTAAGACGCACCAGCTTGCGGTCCGCCTGGAACCACGAGGAATGATCTATGTGAAGCTGAGCCTCATGGAGCAGAGGCAGAACTCTCGTGATGGCCAGGCGGGGGATCACGAAAGGCAGGTGTTTGGCGTAGAGGCTTGGCGCGTGGTGGAACGGGAAACTTCAGGATTAATGGTTCCACTCCTCATCGAGAAATGCATCTCTGAGATCGAGAGAAGAGGTTGTCAGGTGAGTGACTGGAACAGATCTTTATGGTTCTTTAACTTAAATGCAGTTACAAACTAAATCAATAACTTAAAGGTGAAGTGTTTATTTAATTTGCTGTCAGTACTACTATTCAAGTTTAATCTGCAATTAGATGTAAGCCATTGTTATGTTGTCTTTCTAAAGAGTGCCACATGATAGCAACTTCAAAATAGTCCTTGACAAGCTTGATAAATTGACTTCTTTTTTTGATTGAGATGTTGACTTATCTTAAGATTGCCAGACTGTAACACCTTCAAAAAAGTCTTAGATAAGTTTGAGGCAATGACTCTTTGAAGAGGGTCTCAATGGTTCACCTTCAAAAGAGTCGTAAACGAGTTTGGGGTCAGAAAGAGCAGTAAGAATGCTTGGGAAACGTCTTCTGGGTTCTTTTAGTTGTAATCGATCCCGCTAGTTCCCCATTACATATTATCCTTAAAGTGTATTTCCATTGCTATGTTCAGTCTACAGGCCCAAAAGTGGACCAAATACAATTTACACTTGTATGCGAGCAGTGTGAAAAGCACAAACCTTGTGAAATCTGATCTTTCCAATTTCTGCTTTGGGCCACTTCCATGTATCATCTGAAGTCCAATGTTTTGCAATGCGACCTTAGTCTGAAGAGTCACATCAGGATTCATGGTTGTTTCTTAGTTCTCTTTGGATGACGTCAATCACTTTAAAGGTTTGATGTACCAATAGTTTCTTGGTTGATATGGAAGAAAGCTACTGTCAATGGAAGGACAGTGCGGTATGCAAGTATAGCCTGGGCCTGCCCATACTTCCTTTGACACTACATTCATTACATTCGCGAGCAAAGTTAGTCTGGCCAAGCTGCAGTTTTAGACCATTTCTGTTCTGAAAATAGTGGGAACCAATGACAAATGAGCTCCCCCGCCAACGACTGAGGCATGTGTAACGCAGCAATTCTGCGACCATACTGGCTTTCAAACATGAATTGTACCAAGCAGCAACAATCATTCGACTCTGCTGTTGCAGCTGTTTTAAGACATTTTCATGAAAGGTTTTCTTTGTAATTAAAGTAATTAAAGACATTTTCCTACTGCTTTAATAAAGCTAGCTACAATTGGTTACGGTGTCTTCGGGTCTGTCGTAACGCATACTGTACGTCATCAGAATGAGTGGTCTGATTGGTTGTAGATTCGTCCAGTAGTATACAGAGGCATCTGATGGACGCAGGTTAAGCTGTAGTAAGGTAGCTTTGCCAGACTAAGCTTGTATGAGCTTTATTGTCGCGGAAGCCAGGCTAGTACAATCATGCAGCTGATTATGTAGATTAGATTTTACACACGATGACTTCTAGTCATTACTGTAATACATTGATTACAGTAAGTCATAATGGTAAACATAAACTGTCAACCAAATTTTCTACGCAATTCTTTTCATATACAGTCTTTTTCAATCAACATCCCACATACAGTACTGTCTTCTGCAGTACAGTACAGTTAATGCCATAACTAATGCCATATAGTTCTTAAATTAGGTAGTACTAGCAGAGTATACTGTCATATTGACAACATAACTAAGCATTTAGCCTACAGTATCTTGTTTGTGAACAATGACACAAGCACATCAGGCATGCGAGAGGATTTTACCCCTGCTGTTTGTCAAGAGCCAGTATAGTCTTTGATATAATGAACAAAACCTAATAATCACACTCTCCTGCATTATTGAGAATAATCCAAAGAGCATCAACATCATAAAACGTCTTATTAATTTTCAGATTTTATTTAAATTTTGAATCAAAGACATCCAATGTGGACTCATAGTGCACAAAGATACTGGCCATTAAGACATTTTATGGCTGATGAATTCTCTCAATTTATCCACTATTGGCAGGTGAAACAAAACGTTAGATCACACCAAGGCCTGCTGTAATGACACCAGTGGCTCTGACAGTCTCTTGTGCGCTGAGAAAGACGATCACGGTGTGATATGAAACATGTTTCGTGTCACGGTCTGGTCATCTCAGATGAGTCCTCCAACATTTATGAGCTCATAAATATGCATTAATGTTTTGCAGGTCTGCAGGCTTGAATAAACACGACCATGTGATGTGTTATGAATGGCTGCTGACCCCCAGCCAAGCGAGAAGAAAAGTGAAGAGGCAAGGCTACAAATCCAGAAGCACAGAGGGTGCTAGCAGATAAATACAGACACAAGTTAGTGATCCCTGATAGACAGGGAAAGAGCAGGTTACATCACACATACTGTCACAGAGGAACCTGCAGATGATCCAGGACAAGACCCGCCGCTCCCATGATTCTCTGCAGAGAATCCACACACTTGTCACTTTCCAAACGGACTCAGTTTTAACTGCATCGGTCTCTGTACCAACAACCAGTTTTTAAAACAACTTAAATCTAGATAAAAACTGCACGATGATATTTTAACCTGTCTACCATAACAGCAAACAATATAGCGTATCTGGACTCTGTAAACAAATCACCTTTATCTTTAAGAAGTAAAATAAAATAAAATATGCTGTGCAATATATTCACTGCCGTTCCAAATTTGAGATCAGTAAAACATATTTAATGTTTAATTTGTATTATTTTATTTTTAATGGAGTTTTATCAAGCCTTTATTTATTTCATTTAACCCTCTGGGGCCTTTTTTTTTTTTTTTTTTACCTGTGATACTTTACTGTGAAAGTCTTTACTATCATGGGGGGACTTTTTATGGGACTTTTTAAAAATTTTCTTTAAATAATTAAAAAAAAAAAAAAAAAATTACTACTATTATTATTATTATTATTATCATTATAACTATTATTAGATTAAAGTATGTATACGTGTATATATGTCTACTGTATGTTTGTTATTGTACAAGTACACAAACAGGAATGGTGTATGTTTATGGAGGTGTATATGTATTTAATTGTACTGTATGTGGGTTATTTATTTTTATTTCATTTTTGATTTTCTGGCATGGGGATTGGGGGATTGTGTTCTAAAAAGTGAAAGGCTTAAAAAAATATTTTCTAAATATTTTTGGGGAAAAAAATCTATTTTGAGTATATATTGTTTTTTATTTACATAAAGTACATACATTCACATACACCTTTTCTTTCTTTCTTTTTTAATTGTATTTTATTTATTTATAAATGTTTTTTTTTACACTATTTTATTTTTTACCAAATTACTGTAGATGAGGCGCAAATGTGTTTCATGTGATAAACAAGTTGTGACAACATAATCAAATCAGCTTGCAATGTCATCAAAACGGCATTAAATTACACTAAAATATTTTCTCAAATGTAGTTTTTGGAAGTGGAAAGGGGATATATAGCTTCAAAAAAGAGAACAAGCATTTTTCAATAAAACATTTGAAAATTCACTTCTGATCTAATGCATGCCACATAGACCAACAATTATAAAACAGCACAAAAACCTTGTCCTGCACGGACGGCCTCCAACACACACGGTGAGGGACGTTTCTCCTCGATTACAAATGCAAATAAGAAACATGAACAGAGACCAGTCCAACATCCACCGCTGGAGACAAATAACCTCTGAGTGTGAATATATTTGAATATCTGTATTCATGAAGCCGGGGTCAGAGAGAGAAGAGTGTTCTTACCCCACTGTAGAGGAGCCAGCTGCAGATGTTCTAGTATGAGCTGGTTGAGGACGCCCTCCACGCTGGCCTCCCCGTGGCGCTGAAGGGACGAGTGCACATTTGGTCAAGGAAAACATGGCCTATTTGTAACACCCAAAACTGCTGCTGCACTGAAACTCAAAACACATTTGATCAGAACGTCCTACAGTATGACTCTCTAACTTACTGATCGTTATCAAGCCTTCAGAACAATAATGCGTTAAATTAGCCAAGCGGCGAGCATGGAGACGATGAGCGTGTAGAAGGAGGTGCAATATTTGAGCACAGCGACTCTAGTAACAGTGTCGAGAACAAAAGCTCATTACGTAACGGCAGTGATGCTATCAGAAGCCTCTGATGACTGTTAGCTGTGTAATGATGCTGAGCGCTGCGTTGACTCTGAGAGATGGCCTTCTTCTCAACTCATGTACTGTACTGGTAGGTACTGGTAAGTATATGCAGAAAGGAAGAGATTTCTACAGTCAGATATGGACAGCTATATTAATAAAAAACTAACTGACTTAGTAGTTGACCAAAACTTTTAATTTACTCAAACTTTGACTATTCAGAGAATGCATGGTTTAGTTTTCTTATAGGAACAGATTTGGAGAAGTATAGCATCACATCCTCTGCAGTGAATGGGTGCCGTCAGAATGGGAGTCCAAAAATCGTATAAAACACAACTCCAGTCCTTCAGTTTATGTTTTGTGAAGCAAAAAACTGCCATGTTTTTAAGTTAAGTTAACTTTTATAAGGTTTTCTTGCGTGTCAGCACCAAAGAGACATTACAAATGTTGTGTTTTGGGACGCACCACAAACATAGAAGTCTCCATAGACACCCTCTGAATCTGAGCTGATAAGGACAGTGTGGTAAAAGGGTGACTCCCCTTAAACCTGTAAAAGATTTGCTTCTCTTTGGAACACAATTTAAGATATTTTGGATGGAAACTAGGAGGCTGTGAATGTTCCATTGACTGTCACGGTCCAGAAAAGCATGATAGACATGGTCAGAATACTCCATCTGCCATCAACAACTTTATTCTACAATCCATCTCCTCCGTGTTTCTCTGCATCACCGGAGCTATTTTTGTGGACTATTTTTGACAGTGTCTTACATACTTTTCTGGACCTTGACAGTGTTCATTATTTGGCAGTCAATCAAAAGCCTTCCAGTTTTCATCCAAAATACCCAACACGGTCTCACGAGCAATTCGTACATATTCGTACGAGGTGCCAAATTTGTGCCAATTGGTACTAATTCGTACGACCTCACTTGTACGATTTCGTGCGATTTGTCTAAAACCACGTGATGGGTAGGTTTAGGTGCGGGGTTGTGATTAGGTCATTCGTACAAATTGCCATCATGTAAAATATGAACGATTTAGAATTAATCGTATGAATTCGTATGAATCACCTCATAAAATATGTACGAATTGGAGTGAGATCAGGTTGAAATGAATGACATTTTTTTTTTTTTGGGGTGGAGTAACCCTTTAAGGTTCATTTTCGAAGAAAACGTAATGGGGGAAAAAGTTGATTCTGAAAGAGGAATTAACATACATTTTTCTACCATTGTCTCTGTCTGCTTTCACTGATGCTTACGTCACCAGCTACCAGAATGATCATAAACTAAAAATGAAATGCAAAGTTAAAATTGCATTTGAAAGCTATGTGAAGTAGTTGTCTGTTGATGGTGGTATGACAGAGCATGAGCTAGTGACGATATCCACAACCAGCTCATTTGCATTTAAAGGGACAAATACATAAATGGAAAAAAAGCTATAAAAAAAGCTTTTTGCAAAAATAAACTGTGGGGTATTTTGGGCTAAAACTTCACATACACACTGTTGGGACATCAGAGACTTTTCTTCTAAATACTAAGTCATCTTTAAAACGTCCATAATCCAAAATATTGCCTTCTCCAAAAAAAATGCACAGTTTAAAAACCATTTACAAAAACAGTCCAAAACAGTTGTTAACAATTACAATGGTTTATTTTGACGTGAAAGGACAGGTGACATACTTTTTTTCACTGGAGGAAGCATTATTATGGATTATTATGGTATTTTATCTAGAACTATAGTTTACACTTAAAAAGCATTGAAGACGGATTTGTTTCGTAAAAACACACCGTATTTTGCTTCACAAGATGTTAAGCGATAGACTGGAGCCGTGTGGATTATTCTGATTTTTAATCAGCTGTTTAGACTCTCATTCTGACGGCACCCATTCACTGCACAGAATCCATTGGTTAGAAAGTGAAGTAATGCTACATTACAGCTCTGATAAAGAAACCAACACATGTACAACTTGGATGGCCTGAAGAACACAAACAAAATGACCCAAACACTAGTAAGTGACCTCAAGTTTCAGTAATTACTGACAGACTATGCAGACTCTTTATAATTCCCAGTGTGGTGGTCACACACAGATATATTTGTTTATGGTTGGTTGACTGGAAAGATGGTATCTCTAATCCGCAGGCTCAGTATGAACTTGAACACATCCTCTGAACACAACCCTCATCCGTTACTCTTCCCATCTTTCTCTTCACATCATTGTGATTTTACCCATCCAAGAACGCCTATGTTTCTACACATCCAATCAGTCACACTGCCGCCATGCACATCACCCCCTAGGACTGTCTCTCTAGTGATTATTTATTATTTTAGGTGTTTATTATTTTTTAAGTGTCATTGAGCCTCCGCAGTGGCAAGCGACTCATGAAAAGAACAAGTGCTCGTAATCACGGGGGCGTTTAAACGCTATTAAAACGTGGGACGTTCAGAGCTTGTGTCGGGGTGTCAATCTCCCAAAATAAACGCGAGATGATGAACACCGTTAGATGATGCGTAAGAAACCTGAGCGTCTGATTGGCTGCTGGAATTTTGGCAATTTGGTGAATAGACGTCAAAAGCCATTTTCATAGCTACACCATACATTTCAACATAAATGATATCATATATAAATAATTATATACAAATTATAATTGCTTAAGGCAAATCTTAACCCTAAACTAAATCTTAAAAATATTATTTCTATAACATTATTGTTATATATATTTTTTTTACATGTGCCCAAAGGGAGGTTCTGTCTGATTCACTTCTTAGGACAAATTTGTCCTCAAACTATAGAGAAGTACATGTACTGTGCACGTATACAAGCGCCATAAGTTTGAGCCATATGTCAGTGCATGAAGCTCAGTGTAAACGTGGCTCCTCCAGTATGTCCAGCTGTTAGAAACAGATGCTGTCAGACGGTCGTCCTCACAGCTGTGACACACATAACATCCGTAATGCATTACATCACCTGAGTCACTCTACATACTCCAAAGCCAAAGCTCCAACAATGTAGAACAAGAACAAAAAAGTACCATCCGAAAGCATCTGATTCATAAAACAGACTCTGACTGGGTGAGCCAAGAGTTAAGGCACTGATGATGTCTAAGCTAAAATCAACACAGATTGGCATGGCTTATTGTTCATTATAAAACTGAAAGCTTCAATAAACAACCATTTAAAAGCATTTTTTCTATATGAACCATGCCAAAATATAATAAAATAAGCCTATGTTTAGACTAATGAAATACACAGATAGTAAAGGATATGATGGTCCAGTGGATGTCCAGAGTGCTGTTGATGAGTCCTCCCTGGACCTGCTGTCTCTTCTCTTCCTGCTGCCGTACTGTAGCCAGTCGCAGTGCATCATGGTCCGTCACGGGCATGCTGTCAAAATCAAACTTATCTACCTGAATGGCCATCCTGCACAAACACAGAAGCACACAAAGGTCAAGCAAAGTGCTGTCATTCAGATCCACAGGAAAAAAAAAAATCCATTTGTTTCACGCTCCGAAATAATCCTTCAAACGTCAGATTTCTTTTGTATACACAATGTTCAGAAAGCCAAACACACATATACTGTACATCATCATAAAAGGCTTGTCAGAAACGGTAGACAAAAAAATGGCAAGGACGTGCACAAGCTCGCAAAACCACTTCAGGCTCATAGAAACGCCAATAAAATATCCTTGACATTTCCATGTTCGAGCAGAGAGAAAGACAAAGTGGGAGAGACGGAAAGAGCGATTGAGGGATGGATTAATGAAGGAGATAAGACCCTCTGGGGGGCTGTTGGGAGACGCTCTCAGGGCTGCAGTTGGATTGCAGCATCTCCGGAGAACAAACAATACCAGACAGAAAATATGCTGCGATGCAAGCTGTGACCTCACAAAAGAGCATGACGTGGAAATGGCAAAAAATACAGTATGGGGTATGGGTTGAATTTTTTTTTTATAAATACATATTAAATATTATATTTATTTAAAAAAAAAACTAATTTCAACAAGGCAGTATATATATCTATATCTATATCTATATCTATATATATATATATATATATATATATATATATATATATGTATATAAGTATAT